>JAJLRJ010000005.1:13763035-13888035 GCA_024195265.1 Dendrophyllia cribrosa
AAATATTTCATAATTTTCTGATTAATTGGGATTACTAACGGTAATCTTCCAAGTTCGGCTCTGCAAGCTACGTTAGAGGCCTTATTGTTTACTTCTAAGTAGTGTTTACAAAATTTGAGATGAATTTTTTTCTATCGGGGAACTATCCCATGTTTTAAAGTTCTGCCTAGTGTACATCCCCCATATCTCACTGTTGTAGCTTAAGATCGGAAATACCATTGTGTCAAAAATCTGGGATGTGGTATTGGGATTAAGTCTATTGAGAAATGTACGTTTTCGTATACTAGAAAAGGCGTGCAGGGCTTTTTCTTTTAAGTGTTCGACTGCAAGAGTAAAATTTCCCGTTGGAGTTAAACGTGTACCTAAATAGGTGTATTCTTGAACAATTTCAATTGGCTCGGTGCCTATGTTGAAGTTGATGTCAATGGATTTCCTTGGGCGTTTTTGGAATATCATTATTTTTGTTTTCTTGGTATTGACTTTTAGCATCCATGTTTTACAATATGAAGAGAGTGTTTAAACAGTTTTGTAATCCTGTTTTGGATCTTGATAGGATGTTCAAATCATCTGCATACAATAGTGAATTTATTTTTGTTCCATTTGGAAGAACAAATGGATCAGACAGCGTGTTTTCGAATGAATACGGCAAATTGTTTATATAGAGGTTAAATAAAAGAGGACTTAAATACATCCTTGACATACACCTCTTGAGTATGAGAAAGATCGAGTTTTGTTTTCTCCGATTCTTATGGAACATGTAGAATAGCCTACGTGTAGCCGTACCATCCCCCCGAGAAAAAACGGGAGGTACGGCTACACGTAGGCTACATGTAGAATTGCAATAAAGGCTTTTGATCAGATTGTAGAAGTGTCCTCCTATGTTGATTTTGAGCAGCTTGTAAAACAATCCCTCGTGCCAAACAGAGTCGAAAGCTTTACGAAAATCTACGAAACAAGCATAGACTTTTTCCTTATGGTAGTGGACATATTTATCTATTAGGGCCCTTAGAGTGAAAACATGGTCTGCGCAGTACGATTTTCAGGTAGAAAGCCAATTTGGGAATTGTGTAATATCTTGTTTTCTTTAAAATACAAGTATAGTCTTTGATTTAAATGGAACAAAACAGTTTTCCAAGGCAACTAGATACACATATGTCTCTATAGTTTGTTGGATCACTGTTGTCACCCGATTTGTAGATTGGGGTTATAAGGCCTTGACACCAAATATCTGGCATTTTTCCAGATCGTAAAATGAGGTTATAAAGTTTGATGAAAATAGGCATAAGCGAGTCAAGGCTCGCTTTGATCATTTCATTTCTTATTTTGTCAACAAATGGCGATTTCTTATTCTTCAATTTCTTCACCGCTTGACGTATTTCTTGCTCAGTTACCTCTTGATCTAAATAGTTAAGCTGTTCTTTTTCTTTTTCTAATGATAGTAGCTCATCATAGACTCCTTGATGATTTATGGAAGTTCTCGGGTCATTGGAATGTAAGAATTGAAAATGATTGAGCCATGTTTCTTCCGAGATTGGGGCAGAAACATTTTCGTCGATAGTATCGTTCATCGATTTTAGACAACTCCAAAACGACGCTTTGTCGGAATTTAATGCTAGCTCGTCGAGGTTTTTTCTTCCTGAAATTTTTTCCTTTTTGAATCAAGGAGCTTTTTATAATCATTCAGAGTTTTGTGAAATTTTTCCCGTAACTCAGAGTTAAAGGGATCGCGATGTTTTTGATTTGATAGTTTTCGTAATTTGTGTCTTTTCAGTCGGCATTCACGGTCGAACCATTTTTTGTCAGATGTTATCCTAATACGTTTTCGAGATCTTTTGGTTTTAATCTTGAGGCAGATTTTTGATGTTGCAGTTAGAATGTTAACAGCATCGTCCAACGAGACATTTACATTTTCAGTGTTTTGTTCCATAAATTCTCTGATTAGAATTTGGATTGGTTCCGTACGTAATGCGTTTCTGAATTAGCAGTAGCAGTAGTTGTAGTAGTAGAAGTAGTAGTAGTAGTAGTAGTAGTAGTAGCAGCAGCAGCAGCAGTAGTAGTAGTAGTAGTAGCAGCAGCAGCAGCAGCAGTAGTAGTAGTAGTAGTAGCAGCAGCAGCAGCAGTAGTAGTAGTAGTAGCAGCAGCAGCAGCAGTAGTAGTAGTAGTAGTAGTAGCAGCAGCAGCAGCAGTAGTAGCAGTAGTAGTAGTAGTAGTAGTAGTAGTAGTAGCAGTAGTAGTAGTAGTAGTAGTAGTAGTAGTAGTAGTAGTAGCAGTAGTAGTAGTAGTAGTAGTAGTAGTAGTAGAAGCAGCAGCAGCAGCAGTAGTAGCAGTAGTAATAGTAGTAGTAGTAGTAGTAGTAGTAGTAGTAGTAGTGATGGTAGTAGTTGTAGTAGCAGTAGTAGTAGTAGTAGTAGTAGTAGTAGTAGTAGTCGTAGTAGCAGTAGTAGTAGTAGTAGTAGTCGCAGTAGCAGTAGTAGTAGTAGTAGTAGTAGTAGTAGTAGAAGCAGCAGCAGCAGCAGCAGTAGTAGTAGTAGTAGTAGTAGTAGTAGTAGTAGTAGTGATGGTAGTAGTTGTAGTAGCAGTAGTAGTAGTAGTAGTAGTAGCAGCAGCAGCAGTAGTAGTAGTAGTAGCAGCAGCAGCAGCAGTAGTGGTAGTAGTAGCAGCAGCAGCAGTAGTAGTAGTAGTAGTAGCAGCAGTAGTAGTAGTAGTAGAAGCAGCAGCAGCAGCAGCAGCAGCAGTAGTAGTAGTAGTAGTAGTAGTAGTAGTAGTAGTAGTAGTAGTAGTAGTAGTAGTAGTAAACGTAATAAATGATGACGATGAGTTCGAAGTGGGAAGCCTGACCACTGTGAACTAGACATGGAAAACTCAGTCTCACCTTATTCCTTATTATAGCCCCCCCCCCCCCGCCGAAAATCCCATGGGAAGTTGTGATAACCCGAAGGCTTATAACCGGCATTTTACGTTAGCAAGAGAGGATAAAGGGTAAGAGAGGCCATCACCCATACATGCTCTATTCCATAGGTAATCTGTCTCAGGTTATTTTTAGAAGCGTGGGTTATCCACGCGGAAACATTCGCGCCATGTGATTGGCTGTTATCTAATCCCTTGGGATCTCTACAGCCTTGGTGCCGGTCTAAAAACAACTTGAGACAGATAACCTATGAAATAGGGCATGTATGGGTGATGGCCTCTCTTACCCTTTATCCTCTCTTGACGTTAGTTATCTATGCCCAGACCGCGCGCGGTTTGCTTGGCTCGCCGATTTCTTTTTAATCCAGCTCCCTGAAGGGACTTTGAAATAAAATATGTGGTTTATGTTCTGTGAGATCACCTAGACATGCGCAATGTAGTGACCGACCGTGTCCCTTTGAATAAGGGTGCCCAATGCATCAACTCACTACTTCACAAAAAGACGTGACACTCTGCTTGGTACAACACGTTCTCAGATTGAAAGTTGGAGATTTCCAAACCGATGTATTAAACTGAAAGGCTAAGCTATGGTAGCTTTGGAAGCCGGAATAAGGCCTTCTGTCGGCTATTTATATATATATATATCTAACAAATGCATGTTCAAAAGTCGAGGACCGTGTTAAAAACAACAGTCACTCTTAAAGCGTTAAGTTGCTAATCTGTTAATTGACTCTTAATCTTTCGCCAATCAGCCTTCTTACCAACCGAGCGAAAACAATTGTACTGTATCTTTCAACTGAAAGTTTGTCTTGGTGCCGACAGGAAACGGGTAAATTTGTTGTAGGCAACTGCACATATATGTTCAGCTTGCGGTGTTTATGATCGTTTATGAATCAGTCAATTCCAGCAGTGTCTGTGTCCCCACCAAAACCCGCACCAACCCCAACCCCCCCCCCCCCCCCCCCTTTCCGGGCATTACTGATTTTGAACAGCTTTTTTGGCCAGTGTCCCGACGATGGGGACAAAAAATGCCCCCGGTGGAGGGGGGGGGGGGGGGGGGGGGGGAAACGAAGCATAATTATTCGAATCTAGGTACATCTAAAACTTTTTTGGAGTCAATTTAAGTAACAGAGAGGTGTTGTCCCTCAGAATTCTTCTATTGACCGATCTCTTTAAAGCAATTTAGCAACAAATGTCTCGCCTTTGTTGTTGAAAACCTTTCCACCGCAAACTAAGCCCCGACTATAAGAGCAGACGTTTTATCATTTCCGTAAAAAGAGCGGGAAAACACGTTTGCTCTCCCTAGCTAAATTATGCCAGGATTATTATTATTTAAGGTCGAAAACATGAGGATGCCAAATGCCCCACCGTATAATGCTCGTCCCCTGGAAATAGAACGTTAGAAAATGCCCAACTAATACCCGACGGAATGGACACTAAGGCAATTATCAGCTAGGTGAATCAGTGAAAACTGCGGTATCTCTAAAGTACTACTTAAACGGATTATTTAGTAAATGTTTTTTTTGTGAGTTGTACCGACTGATAATTCTGTAATTGACCATTGGCCATGTTTCAAACGCGGCTTAGTGATAAGTACTTTAATGCCCTTTATTTTCGCGTGTCTTAGAATTCGGAAAAATTACTGTAAATCCTGTATTAAGCCCCCCACCCCCTACCTCACTTTTGGAGCAGGTGGTGAGCGGGTCCCCGCTTATCTGGGGACAGTGGGGAAAAAATAAGGTTAGAGAGTTAGAAATATTTTTCAGTCATTTTTGGGCCCAAATTTTGGCTTTTTTCTTCATGTCTTCTCGGATCTTGGATCCTAACCCTTTACATACCTGTTGTCTTTTTCTTTTCGTCACAGCCGAGATCACGTACAGTCAACCTGTGCTATTGCTTAAATATTGAATATTTCGTCGACGTTCACTCGCAGTGCGTGAGAAATCAAGAAGACCTTTTTTTTCTAAACTGTAAAATTCTCCCATACACGACATTTGCAAAGGTTCAAGTCAGGACTTTTTTTTACACCTCAAAAGTTCACAAATAATTTACGGATTCAGATTTGAGCATAACGTTTTGCGGATCGATGGATTCGGCTATCAAAATTCAAAAGAGCGGCGGATTTGCATACCCCCTTCCACCCCCCCTCAGTACAAATTATTTTGTTGACGTGTCGTTGAAGGAAAATTGACAAAACAGAATTTGAACTCAATCCATTCAGTTAAGCCGATTAAGAAAGTTGCCGCTTATTGCAGTGGTAAAAATAATCTTCAGTTATTGACAATTTTCATTGTTATTCGTTTTAGCTGATTATTGGCAGTGAGGAGTTTTTTTTTTTTTTGATAAATCCAATCCAGTGTAAAAAGACCCTTGGCTCCTCCCACCCACGTTGAGATATATCCAAAACTCATGCGCGAATTACTATCATATATTTACGTAGAGGTCAGTTCCTCAGAACTCGCTTTTGCAACCACTGGAGAGTTTTATCGCTCAGGACCAGAGTTCATCCTCTAATGTAAAGAGATTTTAGTGTTTAATCAGGTAAGGTGTTAATTAACATACTTTAGCGGATAGCTTTACATTCTTTCAACGTAAAAGCCAAAAAAAGTAGACCAAAAACTTTGCAGGGAATGTTGACGACAGGCTAGCTGCTCGAGTTTATTCATTCTTAACCTTTCCCGCCCAGTCCTTAACAATTTTGTCTTCTGTGACAACTCATCTTAATCCATCAACGCTTTTCTGATAGTCACTGTAATTGAATATTAATTAGACGGTCGCGTGTGCGAGTACCGAGAGAAAAATGCGACGCTCTTAGCGCGTAACACGCAATGGATTGAAAATGATGTCCGTAGAAATACATAATTTGAAAAAATTAGCAAACAGAACTCTGCCGAATTTTGCCAGTTATATTTTCTTGAAAACGTAATCTGCTGCTTAAAGCCTTAACCAAAGTGAATACATGAACAGATGGGGTATGGTGAATTCCTGAAGTGGTGTAAAGTGCTTTATAAGGGTCAACATTTTTTGCAGCTTATCACGAAAGATAAAAATCAATCATAAAGCAGTTGATTACTTCAAACAGCTGTTCAAAGAACCTTCTCGATTAATACCTGCAATTGGGCTACCTCCAAGAGCTTTTCAGCACTCTCAATTGTAACTTTCTCAAAAGATTCTTTCAGTAATGATTATACATTTGATTTGTTTACTAACTATTTTTTCCAGCTTCAACCACTCATCGCGCGTTCTTATCACTTTAAATCCAAGGAATGAGTGACCAAAATCAGACTTCAGGAAATTAAAATCACCAATTTTATTTTGTAAGCACTGAAACAAACAGTTCCAATTGAAAGTACTGTTGAATAGCGTTCATTTGAATGGTCACACGTTAGGATTTCATCCACATACAGTCTGTACTCAAAAGCTAAAACCACCTTGTACAGCATAATAGTCAACACAACAGGAAAGTACTGCTGGATAGCTTTCATGCTAGGATCAACTCTTTATACACAGACTGAAAAGAGATTATAGTGCCCAAAAAGATACCTCTCTAAGATAGACAGCTTAGATAGACAACTAAAGTTGGTCTCTATCTCACTTCAGTCACTCATTTACTGTTGAGTTTAACTCTCTATAAGACGGACACCTCTCTAAGATGGACTCCTCTCTAGTCGGACACTGTAAAGACTGTCTCTACCTCACTTCAGTCACTCTAGTCTAAGTTGGACATATGGTTCTGATCCCCACGGTTTTTGTGTTAGATAGAACTGACTGTTTCAGAGGCGTCGAGTGTTATTCCCTTGTTTTTTGCCCGGGGGGGGGGGGGGGGGGGGGGGGGGGGGTACTCCCTATAATGGGCTATACGGGGATGCTCCGCCTGAAAGGGGTACCTTTTTTATGCTGGAGGTATATGAAAGGGTCGGGATTTCACGAGTTGAAGTATATGAAAGGGTAGGGATTTCACGAAGAATAGGAAATGGTAGCGAAAACACGAGTTGAAGCATAAAAAAGGTAGAGAAAACTGCCATTTAAGTATTATAAAAAGGGCCTTTTAAAATATATAAAACAGACGCACGCAAAGGCTATATGAAAGGGGTACCATTTTCAATAAAAGGTATATGAAAGGGGCACCATTTTCAATAAAAGGTATACGAAAGGGGTACCTTTTCTGTCAAAAACGGTATATGAAAGGGTAAGGGTTTGGACCTCGGGGCGGAGCATCCCCGTACAAAATTTTGTTGAGTACCCCCCCCCCCCCCCCCCCCGGGAGGGTTTTGTTCCTGTTTACGAACAATTCTAATTAGTACTGAGGTCGTGCGAAAATGCAAGATTGCGGTCAATGTTGTTATTTCAGCTATTCAATAGGCCATTCTTTAGGTGCCTTCAGCCTCTTTATCAAAGTGAGGCCAAGGGTAAAACCATATTACACGAACATGAGATTTATTTGCATGCGAATGACAACTACAGTGGAACGCCGATATAACGAACCCCTTTATAACGAAGATTCCGGTATAATGAACGATATTTTATAGTAAAATGTTTGGAAAAGAATCCCGATATAGCAAACCCCCAATATGACGAGCCGGAGCCCCGTTATAACAAACACATTTTTCCAGTACCGTTGCACTTCGTTAACTTCGTTATATCGGAATTACACTGTAATCAGTTTTTATATGATTTCAAAAGCCCCAGGGGGATGGGGCGCGGGGTATTGAGCTATACTAGTCTCGGGAAGGTGTGAATGAGGCCAAATTGTTAGACTCCCCAAAATTCCTACTAGGCTAAAACCAGACCCAAAAAACTTCCAACGGCCCAGCGCGTAACCCCCCAAAAGACCCTTTTTTCTCCACATAAAGAAGTTGCGCTTTTTACCGAACCCCAAATAAGTCCGCACCAAAATCTTTCACCCCCAAAATAAAGGTCACAACAAAATTTCAAAATCCAAAAAAGGTCCTCAAATCGCAAATTTCAAACCTCCAAAAGGCTTTCGCACCTGGCTCTCCGTCACCAGTAAACCTCAGCACCCCCTCCCCCCCCCCCCCTCCCCCCACCCCCTGGGGGGTTAAAACAACTCGGACATTATCCAATCTGTCAGTTAATAAGTTCGACGACGTGTTTTCCGCAAGCTGCCCTTGCTTGCTTTTTAATTTATCAGGCCACTTACAAACATTCTTTCACTGGCTTCTTATTTATCTCCCCTAGATCAACCACTCCCAATTTCCCTCTTGTGCCAAACCTAAGGTCAAATATAATGTGATCCTAAGAATCTAGGTCTTAATATGAGAAGAAAAACCTTATTAGCACTTTACCGTAGAGTGCACGTTCCAATGTGAGTCTGACATTTTGACTGGTATAGATGAAACCCTCAAAAGTGTGATTATTCAAATGCAATCTACTTAGCGGTACTATGGGGTTCTGACCGCAAAGTCGGTGGATTAAATAGTATAAACGACCGAAGGAGCATTCAAATTGAATCTACCGAATCTCACAGTGCTGTTTGTATTTCGATATTTCCGTTTAGAACTTTGAGCTTTCATAGGAGTGAAAGTCTATAAGGAATAAGCAGCTATGATGTGGTTTTTCTATATTGAAATTTTAAGACATGCAGTCATGTATGTTATTCTCATTTTATGAAACAATTTTACAATTTTCAGTGGCATAAAATGCAGAAAGAAGGAATTCACTGCTAAGCAAATTCAGCTGAATCATGAACATCTTACCATTATTGTTAGCTATATTTTCGGCCTAAATGAGTCAGAATTTTTTTTTTTTTGCAGCCGAAAACCGACAGAACCGATTGAGATGAGATTTCTAGGTCACTGTTGGTCATAATGCTAGACAACGTTGCAGATACATATATTCAGTTTACATCCATTGTTGTCGTTTTTCTAGCTAATTTTTTATTTGGCATTTCAGTCTGATCTCAGTGGAAGGTAAGATCTTGGCCATTCTCGGCTAAAACAGGTGGTTTAATGTGTTTTAATCCGAAGCCAAGTTGCTCTTACATGATGTAAAGAATAGCAGGCGAATCCACAGGTTTTCTATCGGCAAGCATACTCTGTGGTTTAGGGAAAGGACTTCCCCTTTGTAATCCGCTAAAGTGGCCGAAAATGAAACGTTCAATTCTCAAAATCCAGCCAGTTTGAAGGTTTAAATTCGTTGTTTAGAAAAGGAAATTATTCGAATTTGTTTTACTGTTGTTATTTGTCAAACTGAGAGAATAAACAGAGTCCGTTTCGGAGACTTTTCAATAATGTTTATGGTACAGTCATACCCCCTTATCAATGGGAATTAGCACAGAGGAAATATACGTTCGGCGGATGGCGGCTTTGAGGGCACCGATCACTGTTTTCGGCACATCATTTCGGTGATTTTATTGAAATCCAAGAAGCAAGAGTTGTTTAGCTATTATAAATAAATTACGTGACTTTGGCATGAGCATATTTTAAACTCTTTTTTTGTCTCAGTTTTTAGGGGTGTCGGGTGTTGTTTTTAGAATAAACGATTCTACTTTGAAAGAAAACAATTCTCAACACTCGCTATTCAAAACTAAGACCGTCCCAATCCCAAGGTTCAAAAATATCAATCCCCCTACTTACTTATAAACTTACTCAATACCCATCATGTCTAGTGGCAGATAGCGCAGCAACGAAATTCGTCTTACCCTGCCGGTCCGTGGCCAAGCATTTCATAGCCTTCCGGCTGTCTTTTTTTTTCTTCCCTCAATTTCTTCTCCGCAGTTCTGACTAGGTGGATTTTGTGAAGCCCTCATTTTCTCCTGCCCTCAGCTGCCCACCGCAATGCAGTTCTTGTCATGTCATTGCTGTCCTTCCGAAGAACTTTCCCAACCCGCATGTCACTCTGCCTAATGAAGTATTGAAGCTGTAAAAAGAATGTGGGCGTTTATAACTAGAATTTGTGTAACAAAGTATATTGATATCGAAAGAAGAAAATAGATTGTTAAACGAGTTGAATTATTTAATACAAAGTGTAAACATTATTGCAATCTATTGTCGTGGTCACGTTCTCATCCGTGACCCCTTGTCATCGATCCCATGTTGTTGTTTGTGGAGAAGACGGCCAGGAAATGTTTCAATATGTACAGTGCACGTGCAAAGTCTTTGTTGTTTTTATTAACTGAACCGTTATCAGTAAAAGTGTTCAAAGATATCAAAAAAAGACAAAGAAGAAAGAAAATATGTCAATACGCAATTGTTTATTTTTGAAAGTAGCTCGGGGCCAGAAACTGTTTTCTGTAACTGCAATTTTGAAGGCAAGGACCAACGTAACAAAACAGAAGCACCGGATCCAAATTGAGGATATCATAGCATCATATTGCACGCTATACTCAAATTTAAATTGTAACGTCCTAGTTACCCATAGTCATTATTTGTTATACCCTGAAGAAGAAAAGCCGTGCTTTTTGAAATATTAGATAAATTTCATTATATTCCTTCACTGTCGAATCAGCCTTGCTTTTTTTCGTTTATTTCTGTAACTGAAACGCCCTTTCTCGAGTTCAGTTCTGCACGTGATTTCAGATTTGCGCAAATATGTTAAAAGATGTAAAACAGAAACTTTTCCTTTGCTCTTAAAGTAGCTCGGAAATTGTAAAGTGGCTGCTAAGTGTTGTTTTTTGGGCCTTCATACGATAAACATTATGACACTACAATCGAACCTTTACACTCCCGGAGGCACTTCCTTTATCTGGTTGTGGGGGATGCTCCGACCGCAAGGGTGCCATTTCAATGCTCGCCGAGTATATAAGAAAGGTAGCGAAAATTTATACATTTATTTATTATTTGGGATCGCTGCGTTGTTAACTAAATCCAAGTTTTGAGAGGAGCTGGAAAATCCGGGCAAAAATTCAAATACGCAAAGATCAGAAAGGTTTCATGGTCATCTTTTAGTTAGACTAGTCCGACTGTATATGTACGCGTAGGCGATGTAATGCGTGAGATAACCTATCTATCTATCTATCTATCTATCTATATATATATATATATATATATATATATATAACACAAATTATATATATATATATATATATATGTATGTAAACAAAAGCGAGAAGCGAACTCTTCACATGTCCTGAAGTTTAATAGCAGACGTTTCGCCCTTCGGGCTTCTTCAGTGCTTATATACAGGATAAAAAATACTTGGTATATATACTATTATATACTATATATATATATATATATATATATATATATATATATATATATATAATCCTTTCACTCCCAAGAGTCCCAAACATCAAAGTTCAAGAAAAGTTTTAAAGTTTTTACGCAGAGGCAAACTGAACACAAAGTTTAGTTTTATCGACTGAGTCGATAAGGTAAATTGACCACCGTAAAAAGATTCAAATAGCTGACGTTTCGAGCGCTAGCCCTTCGTCGGAGCGAATCAAGGAATTGTGGGTAGTGTGTGGTTTTATATAGTAAGCGGTGGAGCTACGTTATTGGTGGAAATTTGGTGACGTGAAAAACAAATGTAGATTAGCTGAATGAAAAGCGTTCGTTGATTCCGTGGGGTTTGAGAGTGCCGATTTGAAAGATGATTTTTTGTTCTAGGTTTTTACGGCTTTCTGTGTTACCCTGGTGTAGGGAAAGGCCGCAGATTGTCATGTGTTGTTTAGAATGGTTAGTAAGATTAAAATGGCGCGCGACTGGTTTGGATGCGTCTTTGTCATTTTTTTCAACGTCTCGGAGATGTTCACGAAAACGGTCGCCCAGTCTCCTCCCTGTTTCGCCAATGTATATCTTTTTGCAAAAAGTACATGTAATGCAGTAGATAACATTTACGGAGGTGCATGTAAAACGATCAGTGATTTTAATAGATCGTTTGGGTCCTGTTATTTTGTCCGCGTTGTGAATGAAAGGACAAGTGTTACATCGTGTGCGTGTGCATTTGAAAGTTCCCGGTACATCGTCAGATTTCAGTGCGCTCGTAACTAGAAAGTTGCCTATGTTTTTGTCACGTTTGAATGAAATTAGTGGGGGTTGTGAAAAAATTCTGCCAGTTTCGGGGTCGTTTTGTAGTAATTTGAAATTTTTTAAAATGATGCTTTTGACTGTGTTGTTGTGTGGGTGGAAAGTGAGGGTGAATGGAATTCTCTCGTTCTCTTCCTTCTGTGGCGTTTGTAGTGCTGACTGTCTGTCGATCTGTTGTGCACGTTGTTGGCCCGTATTAACAACAGAGTCAGGGTACCCACGTTTCTTGAAAAACTGGCACATTTCTTCTGATTTGTTGGAAAAATCAGAGTCATCACTACATAGACGTCGAAGTCTGAGAAATTGAGAATACGGAATGGCGTTTTTAACGTGCGATGGATGTGAGGATGAATGTAACAGATAACTGTGGGAATCTGTAGGTTTGTAGTGCACACTTGTGGATAAACTGTTACCGTTGATTGAAACATTAATGTCAAGAAAAGCGACTGAGGTTTCGGAAATTTCCCAGGTATATTTTAAAGCTGGATGAAAAGTATTGACAGAAGTTATGAATTGATTAAGTTCCTCTTTACTGGAAGAGGTAGCGCCAATGCAATCATCGATGTAGCGGCCGTAGAGTTCGGGTTTGGTTCCGTGGTACTGATTAAAAAATTTGTCTTCGATGTGGCCTACAAAAAGGTTAGCGTAGCTTGGTCCCATTTTGGTGCCCATGGCGGCTCCATTTACTTGTTTGTAGTAGTTTTGGGAAAATGAAAAACAGTTAAGTGTCAAAACTAATTCGGCTAAGCGGAGCAGTGTTTCTGAGCTTGGGTTTTGAATGGAGCGCTGGTCGAAAAAATATTTTAGTGCTTGAAGTCCTTCGTCATTGGGGATGACGGTATATAAAGAGGTAATGTCCATAGTGAAAATTAATTTGTTTTCGCTGGCAAAACTGAAATCCCGGAAAATTTCGAGTGCGTGATTGGTGTCCTTAATGTACGAGGGTAGTGATTTGACAATGGGGGCCATGATTTTGTCTAAATAGCTAGAAATTAGTTCGGTAGGACAGCTACAAGCGGAAACAATGGGTCGGCCCGGATTGTTTGGTTTATGAATTTTAGGTTTGAAATAAACGCGTGAGGTTCTAGGAGTAGTGATGATGAGATTGTTGGCGGTAACTGGTAATTGTTGTTTAGTAATGAGGTCTTGGATAGTTTCTTTGACAATTTTTTGGTTGGTAGAAGTGAGATCTTTATCAACTTTGGCATAGAAAGCGGTGTCAGAAAGTTGCCGAAAAGCCTCTTGTCGGTAAAGGTCGGTCCGCCAAACAACTACCGCCCCGCCCATGACAATCTGCGGCCTTTCCCTACACCAGGGTAACACAGAAAGCCGTAAAAACCTAGAACAAAAAATCATCTTTCAAATCGGCACTCTCAAACCCCACGGAATCAACGAACGCTTTTCATTCAGCTAATCTACATTTGTTTTTCACGTCACCAAATTTCCACCAATAACGTAGCTCCACCGCTTACTATATAAAACCACACACTACCCACAATTCCTTGATTCGCTCCGACGAAGGGCTAGCGCTCGAAACGTCAGCTATTTGAATCTTTTTACGGTGGTCAATTTACCTTTTGAACACAAAGTTGCAAATAACGAAGAAACTGCCTTCAAAACCCATACTGTTTTCGCGTCTGTTTTTCTTATCTGGCCAGATTCTATGAACTGTGACAATTTTGGAAAATTTCACCGAAGGAAATTGAAGAAAATCACAATTAAATGGAAACAAATGGAAAACGCATTTGCTTGGGCAGTTTTAATTCAAGACTGAATCCATAATTTTAACAGAGATGGTTGTAGAACACTGTTTGACCATTGCTTTTTACATTTTGATAGGTTTTAGTGAACTGGGAGTAAAAAGGAATGTGAAAAACAGCTTCCAAAAAGCAACACTAATGCGCGTATGGAATCACCTTAAACCCCATCAGTTATCACTTTATATCAATTATCATCAGCTATCAGTTAAACCCCATTCATATTTTGTGTCGAACCTTTATGAACTTTTTAAAAAAAGTGTTATTTTTTTCGGTATTATCGTTATTTTCTCGTAAATGTTTTTCCTTGCTAATTTCAGACCAAAAAGGTAAGATCTGTAGACAGACTGATACATCCCATTAGCGATACGCTCATTTGGGGCCGGCATACCCTTCGCCAGCTATGTGACTGTTCGAGAAACTGTTTTGCAAGACCACGCCCTTGGATATTCTGCACGCACCTGACTTGAGATTTGCGCAAATAAGTAAAACATGAAAGAACAAGAAACAGTTATCGATGATTTGTAAACTGAAAGTCTGGTTCAAAAACGATTCCGTCGTTTTGACCATACCCCGCACCGCAAACCACTTCTTCAGAGCCCTGGACCGACGATACATTTTTAATCCCCTCGGGGGTAAATAAAAGTGCGATCATATTTTCACGTATGCATGCAGCATCAATCATTACTCTATTATATTCTCCATCATACGTTTCACTTGAGGTCACTCATCACCACAGGTTCGGAATCTAACTTTCATAATCGCTGTCATTACCGATGACCCGGCACTGCGAGCGAGCGTGTTTTAAATCGCTCACGCCGTTCATTGCAAGTTCCGTGCAAAACAAATGACCGGGGGAAGTAGGAACGATC
The DNA here is from genome assembly GCA_024195265.1 of Dendrophyllia cribrosa. NCBI lineage: Eukaryota > Metazoa > Cnidaria > Anthozoa > Scleractinia > Dendrophylliidae > Dendrophyllia > Dendrophyllia cribrosa. Next base: position 13,777,562 of record JAJLRJ010000005.1, read on the forward strand.
CTGACACGGACTACTCGATCCCCTATGTGGAGTTCGTAGGCATGTGTTGAGTATGGCTTTAGCTGAAGCTTCTCAGCTATAACAGTGTGATAGATGCTCAAATCGATGAGAACCATTTTGGAAAGAAATATTATTCAGAATATCTCAAAAGCAAATTTCCTCTAGCCCTTGCTATTCATGGATCAACCCTCAAACCGACAACTCAGAATTAAGTGGTGTCAAATTAACTCCTAAGAAGCCGGGGGAGGTGGGGGAGACTCTCATATAAAATTGACGGGGATGGTCGTCGGACCAATACCCTAAAAGGTATCAAAAAAATCTCGTTACTTTCAAATGGGAGCCCCAACCCCCCCCCCCCCCCCCCCCCCCCCCCCCCCCCTCCCCCTCGGGCTGAGGCCTCCAGTTTCTGGATGTATTATCTCACACTTGATATCTTCTGGCTCCTTCCCAAACGAACCGATAAGACCATAAAAATAAACGATTCCTTTTATTAAATTCGATGATTAATTAATTCTCGGTTGATTGTTGTTTAATGACTTTGAGATATCAGTAAAGCACGAGAGCTTTTCGGCGAACTCTTGCATTGATTTAAAAAAAACTTCTATGAACAGTTCCCAAATTATCCTTTCCACAACTGGTATCACGATCATGTTTTTAAATTAAAGAATTTAGAAATACGAAATAACTAATCAAGCAAGGCTTATTGTACAACTGGGATTATGTATATTCTGTCCAATATTTCGTCAGGCACGGCCTGACTTATTTCAGAAACAGTTCTGTGGTGTGGGTATTCAGAATTGCTAGTCTGAGTCAAGACTGCTATTTTTAATCTTTTCATACTTTCTTCTTGTAAACTAATAAATGATGTCGCAGAGTACTTAACTCAAGTAATCCGGTGGTTTTAAGAGAAGGGAGGAGGGATTCAAAACTTTGGGACACGTGAGGCAGCCAGACCACTTCTCTTATTATTGCGCTAGTAATCTGCCAGGACGCTTTTTTGATAGATAATTTTTATAACCCTCAGAAATCATGTGGGTCTTTAGACAACATAGCCATGTACCTTTACTAGTATTAGTTTTCACTCTCCCCCCCCCCCCCCCCCCCCGGAACGATTCATCCTCACTCCACAAACTCACAGGCTCCCTCATTGGGCTCCTGGCTCCCAGTACTGGTGGGGGCATAGGGCAAGCCGAGAGCGCGTTTATAACCCAGTCCGCTTTATCAATCTTGTTCACAGCCGCCTCTGGCTGTATACGCTGTATACATGTACAGAGATGCGGACTCCTTTGCTATTATGTCCGCAGGTTTTAAGCCCGGGGGGGGGGGGGGGCTTATCCATTTCTGGAACAAAGTACGCCAGTGATTTCCCTAACCAGTTTCAAACCTGACCTTTAACATTTCTGCCCTTTTTACGCCAATATGGCGACAATGTATACATTGGAAGTAAGACTAAAAGGCAAAGCATACCCATTTTCAGATCCCACAATTCGGAAAAATTTCTGTGCCTATTTTCAGACCAAAACGACTCAAAAGCCGTACCTTTTGGAGCCGCACACATAGCTTTACATTTGGCGTGACTTTACGCTCCTGTTTTACCGTTTCCACAAACAAGGGGTCTGTATGTCAAAAGAATATGTCCACGCCCGTTTGTCAAAATGCAGGAAAGCGTGCCATTCTGTTGACATGCTGTGCTTAGTCAATGCATTTGATGAAAAATATTTAAATTGTCACAGTGCCTAGATGATGTTGACGAAAAGCCTCAATATCCTTCCACAGGAAATGCATTGCGCTTACCTCGTCATTCTCGCTCCGTTCTCCAAGGGGAGCTCTTCTGAAAGCATTTCATTTCTGCTCGTTCGGTTACCGAGGGCTTACTCTAAGCCGCTGATTGAGTTTTGTCAGCAGTGAAAATCGGCCGCGCGCAAATCCCATTTCCTCCAGTCGATATTTGTTTTAATGTTGATTGAGAATATTACTTAACACAAGCATCTTGGGTAATCGGATACTTCTTGCACAGGGAATTCAACGGATCGCGGTCAAGATATAAAGCTCCATCGAGTTTGTTGACTTAGCACGAAGCCCACATTACGTTGGAACATTCACGTTCTGATAGTACGGGGTGACTCAGAAGCGAGAACGCACAAGCAAAAATTCCAGGTAAGCCCTTCACAATTGGTACTCAATTTTTCTCTAAACCGGCCTTTCTTTCCTATTCCTAGTCTCAATAAATCTTGGGATGGTATAATGAGTTTTATTCCCCTTAAACGCTTGGTGTTTAGCGCTCTGTTCCCTGGTAGCATCTGATGAACAAATGTTGCTGTCAAACTGCACTAGTATAAAGGCGATTTAATTTAACAACAACATTACAATAAGCATCTTGACGCTAAATAAGTTACGCACGTAGCGCGACCACAGAAGTAACCATGGCGTTTTTTTGTCGCAGAGAAATTCAAGAAAAAGTTGATACAATACAATTTAACTGTGTAAAATATCCTATCTCAAATCGATCATATAGCTATTGTTCTCAGCTGAAAAAACAAGCGTAAAATTTCATTTGTCGGATCGATAACTTTGATATGTACTTGAATGGTTTTAAATAGCAGAAAATGAAGTCTCTGCTCAGGATATATCAATCAAATCGATTATTTGTGGCTGTTTGGCCGCTCTTAATTGTGTTGGTTAATTTAATGGTTTACCTCTAAAAATCATTGTAAACAGGAAACATTCAACATCAGCCTTTCACTTTGCTTGCCTGCAGAGCAGTGAAGTGGCTCTGACTTTTGACTCTCTCGCTGAAATTTGAAAGTGTAACCAGACCATTCAAACGAATGCTATCGAGCCGTGCAGTTTCCTGTGCTACTGTTTAAAATGCTGTGGATGTGATTATCGAAATCAAGTTATTGAGTACTTTCCAGTGGTAAACCGTACTGTTTATAATCTCAACAAAGCGGTTCTAACTTTGAGTCTGTGATTCAGTAAAAGCTATTGAGCGGTTCTTTCCTGTGGTGCTGTATATTATGCTGTACAAGGTGGTTCTAACTTTTGAATCTGTCGATGTAATCTTAAAGTGTGACCATTCCAATGAAATATATTGAGCAGCACTTTCCTGTGGTTCTGTTTGTTTTCCCATTTTCTAATTAAACTTTGGTTAGTCATTGGGGTAGAAAAAGAAATTACTTACACGGAAAACTGTCATGTACAGAGGCACGGTAAGCCTAGCCGACACCTGAGTTCTCGGCAGCCGACTGTCGAAAAGCCTGAAAAGCTGTCTCAGAAAGCGCGGGATAAAAAACAAATCCGCCCTTTCTTTTCCGCAATGGGGATCATTTGTCTGATTTTACCAGTCACGTTGTTTTCTTTCAGTTTAAAAAAGCGTTTTCAACTCACGGAAATCAGAACGGCTAAAGCTTAGATTCCGCATTGAACAAAAGCCGCCAACTAGAAGGGGCAGAGTTCGCAGTTTCCAGTCGAATGTTCTAGAAGTTTAAATTGTTTAATCCAGTGTCGCTGACTTATAGTTTTGCTGTAGTGCTGTTCGATATACATGTACTTGTCAGTTTACAATAGAATATACTGATGCAGACCAAGTTCTTTGGGCTGTACAGCAGTATTTTAAATCGTGATCAAACTTTACTGTGTTTTATTGGTAGAATATTTATTCGCCTTTTAATTGATCCATTATTCGAGCTTTATTTTGTAAGGTCTGGGCCGCATTCTCTTCATACTGCCAGTTTTCTGAAAAGACCTGAATGTCCGTTTTGGCATTAATGCTTCCGATTAAAGTGTTTGCCAAATTTCTTTGAACGCGTTGTTTGTTATCAAGTGTTAATTAATGGACTCATCGAATGTATCGAATGTTTGTGGTAACGTGTCATATTGTGGAGGCATGACCAAAAGGTTTTTGATGACAGCAAAATGGACGTGAATAGTTCGTGGCGCCATCATCAGCGACTTGAAAGATTCCATCGCGGACAGAAGCTTCCGATAAACATGACCCGGTTCGTACTTCTGAATTGGTCTCCCGATCTCTACGCCACATGAAACGGATCGACTTTAATTGAGGTCATAAAGGAACGGACCTTTTTCAAAACAAGGGAATTTAACAATTACACTTCTCCAGACACTTTCAATTTGCTCCCGGCAGGGACTCCATATAAATTTGACGAGGAAGATCGTCGGAAATTTTGAAAGGAACTACTAAAAAGTACCAGAAGCCTGGGTGTGGATCACATTATTTACAAATAAAATGAAAGGCTGATCGAACAGTAAGTAATATATTTTTAACCGATTAATTTCGAACGGCACGGCCGTTCTTCTTCAGGGTATAACCGCACTAAAAGAAAAAAAAATAAAGTTAAAGAGGCATATTTATTTGGCTAAGCACACGTTGTTGCCAGTCCTTGCAGAAGTCTTCGGACACTTGCCTCCCGTAAAAGGTATCACTCTTACGTACCCAAACGACGAATTGTGACACTGTCCCGGCGAAATAGCAAAAATTCGTTTAGCTTATTTCCAAGTTATATCGCCAAATGCCACCAAATATACAACTTAGTTGGATAAAAAGATTCTATAGAGCAAAACAAAAGCAGTAGTTTGGAGATAAAGTGCAGGATTGCAAGGATTGAAGTGGATTACAGTTCATGAAATTTGAATTTATAATAATAATATTAACCGCCTGTCAATAAATCAAACTTGTCATGTTTGTGAAATTTTGACTTTTCCAGCCGTTATTTTGTCTGTTTAGTTCATATATCTTTGCTTCTATCACTTTAAGCGATGGTTTCTTCCAATTTCAAAATAATAAAGTAAGCTTAAACCAAGCTCCTGGCCATAATCATGAAAACACGATATTTTAGCCCGGGGGAGTACTCGACAAAGTTTTGTACGGGGATGCTCCGCCCCAAGGTCTAAACTGTTACCGTTTCCGTATACCGTTTTTGACAGAAAAGGTACCCCTTTTATGTACCTTTCATTGAAAATTGTACCCCTTTCATACACCTTTTATTGAAAATGGTACCCCTTTCATATAGCCTTTACGTGCGTCTGTTTGATATATTTTGAAAGGTGCTTTTTATAATACTTAAATGGCAGTTTTCCCTACCCTTTTTTATACTTCAACTCGTATTTTCCCTACCCTTTCCTATACTTCGTGAAATCCCTACCCTTTCATACACTTCAACTCGTAAAATCCCTACCCTTTCATATACCGCCAGCCTCAAAAGATCTCAAAAAGGTACCACTTTCGGGCGGAGCATCCCCGTATAGCCCATTATAGGGAGTACCTCCCCCCCCCTCCCCCTCCCCCCCTCCCCCTCCCCCCTCTCCCCCCCTCCCCCCTCCCCCGGGTATTTTATGGTAATAATAATGATGATGATGATAATAAATAACGCAAGCACCTAGCTGGCCGCGGTATATCAGCCGTGACCCAATAATAAGTTACATGTACAATTCTTAAGTGGTATTTGCCGTCGTCATTCCATGCCTTCTAGAAAGCAAGTAAGTTGTAATTGACCTCATCCTTTCGGCGGGACTAATCATTTATGTAATCATTTATTTGAATTCCGATCTAGAGCTTGAAAAAGATCAACTTGGTCTAGGTTAAATAATTCGCATGCATGACGCACAAACGAAACTGATTAAGGCTTTCGTTGTTTTGTTGTTGTTGTTCTAACAACACCTGAGACATAGCAATCGTGTTTCTTGTATTTAGCTTTCGGATTTGCCTTATCATAATAAAATACACTTCTTGAGACAAAAAGCACTTCCTTTTGGTAAATATTTTAATGTAATCTCAATGGCTCGGTTATTAGGTGTCCGATTATCATAGCCTTTGTATTTGTTTTTTGGATTTGTCTAAGCGAATAAGCTGGAAATACTGGTATAAGTTCTCCGAAGGGCACATTTTCCTGTGACAACATCCTGTAAGTTTGAGTTAGTGGTTAACACAGTGTTCGTTCGGCTAGACCATCAAGCTTTGTATGTTTTTTAGTGGGATTGAAGTCCTTTACTTCGCAGTCTTGAACCACGTACTCTAGAAATCCTATAATGACCTGAAGAGCAATTAGCCTTCCCGGCTCCGATGCGATCATGCCAAATCCAAAGAAAAACAATTTACAACAATTCCACTGTTTCGTCCGCCACGTTCAGCCGTTCTACAGCGTTTTAGTTACTCTCTCTCTGAATAAATAAATAAAAACATTTCTGCTTGGACTATTAAGCTAAATCATTATCATTTATCGCTTGATAGTGTTTAACGGTAGTAGCTTGTAGGTGATGAAACTTTTCCATCTAAGAAGCTCTATAAGCCCCTTTTTGTGTTGTTATTTGTTATTCATTTTTCCTTTTAATCTTTAAAGTTGGTGTTTTACTCCCATAAGAGTCTCAGCTTAAAATTTTGTGTTTGGTTTTCAGATTTGTCTAATGTGCTAAATCATGTAATTTGCCTTCTGAAAGGAATTAAAACTTGAACATCAACAAACAAGTCTACAGTTGCGCGGTAATAAACTAAACTTTCCTTGCCAAATGGCGGCAAATGCGGAACATCAAAAGACTGAAAAGGTTTCTGGTATGCATCTAAAAAAAAGCGCAAAACTTTTCTCCATACAAAATCAATACTTTGTTAAATAAAACGAAGAAAAACTCAAGAAAACTAAGCAACGTTTCTGATATGAGGTTTAAAATTTTACAGCTCGGAACTTTCAAGGGGTCCACACTCCAATTCATTTATCAAAAGCAGAAACAGGAGCAATTCCGTTTCTTAATCCTTTGAGAGCTCCTCATTCTGAGAAAAAATCCCATCCAAATTAGCTTAAATGTCAAGCCAAGTTACTAAGCAGTACTTTTCTGTGAAATGTTGTTTATCATAATGAACGGATGCAACGTGGTTCTAACGTTTGAGTCTGTGCACGAAATCCTAGTGAAAATGTGACCGGATTCAAATGAACGCTACTGAACAATACCTTCCTGTGGTACTGTTTAATATTCTGTATCAAGTGATTCTATTAACATTTTAAGTCTGTATATAAAAATTAAATTACTGCTATTAGAGATCCCATTAAGCGGTGTATTGCCAATTATAATTGCTCCAAATTGTTTAAAAAAGAAAAACTAAAACTATGAGCTTTATTTTACTATTCACAAGACAGGGTCCGAAGTGATTTCAGGGCCCCATTACATGTAATTAAGGTTCCATACGTACATGTATTACGGGAAAACATCTGGGCCTCGTAACCCTAACCTATTTATCTCCAGACACACAAAAAAATAATATTAAACGATGTTTTTTTATGTATGAACGGTCACAAAAATGTGAGAATGCTTCGATATCAGTGGATCCCCTTGGAGAGCGAAAACTACGTAGCGTCGGGTACAAATTAAACGTGCAGCTTGCGTATATATGAGTTAAGGCTGTACGCGGGAGGTTGCTAAGCACGAAGAAGCGTATTAAAGACTCTAGCTTCTCGAGTACTTTAAAAAAAGCAATCCTCCCAAGTGCATCAACACAAAATGGGGCACCGTAAGTACATGTCGCAAAAGACAATGCCATTCTGGGCGATGAACTTGATGTACGCACCTCTGCGACTTTTACAATTTCTTTTTTAACATATCACGAAGACAATATATCAAAATTGCCGGCAAAACAACTTGCTGCGTAACGTGTAAATGAATGGCGCGTATTAACCAATCAGAGCGTGCGCTTTCCTTGAGGTATGTTATAAATCCCTTTTTCCTTGTTACCCAGTGTATGACTGATAATAAATGGGCATTTCAAAGGCTCTGACGTTGAATTTTTCTTTATCGGGCTACAGGAAAGAAACAGTTCGGGCTCCGGGCTCCACAGCAAAAATATCGGGGTTGTCATGTGGCATGCATGTAGCTGATGATCGTTCTTTATTCATTCCACGTCTCTGTCTCCTGTCACTATCGTGTTCTGTCTGCGGTTACCCTCTTCCTTCCTTATTACATTTAGTAAGTAAAATGTCGCACATTTTATAAGCCAGGGTTTACGTACATTCCAGCACTGAAATCATTAAACCACATAATTACACATGAGTTCGGCCCTAAAGATTATAGGAAAAGAGCCAAAATTTGCCGGAATGGATCATGTGTCATGCGATTTTAACTTTTTAGCCTGTGGATGAAATTCGCAGATGTGACCATTCAAATGAATGATACTGAGCAGTGTTTTCCTGTGGCACTGTTTATTATGCTGTACAAGGTGGTTCTAACTTTTGATTCTGTAGATGAAATTGTACGGGGGGTGACAACTCTAAGAAGGCCTGTTTCGGGAGAAAAACAAAATTCTTCCGGGAATCTGAAGATTTTGCCGGGAATCGGGAGACTCAAAAAATTTTCGGGGAAACATGAGATAATGTTGTTAAAATTTCGGGAAGTTTGAAATTTTTGCGAGAATGTCTCCGAAGAAATCGGGAAGATATTCCAAAACTTCGGGACAACTTTCAGTTACACACAGTATTGCTCAAACAGCGTTTGTTAGAGTTGTCACCCCCCGTTGTAGGGAATATTTTAGAAGATATCGAAAATCATGAACCTCTTCATTGAAGTCCTGTTTTCAGCATAGAAGTATCGGCTTCACTTGTATTTATACGATATATCAGTTTTATAACATTCCGTGCATGCATTCACCTTTCCATTGATACTTCAGAGGATCTAACTTAGAAATCGTCACTATTAAGGCTAAATAGGATTCATTATTAGGTTATTCCAGGGCAACGACTTTATTTCTGATCGAAAACTGGGGCCGTTTGATGTCACGAAACGGGTTTACCACCATTTCAGAATTGCTTTAATACAATCTAGTCTCCGATTTAAACAAACTAAAGAAACCTCGTGAGGCTTACTGGCGGTTTCTTTCAGTTTTATTTTTTACTTGGAGATAAGTTAAAATTTCTAATAATCGGAAATTGCCTATTACGAAAAAATATAAATCCCGTTAAGCCATAAAATGAGACGGATAAATCGTATAAAAAAGACCTGCACCTTAAATGGACCGTTCTAGCGTGTCTAGTTTGGATATCTTAGCCTTTGTAAATGACATTTTTGTTCCTGTTCATGACTTCACATACAATTACCCCAGGCTGGCGTTCAACCTTCTCCTCTAAAGCTTAGTAGCCCCGCCTTCCTGCTGAGCGCTTTTGACGCCGCTTGGAAAAGAGGCTCGGTTTCAATTCGCGCAAACGGGCTGCAAAAAAAGTAATGGAAACACCGACGTGAACAACAAAGAAGAAGCTAGTAAATTAGACAATAGAGATAAAACAACGGAAACAGCGAGAAAAACCTATCTCCCGCTGCACAATTCCATTTACATCTAAAATATGTAGCTTACAGGCTAATCTAATTTGCGTAGTTCGTGATAAAACGCAACACATCTTAATTTCTCGACAGGTATAAGATGGACGGTCGTGGCTATGTGCGCCTGACCGCAAACGGGGTATTTGTACAGTAGTTTTATCCCTTAATCATACAGGGAACCACTTAGTCAGTCTCGGCGTGTGGTATCATCATAAAAGAAATGAAATAAGACCACAGAACGCCTCCGAAATCCTGAAAATCCCTTTACTGGATATAAAATTAAGGACTGCGAAAATCCGATGAAGAATGTCATGTTTATGACTGAGTTGTTCCGAACGGTCTAGATGTGATTGCATAAGAATTTATACTCCAAAAGAATGCGTAATTAAGAAAAGAAAGAACTTCAGTGACCCATAATATTGAATTTATCATTTTTGAGATTCAAGCAGTATAACTTTATGTTACTGTGTCGAATGTGTTGTTTGATTGTTGTTTTGCATAATACTTAGGAGTTTTCCTTCTCCGATTTAATAACTTCCGTTTGTAATAAACTATCCCACACATCGCCAAAGAAATTCGCAGTTAGGCAGACTGGCCTAAACGGATTTGAAAGCCTACGGCCTAGTGACTGGTTTTAGTTCCAGCTGCTAAGAAAAACACTATACTCCAACCAGCCCATGATGCACTTTGGGCTTTGATATCTGTTAGCTATTGTTACATGTACGTGCAATAAGTTTGTTGCATTAACTAATCAGTCAGACGACACCAATAACCTCGAACAGTCAACAAGCTCGTATTGTCGCTGCTCATTGTATTTGAAACAATTCAAAAAAGGTGCACTTCTCATTGAGTCAAAACAACTTGGCGAGTGTTGAAGGTTTTTAGCATACAGCACACAGTGAGGTATAAGTGGGACCATTTGAAGATTTATTGCCAGAATTGAATACCATTGAAACTTTGCTTTCCTTCAGGTTAAAACTTCAAAGATTTTCCAAGAAAACCATGCATATCTTGACACTTCAGATCCTTGTGTTGCTTCTTACGACGTTTGATAGACAATGTTCAGGTGAGGGAAAATGTATTTTCTTAATTTCTTAGGTAGGTAGGGTTTCCTGCCTAACTGCAGGCCCCAGTTCTTTTATTTTCTAAGCGGACTATGCCCTTTCTTCCCATTTGACAATTGTGCAATAGTCTTGAAAAACAATTTGACTAAATCATATGACAAAAGGTTAAGGTCGATAACAACTTAAGTGAAATAAAAGGCAATGTAAAAACTAGCTTAGAACGGAACCTAGAAATACATGAAGTACATATTTTGTTGACGTTTTCTGCATGACGTGCACGGCAGCGCACCTGGCGTTCCTCAATAAAAACAGGGAATAGTCGATGGAGAGATTTTGTCATTAAACTCAGCCATTTGAGAATTTAAGTAAGATAATTTTTAAGGCACGACAAAGGAAAATAAATCGAACTATCAAGAAAAGTCAATGTGCCAAATTTCTGCACGCCCACATGAAAAACTTAGACAAAAAACGTCGAGTCAAGCTTAGAAATTTTATCTTCTTGTCTAGAAAGACCGGGACGATAGCCATTTTGATTTATAGACGGTAACTGTCTTAGCTTACATGTGATGCGTGCAAAACCATCATCACGCAGAAATTAGCCGTATAGAAAGCATCTATTTTAACGGGAAACGTCATCCTTGTTGCTAGTTGAAGAAAAGCTAGGGACACTTCAAGGAAACTAGAGGTTTGGTGTTTCTTGATCACGTTTCACTGCAGGGAAGCCTTAGGTTCGCACGAAAAGAGGAAAATTTTGTTTTGGAACGTTCTTTGCTTCTTGTGATCCGCTGTAATTCTTAGTGTTGTTCACTTACTATATTTTTTCCGATTGCACACACTGAAGTTAAATTATGATTATTAAATTTATGACATTGACGACGCCCCCGTACATTACATCAATAGTTAAGACATATTTTGATGACACCCCTTTAAAAACCAACAATAATAACAACAAGTCAGTATGTTTCTGCGAGTGACCATGCCCCATAAGATATAAAACGGAATGTTTCATGCTTCGATAATCAGCTTACTGAGTAAACCGATATCATACAATGTCTCGAACGCCAGTTTATTCAAAATGCAAGGCCATTGGAAGACTATGAGGAATGCCAATTCAATTGCTTGTCGCCAGATGACAATTTGTATAGCATCGTTCCAGACGGCAAGCGCAACGCAGATCAGTCTAGCATCACGCCCCCTCCTCTTGAAAGCTTTTTGCTATCCACTTGTCCGTTTTCAAGAAAACGTTTCTTAATACGAACATTTCAGACAGGCCTGAACTGAACAAGTATTACACGTAATTGTCTAATTTTAATTTATCAAGCCTTTCACGTTTTTAGACTGAACATTAATAGAAAATAAACGTTTGTCATGTCCTACTCTTTCGTCCTTCTTCGCGCTTTAAGGAAAATGTTTGAATTTGGACGATTGACAAAGGTTGTCACATGTGACATTCTTTGAAGTTTATTTCGTTTCATTGACAGGCGCATTGCTCAACATTGCAAGGTCTCACTTTCCGGCATTTGACAGCCAAGTGCTTCGTCCCAGGAGCACTTGCTTGATTGGTAGGAATGAATACAACCGACTCACTGCAAGCGAAAACTTGTGCTTTGACTAAAAAATGGCAACAAAAGACGTGTCTAGAAAACTGAAAACCTTATCATCGAGAAAACTTGCTCAGACGGAAGTAAAAGTGATGCAACTGAAAGAGTAAAAAAAAAAACACAAAACGACAGCTATGCACGACATCATTGTCTTGAAATCCTTTCAAAAGTACGAACGTTTGCGGAAAAGTCTGATCATGATGCAGCGATATAAACTAAAAAACCGCTACGAAATCTAACGTGATTCATGTCTTTAAAGGGCGTTCAGCTTTTTTCAATCTTCTTTAGAGAGATGACTCCGCCGATATTAGCCGAAGCTTAAAGTTTAAATGCTGTTCTTCCTCTAAGTTCTTCCTTCTCGCGGTATTATTATTATAAAGACTTCGCGCCTATCTTCTAGAACTGAACTCGAAAAGAACAAATTGTTTTAACATAATTATAACGAAATCGTAATTTGCTTGTTAATTTTTCTCATTTCAGTGATTGCCAGGAGTTTATCGCAAGGCACAAGTTCAAAAGGTGATGCCTGACACCTTTAAGTGTTTGTCATTATAGAAACAAGAATTCCGCTAAACGGTTTTCCTTCTTGTAAAGATGCTAACAAAGTATGCAATGAATTTTGTTTTTTCATCATTAGATGTGACCAGCTGTGTTATCAAGGGAGATCGCAACCGGCACCCCATTAATTCCTATTTCATTACAAGCGACTGTACTTCGCAGTGCTATTGTAGCATAGGAGGGGTAGTTAGTTGTATGGAACTTTGTCCGCAAGCGCCACCTCTTCAGTGTCCCCCCGGATCAGAGCTTCATGAAGACGAGGTTTCAGCTGGTTTAGGAGGGACTCGTTGCTCATGCAAAACAAAATACTGCGTTCCACCTAAAGGTACCTTTTCTCTTAATGAAAAATGAAAACCTACTTCTTTCATTTCTTCGGTTTCCAAGAGAGCGTAGAAAAGTAAATCTAGTAACATTTAGCGCTTTTTAATTTGCTATAAATTGGAAGACGTAAAAGCACGAGCATGCGGTTAAAATAATCCCTTTGCGTGTTTTTACTTTTTCGTTTGTTTGCCAACAAATTATTCTGGACCGCCCCGGTCGTTCAAAAAAACGAATTATAAATCGCTTCCTGAGCCAGTGACTTAACGTTAATCAAGTGGTGGAGGTTTTTTTTTGCGTGCCACTTGATTTCGCGGTACTTTCTTTGTACATATTTGTAACCTTGTTAATCTCCGAAAGCTTTCGCCATCTGATACATTGTAAATTGCAGTGAAACGGATATTGTGTGCTTACAAAAGCATGGTATAATAAGTCCCAAAGTAAATACACAGACACCGCGCTTATTATCCACTTGTGACATAAGTGTGCATGGCGTTAGCACGGTTAGGAAATATCCCATTTATTTAATGTTAGAGGAAGTTAAACCTTAAGTCAAGAAAAACGATTCGACATTTTGATTCTTTAAGTGTACGAGTTTAAACGAACGTCGGTATTAAGTACTATTTCAGTGTGTCGTGTTATAATTTCGAATATGGGCCACTATTAAGGGGTTAGGGGTGTTAGCAACACCAGTTAAGCTCAGAATAAGTGTTTAAGAAACGAGGATATTGGATATGTACAGTAACAGGGCCGGCGCTTTTTTGAGCAGACGGTGATCTTTCCTATAATCCTCTTGACTTAAGAAGCCGCAAAGAGAGTTGCTTGTGATTCTACCTGTAATTCGAAAGCAGGAAATCATGAAGGCCGCACTGACTGAAAGCAGCACGTCACGTGATGGACAAATCAGAAATATTCTACAGTTTATTATCTTTCGATTACGAACATTCGAGGTCACGAGTTAGTATCAACCGCACAAACCCTTATATTAGAATTAATTTCTTCCTCTTTTTTTCGCTTAAGTGCCTCCGTACACAGATGCTAATTATATTTAAAACATGGAAACAACTGAAGTGTGCGGCGGTACCATTCGCTAGAGAGACACTGTCCCGTCGAAATAACGAAATTGTGTTGACTTAATTTCCATGTTATATCAATGTTATATCAATGTTATTTCCATGTTATATCGTCAAATGCCCCAAAATATACAACAGAATTGGATAGAAAGATTCTATAGAGCAAAACAGAAGCAGTAGTTTGGAGATAAAGTGCAGGATTGCAAGGATGGAAGTGGATAATAGTTCATTTAATTTGATTTCTTGACAGGCGGTCAAGAAATCAAAATTGCCATTGTTGTATAATTTTGACTTTCTTAGCTATTATTTTGACTCTTTGGTTACTACATGTATTTCTTTGCTTTCTCGTCTTTTGGCGGTTTTTTCTCTTCAAGATAGCAAAGCTAGCTCCTGGCCGTAATCATGAACACACTACTCCCCCCATAGGGGCTTTGTCACCATTCAGTAGTATTACTTTAAAAAGCCCAAAAGACATATTTATATCAGTAGAAACCCAAACATGATGGTCCAATTTTGTTTACAACTAATCTACTAATGCCCTAAAAGTAAAATAAAGTATCTTGGGCTGCAGATGGCCATGATGGAAAAGGATTACAACTTGAAAAAAATTGGGCCATTTTATCGCCTTGCTAAAAGTTTGATTATGGTGTATCCTTTCTTTGAAAATTCACTTGATATCTCCTTTTGGTGTTCTGTTAGCATTTTGTGTTTAACAACGGTACTTAGTGTTGATTTGGGGCAGTTTTGACCCAAACACGTCAGCCAATCCCCGCTACTGTAAGAGCTGAAAATCTGTTGTATCATGCAATCATCCATTGTGTTTTGAAGCCTGGGTGCTTCCTGATAGGATTATAGCAATTCGAAAGGCTTCAACTCGTTAAACGAAGCACTAAACACTGACCTTTTAGCCTGAATTTCTGCTGGAGAAGTTCAGCCTACTGACCTTTACTAACGTGTATGATTTACAATAGGATTTTCATTTGTGCTCGTGAGATTAACAATTGTACTAACCGTATTAAAGCTGCTCCTAAGTCGGTAAGCCCACCCATCTTGGCATTATAGCTTTAGTTTATCTGGCACGAAAATTAAAACAAGGAGTTTTTTTTACCCGTGGCGACACTCTGCACCAAAATGTGGGGTATTAGCTGTTATATACATCACGGTATCTTTATTGAGAACTACTCAGATATCTCTGAGAATTAAGACGGTCGGAAACATTTAACCAATCGTTTCTGTGGAATATCTCTTCGGAAGTCTTCAAAATGCGTAATTATAAGTTAGATCAAAAGCTGGAGTTTTCTTTAATGAAATGTCGCCTTAAACTTTCTTGACATCGGAAAATTTTATGCCTTTTGTTTACGGAGTACGAAATAGAGTCCGCTAGGAATTTCGGAAACGAGAAAGTAGCTAGTCAATTCGGGGGATAAGATAATTTTCGCTAAAATTTTCTGCCGTTGAAATAAGAAAAGATGTATTGGTTTTCACATAGTCCCCTTAAAAGTCACTAAAATAATAAAGAAAAAAAATGGTAGAACGTCATTCCAAGCGTTTTTCTAAACATTCTTTCTTGAGTGTCTCCAAGGAAAGAGGCGCTACTGAATGGTTGCATCCTGTCTAAACACAACACTTGGAGTACAAAGCCTTGTTTTGAACCATGTACCATGAACCATGAATGATTTAAATACGTCTGTTATTTGACTGACACTCTTAAACATCGGTGTTGTTTGAAACATAATGAGATCGATTTAGTAAATATTTTGAACGCAGGAGCCTACTAAAAAATAATAAGATTGAGAAAGAAGCACGTTCGCTATAACCTATTGGCCTATAGTCTTGAAAAGCACGCACGCAAATTGTTTTTCCTCCGTGTCAATGAGAATTTATAACTAATACCAACAATTGCCCAAAAATGTCTCTCTTCTACGTCCGATTGTTAACAAAGAGCCATGGCCATAAGTGCTATCCTTACAGAGCTACTAAGAATATTTTTCACTATTCTTTTTTTTTCCGCGGACCATCAAGAATGAAATTCCCTTCCAGTTGAAATCGTAAATCCAGACTCGGGTGACATTTTTATCCCAGTTATGTAGTAATAAATCCAAAAAATGCTAAATGCGAAAAGGACGGCCGAAAAAAAATCGTTTCCCCGTGATCGGATTGAAAAATGGTTTGGACAGGTTACTGAATACATTATTTCCTTTCGAAAGTGCAAAAAAATACGAAATTTAAAAATCTGATCGAAGTGGCACTTTAAGGTGTATCCATTCCCGTGCAATCCATTGAACAGTATTTTCCCATTGTTATGTTTGTTTTACAATTAAATCATCGAAATGTGGAAGTTTTTTAAGTTGATTCTGCTTCTCTCCTCTTCAATATCTAACATGCGTTTTATTCTGTTCTGTAGTTGTTTGTTATGGATCCGACAACAACGAAAAATACAAAGTCGGCGAGACATTCACTTTGGGCAACTGCTCAAAGACCTGCAGATGCAATGAAAACGGAGAAATATCATGTATGCCCATGTGTTCCAAGAGAAAATGTGGTAAGGGAAAGCGGCTAAGAGGAAACGGCGTCCTGATTGCAGTGGGAGAAAAAAAAGGATGCTCGTGCGAGATACAGGAATGTGTCCCAGGTATGCCCATTTTACGCCATCGGCTCAACTCTCGTGTTAGCACAGCACAGCTGTTGTACTTGCAATGCATGCGCAGTACGCGCCAAAATGGTGCGAGAAAATTGGGTCAACTTTCCACTTTAAACGAGTTTTTTACGTGAATTATCAATGCAGAAGTTAGTAACTGTTAGTTATCATTTTTTTATCTTACGACCTTCACGAATATAAATGCTTCTTTATAACATTTTGAACATACAAAGCAAAACAAACCGGAAGTGGTTTCAATGTGGGATAAAGGCCACCAAAACTACAGAAGTTTAGTTTATTGCCTCAATTAAGCATTGCGTTTGCTACTTAACTTTGCTACAGTTATTATGTAGCCCGCGTCAAGCGCGGGAAAACGCATGTCAGCAAGTCACGATTGGTTTTGGTTTTACTTCTGATTGGTCGAGAAAGTGCCGCGAGATTTTTTAGCCAATCACAAAGCGTAGAAATGCAAAACCAAAGCAATCACGAATTTCTTTCGACACTTACTTGAAAACCACTTTACTTGCATCACCTTGGCATGCGCTCTCTTCTTTTCTAATACTATTATCACTTTCTAGTTCCCAAAAAGTTTTGCCGTGTAGACGGTCGACGATTCAAGCCAGGTCGCGTGTTTATAACCAAAGACTGCAGGCTCAAGTGCCGTTGCAAGAAGAATGGGAAATCACGTTGCGCGCCTCTATGTAAGACGCAACAAAACATTCCCGTGTGTGGACGGGACGAAAGACTCGGAGACGTTCTTGAATTGTTTGCTGGTGGACGATGCTCGTGTGAAAACAAGAAATGTTTACCCAGCTTAAGTAAGTTTGTATGGTTATTTATTGATTGATCATGAAGAATACCAATTGACCTTTTTTTAGTTGTGTGCTAAGTACCCTGGCCTTTGAGAGAAAGTTAGGCTAGAATTGACTTGGTTTTGATACAATCCTATCTGCTTTTGATATGTAAAACATGTTCAACAAAAAACTAGTTTGCATAAGAACAACATGATTTCGGGTATAAATTTTCTTCCGTTTTACTTTATTTCAAGGAAACAACTGCACAGAAAATAAAGTGAATGGTCTTGAACGAAAGCATTAAAGAGGTAGGACGTTCTTTCAGGCCGTTGTAAATGAGGTTTTTAAGTGAAGGAATATACATTTGGGGCAAGAAGACATGGCAGTTGCAGAGAGTTGGCCTTTCTGGGGAGGTGGTTGCTAATGAATTACTGCTAGTGATAGTACAGTTAAACATGTACTAACAGTCATCTCTCTACAACGGCCAGAAAATTCTGTCCACTATTGCGTTGAGGTTCGACTGTAGTTGTTCCATAACATTGCCGATGGTCATGATCCATAGCATACATTGCAACCATTGTCGTTTAAGTCCCGACTCATCGCTGCCAGTGTGTTGCACACTGTTCAAGCTGCCAATCAACTTCGTTCGCCACAGTTGAAAATCGTTGATGTTGTGACGCGACGTCTTCATTCTACCAGCAATGAACCAACTACTGATTATCACTGATTATCACTGATTTCTCCTACATCCGAATAGATCGATAGTTACATTCCAATATCTTGCCCCAAGAATCTCCAGGGGTCCATTTTTATTAAACTCGTGAATACGCGAAGCGTTGAACAAGTTTTCGCATTTGGGTAGGAATTTCACTCGATCGCTCCGGCGTTCGATCGGCCGTAAACATTGAAGAAAAAATCTGCAAAGGACCGCAAACTGCAATTTTTTCTTCTATTTCTATATATTTTGGGACCGTAGGTCTTTACAGATTCGATATGCTGTGTTTTCTTTTATCATGGTTTTGTCCATGCGTTTTAATGTTTACATTGGCTTGTTCATGTACATTTTTCTTTGCGAGACACCATTGTGACATTTTGGAACTACTTGTTCCCCGCAACACGTGATGTGGCACGCGGGATGCGGGTGTCAAGTTGGTTCCAAGGTACGGAATTTGATATGATGAACGGGTCATTGTGTAATCTATTTACGACTGTATTCTTGCAGTCGTTTTTAGCTGACGAGCTCCAATCAGAGCGAAACAGCTGTTCGCGGTTGCTACCCTGCGTTATCGGTTCCTGTCGTATTGGTGTCTAGCAAAGTTAACTTTTTTACGTAGTCAGATCAGCCTTGCAGTTCATTGTTATGTAAACATTGAGCCCGCGATATGCAAAGGTCACCTGCCTAACCAAAAGGGACGGTGTTGGAGGGAGGGGAGGTTGGGGAGTTGGCCATAGGGGTGGGGGTGGGGGTCGGTGGAGCTAAACGTCTATAAGAGTGGAGGGACTGTAGGTGTGCAGAATCTTATATTTAGAGCGTTTCGTCTTCACGAGTTTGCTCATAGGAACCTTTGGTTACATCAGTCTGTGACCGTTTAGAAAGGCACTTTGACAACACAACACGATGACACGGAATCAAAACCAAATTCGATGAGTGAATAGATATTAGCAAAATGTTCAAGCCAAGTAAGGGCAAGATTTATTTTATTCATGATGTTTCTCTCTCTTTTTCAGGAACAGTGCACAACCAATGACGAATTAACAAGTGCCATACCGGACCAGCAATATACATCATGCAGTCAGCAAAAGCGTTATCAGTCATTTTCATGACACATTTGCACTTAGTATCACTGGTATAATACAACTTTTGCTTAAAACAGCGCTCCTGGAGGACATCTTGTACATAAATACAAAAACAACACCAGGAACTACAGAGAGACATATAAGCGTCTTTTCGACAATGTTGCTATTAATATGAATCAGCTTTCAGTGGTTCTTTAATTGAAGAAAAACCTGGTCCCGAACATTTTTAAACGCGAATGGCAGAGACAAAGAGGAACTGGGAGATAACCTCTATAAAAAAAAAAATGATTTAAAAAGAACATTGTTTCGCGAGGATATTCGCAGGGACTATATAAGGTCTTGTCGTTTACAGTTTATCTGACATTCTTTTGCATGCAAAACAAAACAAAACAAAAATATATGTATAAAAACAGTTTCTTACTATGAAAATTACCATCTCTTTCAAATCTTCATATATTCAGTTTTCTACGTATTTTTCTACGTTTTTCTACGGTATTTTTCCAGATAATTTGGAATCTTATTTTCGAATCTTGTTCGCTTTTTAAGAAGACAGCGAAGACAACAATTCCAGACCGAACTTCAATCGTTACATATGATCGTGTAAGGTAATGATCGCGCCAAGGTACTCATTAGGCCAGGGGGGGGGGGGGGGGGGTACTCCCATATATGAGCTATATAGGTATGTGCCGCTGTGAAGGGTATGGTTTTCAGGCAGTTTAGTCTAGGATAGGGTATAGTAATCAGAGGTTTTTGGTCTAGAATAGGGTATCATTTTCCGCGAAACTGACCAGTTGCGTGAAGAATTTAGTGTAGACAAGGTTTTACTGGCAAATGGCATTTATAAATCGGTACGGCTGGCCGTTTACGGCATTTTTACTGACCCCTGGCATCTTAGACTATGATTGTGAACGAGTTTCTGGAAAATAGCGAGTCTGGAATAGGTCTAGGATAGGGTAGGGTTTTTCGGTGTTTAGTCTAGAATAGGGTTGCAAAATTCAGCTAAAATGGTCTAGTATAGGTTCTGGGTCTCAGAGTCCCAGCGGCACACCCCCGCCCAAAAATTTGCCGTGTACCCCCCCCCCCCCCCCCCCCCCCCCCGGGTCATTAGGGAGCTTTAGCAACCAAGACGGCAGCGCCAAAGAAAACGTCATTAAAAAAATGATTTGCGCACATTTAAACTACTATGAAATTGTTCCAAATTGTTTAATTTGCCTAATGTGACTGAATTGTCCCGGAGCTGAATTGGTAGGGACAGCTTTCAAGTTCAAATAGAGCAAAGAAAATTAACCGTCGTGTGTTCACGAAGGCAATGAAATGTACCAAATGTAAAACGCACGTGCAGAGACATTGTTTTCACTTTAAACCTAAATTGTTTTGTGCCGCTCTCGCTGCCGTTGCTGTCGTGGTTGCTTTTAATTAAGCTCCCTATTGAGGCATGGTGACAGACTAACTGAAATAAGGTAGCCTTTCAAAGTCTTTATCGTGCATTTTTCTCCAGTAAATTCTACAAATTATTGTTATATAGCTATATCTCAAGATAATAAACAATCGAACGTCTATCGCATGTCGCTGCTTCATACTTTTGTCATTGAGACGCATGTAAATTACGTTTTTTGTACTCCAAAATATATATATTATAGATTAATCACAACATTCAGGCAAATTGAAGAAACTCAATAAAGTATAAGTAAAAGACTGAGTTAGCCATGCATAACTGATTAAACGTTCAGAACGGATAGCGTGAATAAAAGATAGACACGTTCTGGTGTCCTAACGAGTTGGCCGAGAATGGGTTAGTTCCACCCACTTCAACATGGCGTTTTATTTTTTCGTTTTAGAAAAAAGAGGACAATACACATAGCAAAAAATAGACAGGTTAGAAAGATCATGCATCCCGAGTTAATACTTTAATTCAATTTACTCCTGACAGAAGCCAAGATGAAAAGAAGAAAAAAACTAAATATTGTTTTACAAAATATCGAAAAACAAAGGCCAACGAATGAAGGTACTCCTTAAGAACTTTCATATGAATGGTCACAGACTCATAAGTTAGAACCACCTTGTACAGCATAATAAACAGTGCCACAAGAAAGTACTGCTTATAATAGCTTTCATTTGAATGGTCACAATTAGGGATTTCATCCCCAAACTCAAAAGTTAGAACCACCTTGTACAGCATAGTAAACAGTACCATAGGAAAGTACTGCTCAATAGCTTTCATTTCAATGGTTACACTTTAGAATTTCATCCACAGACTCAAATGTTATAACCACCTTGTACAGCATAATAAACAGCACCACAGGAAAGTACTGCTCGATAGCTTTCATTTGAATGACCACACTTTAGAATTTCATCCACAGACTCAAAAGTTGGAACTGCATCAGCTGTCACATGACACAAGATTTCTCCTTTATATCATTGATCCGCTTGTTAAATACAATGTATACGCATTGTTCTAGGCAAGAAAAAAAGTTTTAATCAACCTGCAATTACCAGTGTATTGGTTAAGGTAGTGCGTATCGTAGCCGAGAAAGACTGTAAAATTTGTATTTTTTTTACGTATAGTTGGTAACATTGTTATCACGTTGTTGTATATTAGTGGTCAAAAGGAAATAAATTTGTAACGCTGAGCGAGTATTTCACTGAAGTTATATGTCTTAGAATTGACTTTCCGAGTGGTTGTCCGCCTCAAATTGAAATAATAGTGGAAATCCACAGGAAACCCAGGTTTTTTTCCCAATGTTTCCGGATCATTGGTTGGTTGGTTTTTGAGAGAAGGGGAGATATAAGCTATCAACGGATCTCAAATTAAGTAATTCGGTCGCGAGGTGATGATATTTGCGGTTGTGGTTATAGTCCACTCCGAAAAATACCATAATAATCTTTTACGTGCAGGCTCAGCCTCACCGGGTGGTAATTATTCAAGCCTCCTTTGTTAGAATGGCACAATGGTATTCAGAGTACATGTAGGAACGCTAGGATGTAGCATTGTGTGTTAAGCCTGGTTTCCATATAATCGCAACGATCATCGATCGTTACGATCGACGATCGCTGCGATTCTTGCGATCGCTGAGATCTCAGGTTTCCATATGATCGCAGCGATCGCAAAGAAACGTCGAGTAGGCCTGGATCCGATAAATTTTAAACGCATTATGGGATACAAGGCTTTGGGGTGCAATGCTTTCTGGGACATTTTGGATCGCAAGAGTGGTTTCCATAGAAAAACCTCTCGATCGCAAGGATCGCAGAGATAGAAATTTTTCTATCTCTGCGATCGCAATCGCAAGAATCGTAACGATCGCAAGGATAGCAACGTTTTTGGTTTCTATATGATCGCAAGGGTCGCACAACACTTTTTTCTGCGATCCTTGGGATTATATGGAAACCAGGCTTTAGTATACAAATGTGCACTGTATGCAAATTGCCAAGAAGTTGAAGCATAGCACGTGCAGTTCGTACTGAAAACAAAAGAAATTGGAAACATTAGGCTTACATCAAGCACCACCCAAACCTGCACTTTAAAGAGTATTATGGTATTTTTCATAGTTTCTGGAGTGGGGAATTAGTGTTATTCTGGACTATACGTTTTATCAACTGAGTTGAAAAGGTAAATTGGCCACTGTAAAGAGATTCAAGAGCTGATATTTCGAGCGCTAGCCTTCCGTCAGAACCTACAGTATAAAGGAATTTTAGGGTTGTGTGATGTCAAACGCTGGCCGGAGCAAAGTTACTGGTCAAACATAGTTTGATTGAAAAATTAACAAGAATAAATTACTTGAATCAAAAGCGTTCGTTGATTTCTTGGGCCTTAATCTACGGCTTTGAATTCCGTGTTACACTGGTGATGGGAAAGCCAGAGATCGCCATGTGCTGTATAGAATGACTGGGGAGATTAAAGTGTCAAGCTACTGGTTTAGATGCGTCTTTGTCATTTCTTTCAACGTCTCGTAGATGTTCACGGAAACGGTCGCGTAGTCTTCTCCCTGTTTCGCCAATGTATATGCATAAATGCAAGGTGCATGTGAGAGCAAGCCCAGTAATAGCTAATAATATAATACAGTTTATTATATATTGTAGTCACTATCTGTCTTCCCATTGGCTAAGAACCTACAGTTAATTCTAGAAATCAGCTCACACTACAGATTATTAATTAATCAGCTAGCAGATTAGTGAATGATCTGTAGAGTGTGCGCGCAATGCATGAGAGAGCTAGAGTTGGTTGCACAAGGTGTTTTATGGCAGTTTTTTGGCTTTCTGGCAAAAGTAATAATGGTCTCTTTTTAGTTTTCTGGACAGAGGAAAAGTAGTCAGAGAACTCGGATAAAAATACTCTGGGTAGGTATGAGAACTATTCCAACGACACAATCTTTTGTGGGAGGGGAATGCTCTCTTACTGCGGCATCTTTGCTTCCGAAAGAAAAATCTAATTGTTTTTGTAGACACTTAATTGATTGTCATCGCAAAACGACGATATTTAGATCAGATTGACGAAAAATGATTTAAAGTTACTTTTCAAGGGCATAGCGCACACGCAATCACTGTCTATCACCGATTATACAATGAACTGAATACTACGACTCTGTGATTGGTCGATGGCGCGCTATGATCTATCAGAGTACAGACGCACGGCTGACGTCATAGAAAAATTGTTTGCTTTGTTTTGTCCAACATGGCGCACAGTTTTGAAAATGTTTGCGAGATTATTCTGGATTGAGCAAGTGAAAGCCTCGAAAAATGTTTAGCAGGAGCTGTTTACGAGCAAGAAAAAGAAGACTTGAAAAACACCTGAACTGGAACAAATCTTCGAACAGTCGAGCGCTACGAGGCAAGTTTGTAATTTTACTCTTTTTGTTTTGTTACTCTACTGATTTGTTAAATAGACAATGACAATTGAGCAATCCCACTCCGCGGATTCGAAATTAACTATATGGTGAATATTTGATAACTACATTTTAAGAACACATAAAGGAAAACAAACAACCATTGTGCGACCCTTTTTTATCACCATTTCCCCTTTCAGAAAGTGTTTCTAACTTGTATTTGTTTTGCTCCTGAATAAACTTTTATGTTATCTTAAATTAACTTTGCAAGAGAGCCTCTGGTCATGGCGTGTTTGCGCGCGGTGGCGGGAATTCAACAGAGGTCTCGTAACTAATGAAATCCTTTTGGATGCAATAGAAGCCAAACCAGTTTGAACCGATCGTCGTGAGTCGAGTCTCTTATTATAGCATCCATGAACGGCAAAGCTTCTTTCTTGCTCTTCTTTTGATATCTCATTTCTTAGACGCCAGCAGTTCGTCTTGGCAACAGCTAAAGAATCTAACAGCGGTCTCACCATGGTTTTCTCTGATTTGCACCGTGCTGTAATTTCTCCTTGAAGAATTTGCGTTTTGATCCTTTGTGCTTTGATCTGTTCTCGCTTTAGATCCATCCACAGGAGGTCGATACGTTGCTTGCGAGAGCCAGGGGTTAATGAAGTGGAGCTACTGCAGTTCTCATTGTCTCTTTCGTTTGTCCTTAGCGATTCAAATTTCAAATTCTTGCCACGCATTTCATAGTCACGTGATACAGTTTTGTCTCTCATGCGTTCCATTTTCACATGGCCTGTTGAATGAATTTCCTCACGTTCTCGAAACCGCTTCAATTTCCTCTCTAAATTATAAAGTGTGCTGCGAGAAATAGCAGAGTCGGATGGTTGTTGCGTCGAAACCCACCGTTTCTTGCTGTGGATGAATTTTAGCTCCCTGCTGTAACCAGATGGACCCAAAATATTTCTCCACTGACGTGCAAGAAAAAGAGCTACGTAGCCTTTCACCGTTAAGTCTGGCACTAGCCTCAGAATGAGATTGAACTGCGTATCACGAGGTTTGTTTGTTAGGTTCATGTTATGAACTGCCTCGGAGCTCTCCGCGCTCAGCATTCTGTGATTGATGGGGCCTGGTGCGAGGAGCGAGCTCCACTGTTTAAGGACTCGTCCCAGTTCCGTTGCTTGAGACGCAGCTTTTTTGTCAGCGAAGAGTTGGTGAAGAGGTTTGTAAATCGAGAAAAAGAAATGTTCATAGAGTTGGCTGGACTCGTGGCAGGCTTGTAGAAATCTAACCAACATGTCAGTAGGATTTTCCATTAAACTCTCTTTTGTTTTCGCCTCCTTCATTCGCCCAGGGAGGTTTTGTTCCCAATAAATGAGGTCTTCGATCTACGAGGATAGAAGCATGTGAAACAAATCAAATGTAAATACGGCTTTAAATGTATTGAGGGGCATTTGTTAGGCCACGTCCGGGCTTATCTACACTATCAAAAGCCTATTGACTCTTGACAATATAAACGTTAAGTTACTCAGGTAAATTAAGGCAAGGGCCTCTAGTTTTAACGCCCAAAGGCTAAGGGGGTGGTCTATCTCAAGAGGCTTTAGTCATGAGAACTCAATACTTTGAAAGAGTAAATAGTTAGCAAATGTGGTCCTTTTGTCAAGAATAACATATGCAAATTAGGTCACGTGACTTAATACAGCCACGAAATCGAGTAAAAACTTTGAGCAAAGATGGCAACAGTTTATACCGATCATAATCAAATGTTATTGCTACCAGATAAGTCCCAAGAACAACAACAAAGAATCTGCGCTTGGCCTTTGTTGATTATTTCATTAAGTTTGAAAATAAACGGTAATTTGTACTAGTACCCAGTTCCCCGTAATAGTAATTTATTATTTTTCCTGCATTTTTTTAACTAATCTTAAAAAGGCCAAGCGCAGAAATCAAGTACATAATAGCCTTAAAATCATAAAACTTTTGCCAGCCTCCAGGTATTGGTGAAAAGTGTTGCCATTTTGCTTGAAATATTTTTGACCTAAAAATAACCCTGACATGTTACGTGACCTAATTTGCATATAATCTGCGTGCTAAAATGTCCAAACTTGCAAAATCTTTAGTCTACCAAAGATTTGAGTTCTCATGGCCTTAGCCTCAGAAGATAGACCACCCCCTCACTTTTTTGAGTGAAATAGCTGGAGGCCCTTGCCTTAATTTACCTGAGTAGAGTAAACTCGATCTGTTTCCATATACCTGGCGTTCAGTTGTGTGGAGTCTTTAAATTCACTGGATTACAATGGAAATCCTTGTTTTGAGTTTTTATTCATACCTACATTTAAGGTTGGACGTTTTCATTCATTTAAAACAAGTTACTTCCGTTACTAATTAATAGGGATAACGATATACCGTCAATAATACTTGGAAATTGACATCGGTTGTTGGAAAGAAAAACCTTGTCTAAACGTGTTTTACCTGTTTTGTGGACACCAGATGTGTTACTGTCACGTCACGCAATCTCTGGCGTCTCCACGACTTCCAGAGGGAAGTAACTTGTTTGAGTCGCCAATAGAGATCCTCCAAAAACATATTTTTATCCGCTAGAAACAACTCGAGTTCCTCTTCAAAGCAAAGCAGCTCCCTGTCTAGTTTTGCTTCCTGTGCTGCTTGGGACACTTCTCTCAGATCCTCTAACTGAACAAGAATTATGGTATTTAAATGGTGCGATTAGCCTGTTTGTGGGGCCGGGGAGCAGATTAAGACCGGCGTACGAACGAGCGGGGAAAACGAGAGGAGACTAGGGAGAGGGGGTGCGCCTTGCGCACATGATCTCCCTCCATCAGCACTCGCGATATTTTTCCTTCTATGTGCCGCCGCGCCTATCCTTTGCTTCCCACTATCTGAACGCATGGAACAGGCTACCAACTATCTGAACAAATGGAACAGGCTACCCACTATCTGAACGCCTGGAACAGACTATAAAGCGATAGAATCCAAGTAACATCTATGATGTTCGATGTTTTTGTTAGCGTTTTGGGGCCTTTACAGTGTACAACCACAATAGATTTGGAATTTTGCTGGAGCAACTGACCAACAGAAATGTTTCCCTTAAGTCGGGGTTTTACCTGAATTTTAATAAAATTTTAAGAGGTTTTAAGAAGGGACAGGAAAAAGAAAATGATTTTTGGAACAACAACAGACAGTTGATACCCACGCAAGAGAACCCCAGGTTGCTAGGACTAACTTAGTGGTATCCGTCTATTAATTATTAACTACAAATTCTAATTTTAAAACTTCACTAAATCTTCAATATTTCTTATTTCTCTTAATTTTACAAATCCTTTGAGAAAAACTATTTCCTCCCAAAAAACACCCAAACCACCCAAAAATCGTACGAACGACATGTCATGGGAAGGATCGAGGGACCCCGCGCGCCTCAATTCACCCTAGTATCCAATCTTCTCTCGCCCCAAGAACCAATTAATAGCGACTGGGTACGAGTCTGGCGAAATTTTACCTACTGAAGAAAACACTAGCTTGTAATCAATTTATTACGAATTTTTAAGGCGACGATAAGGACTTCCGAAAAGCTTTTCACCAAAGGTGCTCCTGAAACAATGAAGACAACAAGCTAGGGGAGCATTCATTTGAAAATCGTCAAAACTCACATAATTAAAAAAAAAAAAGCAATATTCAGTGATCAAAATGGGAAATAAATCCCTTCTTCCTTTATAAACCTTCAGATCCATATACCAACGTCAATTTTTATCAAAGTTTCCCGGCCTCTTTACCACAGCAACAGAATTTTGGGAAAAAGTAATATTTTCGATACGTCAGGGTTTTCTTGGATACGTCAAGTACAAAACAAATTTAATGAGAACAATTTAATTTAAATACAGTACATTGAAAACAATATTCACAATATTAAGGAATCATCGAAATTAAATCACTGAAAATAGAATCATCGATCACAGGACGAAACGCACTATTCTGACCGACCTTTGCTTTGTCGATAAGACTAAAAACTATAACACGCCAATAAATATGTTAGAGTCGTTTTTAGCCACTTAAAAACATACTGGTAACTTCGTTAAAATAGTTCTTGTTGAAATTTCGAGGAAAGGAAATTGCCTACATTATAGTTACATCTTTTATGAATAAGAGCATTACCAAAAAGAAAATTTGCAATCATATACTCACAGAAGTTCTTGATTTATCCAGTAAAAACATGATCGACAGACTGGGCGTTCAAGATGCTTGAATCTGGCAGAATAGGGCTTATAAAAACAGAGTTTAATGAGCACTTCACCAAGATACACAAGCTTTTATTTCCAAGTTAGATGAAAGAGATAAATTACAAATATTTTTATTGCTGCTATAGCCACTCGTTTCCAAGCAGCAGCTTCGAGTGTTGGCGTTAATTGCGGTTTCGCAAACCGCTTTTTATCAATCAAGTTTTGTTTGCGATGAGCACCTACCAAAGACTAGCTAATCAAACACTTTTGTTTTAACGCGCTAATGAAATTCCATGCTGTGTTGAGGTGAAAACGCTTTTGTGATTGGCGAGAGAAACTGTTATAAAAAATAATCCGCATCACCGCAAAAGTAAAAATAATAAAGTACATTCAAAAAGCATTACGATTCTGTTTAAAATACACATTAATTTTTAAACTATAAGCTTTTACATTTTCCTTACTGGAATTAATCAATTTACGACCCAAGATAGAAAGAAAAGAAATCGTTAATTAAAAGTAAAAAGGTAATGATAAATGTAAAGCCTGCCGCACACTTGAGGAAAGTGCTGAGCAAAATTCCTCGCGAGGTAGTTAGCTCGGCTGTTTCCTCAAGTGTGCGCCGTCGACTGAATGCCGAGCTTGAAATCACGTGAGCTCGCCATGCAATTTTATTGGCTAATCGATTAATTTGGCTCAGCCAGATTCTCGCGGCGCCCGCACACGATTAGGAATTTGTTTCACGAGGCAAAAAATATCAAACACGACAGATATTTGCCTCACGACCTCGCGAGGCGAAAAACTCACAAAAACTCCAGCGCCAACTTGAGAAAACAGCTGAGCTAACTACCTCGCGAGGAATTTTGCTCAGCACTTTCCTCAAGTGTGCGGCAGGCTTAAAGAATAGCTTTTAAAGAAAATTAATCGAGGTCCATGTTCCGACCTGACAGAGGAACAAACATTGTAAATGGTTTGAACCCAAGAGTATCAGTAGTCTGTCGAGTGTGATGGTCCGGGTTAGTGTAGTTCTGAAAAGAATTGTTGTTGTTGACAATGACTAACTGAGAAACAAACTACGTAACAGTCAATTCCTATTCTAGGTTCTCATTCAATATACCAAAATATGTTTGCTTCCATGGACAATATCCAAACACAAATGCATTCAAAAAAGAAATAGGCAAAGTAGTATACATCCGCCATGTCGGTGTTCCTTTTCAGGACACAAAGGCCATCAGCGGCAATAAAACTGCTTCGAGAAAAAAAGCAGTTTATGAAATAAAGCTAAATAAATATGCCCAGTTTTTCTTCAGAACGATCAAGATGGCTCTTTTATAATGCTATAGTTTCTTAAAATTGAAATGAAATGCAAACAAATATTGGTTTTTGTGACATTTCAGAATCCAAGTGTTTTGGGCCGTCCTAACTGAAGTAAAAATTTCCACAAAGATTCATCTTACTGAGGTGTAAAATATGTCAAAAGAAGTACTTTGTGCTGGTAGTAGTTTATTAAAAGTTTTAGAACTTTGATGATGCCACATGAAAACCAGCAATTTGATCCAAATCGACAATACAAACAATCACTTTTGGTAGTAATAAAGACTATTACCCAAAATCTATTTTACAGCTGGGTTTAGTGGTTGTGAAATGACTCTGTTTATGAAGTAAGACATGTTATTTCAGTGCAATTTTCAGCTTGAATTCGGCAGGTGCCAAAAGCACGAAACACAGCCGAAACCAAACTGCAGTTAGTGTGATACTGTATAAAACAATTACAAAGCTTAACATATAACAAAGTGAATTTATAATGTCATACTCATAGAAATATATAATACAGCTTTATAAAAGTTTCTGCTTCTAGCTTTGAATAAAAAAAATATCCTTATCTTCGTTCATCTTACTATTTACATTACAGACGCTTTTTATTATTGGATATTTGAATATGGCATTTATTGGTTATTTGAATATACGCATTTCATTTAACAGATGATATAAAAGATGTAAAAATTTACAACACCAGGTCAAATTTATTGTAAACGTTTAGTAACTATCTGTGTCTTGGAAAAGAACAAATAAAATAAAATATTTGTGACATTTGTGATCGTCGCAATGACGCTGGAAAAAATGAAAATTTAGTCTTGAAAGGGATTCAAACCTGTGATATTGCAACCCGAGCTACAAGCCAACCGGACAGCTGATTAATTGTGAATCGGCTGCGTCTCATTTTTTCAACCCGCTTCGCAGTGTTTGGAAATCCTGATGAATTACTCTTTCTCGTGTATGATATATTACTTGAAGCATTTTCCTCAATAATTACAGACGTAAATAATGTAAACCTAACCGGGGGCGATTCTGACTTTAAACGCACCACCACCCATAAATCCAGAGATTTCGTCTTTTTCCTAGATAACTAGGCCCACAATATTCAAGAACAAATGGTAAAAGACCGCCGGCCAGTTTGGCAAGTTTCCATCTAAGCAGGCCCATTGACTGTGGACACTGCATGCATACGACACCTGGGCTAGTTGCAAGTGACTTGGTCCTCTGGGAACTGACCCAGGGAGAAGCCTTACGAGACGGACAGGCCCTTAAGTACATAGATCTGCTCCGGCGGGACACGGGTCTTAATACCGTGGTAGAGATCAGGACATAGTGGACCGTGATGTTAGGCATGCTATTATAGTCCGAGGAGACTCGACTTGATAATATTGACTGTAACACTGTCAGTAGTTTTCGCTGCATTCCTCTTTTCCTCCGTTTTCCAGTTGAGAGATTCAGGAGTCCCTTGTTCCTAGAATGGAATCGTTCCCAGGCTACCGACGGTCTCTCTCTGCGTTTCCTGCAAGGCACGCATCTCAATGTAGTCGAGGTCAGCCTGGGACACAACGGGCTGCTTGCTGTCATTATGTGCTGCTGTAGGGGGTACAGATATACACGATTTACATAAGACAACAGAATCAACAACAACAACAATAACAACAAGCCTGTGACACAACGGGCTGCTTGCTGTCATTATGTGTTGCTGCTGGGGTACAGATATACACGATTTATATAAGACAACAGAATCAACAACAACAACAAGAACAACAAGCCTGGGACACAACGGGTTTCTTGCTATCATTATGTGCTGCTGTAGGGGGGGGGGGGTACAAATACATAATTTATATAACAAGAAAACGGAATCAACAACAACAACAACAACAACAAGCCTTAGACACAACGGGATTCATGCTATCATTGTGTGCAGGTTTATGGGGGTAAAAATACATGATTTACATAAGAAGACAACATAATCAACAACAACAAGCCTAAGGGTGACCCAAGAGGGAGACTCGCACATAAATTGACGTTGGTAAACGTACCAGAATCTCTAACTGTGGGTATGGTTCAAATTTATGTTCATCCTAGAAGTACCAGTACCTTTTGCCAAGAGGTTTCTGGTTACAATTTCCTGTTTTCTGGCAAAAGCCCGTCAAGCCGCAAGTTCGTTATTTACTTACCGCTTTTCTTGAGAGCGGTCATCAGAGTCGCCAGTGGACGGAAGACATCTGAATCAGCATCTGAAGAAGATCGTGAAACAAGGAGCAAACTGTGACCATGCACGTGACCATGCACGCAAAGGCTATCAAGCAGTACTTTCCCGTTGTACTGTTTATTACAATTACTGTTTATTTGCGTAAAGTGGTTCTCACTTTTGAGTTTGTGGATGAATCCACAATCCAGTGTGACCATTCAAATGAAATCTATTAGGCAGTACCTGTCTGTATTGCTGTTTATTGCGCTGAATAAGATATCTCTAGTTTTTGAGTCCGTGGATAGAATCCTAAAGTATCACAACTCATAATGTCGTCATGCTGAAAACAGCTGAGTACTTTAACAGCATATAGACTTGCATGACTTACCAGAGAAACTTGTCGACCTGCCATCAGGAGTGCCTTCTTTTGCGCCACCACACGAGTAATCCAAGTTCTCACGAACACCTGTCAAAAAGCCAACATGTTCCTGAATATAGTAGCTTCTACAGGAGTTTGACAAAACAGTAAACTTTATTAAGACGGACATCCCTGTAAGGCGAACACCCTTTCTAAGACGGCATCAATTATTTGCTGGTTCTGGCCCAATTTTACTTGTTCGTCTGTAACTAAAGGCGGACACCTCTCTAAGACGGACATCAATTATTGGTTCTGGCCAAATTTTACTTTTTCGTCTGTAACTAAACTCTCTCTAAGGCGGACATCTCCAAGGCGGAAACCCGGCTCTCCAAGGCGGACAGCCAGAGCTGGTCCCGAAGGTGTCCAGCTAAGACGAAGTTTACTACTCTTAAGGGAACAATGTCCCTCTGAATTATGGAAATTTTCGCTTGTCTGATGCCCATGTTATAATGCCAAACGCCAACAAATATACAACTCGATTGGATAAAAAGATTATACAGAGCAAAACGAAACGAGTAGTTTAGAGTAAAAGTACAGAATTACAAGGATAGAAGTGGATTACAGTTCATCAAATTTGATTTCGTGACAGGCGGTCAAGAGATCATAATTGTCATTCTGGTGGAATTTTGACTTTTTCAGCCGTTACTCTGTCTCTTTTGTTAATATGTCTTTGCTTTCATCACTTCTGGCGACTTTATCTTCCTATTTCAAGATCATGATAAAGCAAGCTTAAAGGGATAATGTCACCTAGTTTTAGTATCACTTTGAAAAGCCAAAAAACATATGCGTTTTAATGGAAACCTTAAAATAACGGTCCAGTTTTGTTAACAAATACTCTACCAGTGCACAGAAACTAGTATTCCTTATCTTTGGCTGCGGATGGCCAGGATGGAAATGGATTGCAACTTGAAAAAATTGGCCAATTTTTTCAAGTTCCTCCCAAGAGTCGTGGAAAAATCGCAGAAAAAATTATTATGGTTTGTTCTTCTTTGAAGAAATTACATGATATTATATTCTTGGTGTTCTAAAAGCAATTTTATGTTTGAGCAAATGTACTTTGTCATATATTTAGTGTGTTTTGACCAAAACACAGCAAAATCTGCGTGACAATGCCCCTTTAAAGCAAGCTCGTGGCCATAATCATGAAAACACGGCATATCAGCCGGGACAGTGTCTCTGTAAGCAATTTTTCGATTGTTCTGTTGTTCAGTATTTTACAAAATAAAATTTGACATTTTTCTTGAAATTCGATTCTGGTTACTCTTGGGAATAGAGCGTTTGTACGCGACGTCACAACAATGAAATGGCGGCCATATTGGTGTCCTAAACGAAACCTATTCTTATTCAAACATTTCCTTGTTTTAGCACTCCAATATGGCCGCCGGTCACGTGACTGGTCATTTTATGAAATGTAAATTAAATGCATGAAACAGTACCTCCTGGGCTGTCTGTTATCAACAAGTCTTCTACAAGCCGCCGAGAAAGATATCTGCAAGGTAACATATCAGTAACAAAAATCAACGTGAAATTAGCTACATAGAGTGCTTTTCAATTGAGTATCGAAAGTAATTTCGCAATTGCTTTGGTTTTACATTGCTGCGCTTTGTGATTGGCTAAAAAATCTCGCGCCACTTTCTTAACCAATCAAAAGTAAAATCAAAATCAATTGTTTGTTACTCGCGCGCGTTTTCCCGCGCTTGGCGCCGGCTACGTGCATTTACTTCGAGCTCTGATTGGTTCATTGGATTGTCTGCGTCTGTTGTGATTGGCCAAATTAAGTTAAAACTTTGATTTACTACACTCAAGTGAAAACCGCTCTATGCCACCAACGATCGAAATTACGGGTACTATGGATGGCCATAAAAATTCAAAAATAACCTCTGCCATAGGCGAATGTTTGTTTATAATTATTGCCCATTAAAATAAGCGCCTGATTCTCTAATCGAGCTAAAAAAAATTAACTCCGAATATTGGAAGGGCATTAAGCACATTTAGCATTCTCTGGACTTTTGAGCCCGATATTCTAGATACTCTTTGTGCAATGCTGTTTTAAAAACTCGAAATTTTACAAATAATGTATGGCTCATAAGCGTTTTATTTGCCACCCAACAATTTTGCAGTTTTGGACGGCTCAATGTTTACAGCCGATCGAACGATCGACTGAAATCTACAACTAGTTAAACGCTTCGTAGCTGCTTACCCGAAAGTAACCACTTTGGTTACTTAAAGTTACAATTTAACGCGCTTTACCAAATCGAGATACAAATTCGGCCATCGCGCTCAGCTTACCTAGCTTTAAATGGGTGTTCCCAATGCAATAAGGCATCCTTGGCAGAAGCCTGTACATGAAAATAAACAGACAAAACTGTTTAATGCGATGGATCAATCGTCATCAACATTGTCACCATCATCGTCATCGTCATCGTCGCCATCATTGTTACCATAATCATTATCAACATTGTCACCATAATCATCATCAACATAATTCATAGCTCTAATCATTTTTACAAATGGTAAAGGATTTATTTACTGACTTACGTGTTTCAACCGACAAATGATTTGAAAAACAAAATCCTCTTCCTCTCTTTCACCATCAAATTCTGCAAAAAGAAACACCTTTAATGAAAAAATAAAAATGCACACCACTCTCTTAAAAAAATCATGTACAGTAACCGCTACCGTTAGAACTTCAATTGGTGTCGTTAGGTTGATTTCACATTGCTTGGCTGAAAAGTTTAAAATAGCAATAAAAAGATGACGAAACGTTTTGCAAACGGCCAACTGCAACGGAGAAGATATAAACCTACCTTCAACAAGGCGAGATATAAAACTTTTCTTTAAATGCAAGACTCCATTATCCACGTATTGTAAAAACATTCTATAAGAAAAAAAAGTTTGATACGCTCAATAACAACAGATAGACAGAGGCTCACAAGGAATTTGGGTAAAAAAAAAAACATGAATAAAGAATATACCTTCTATCCAGGCATCGAAACCCAAGACAGGTCATACATGTGCGGAAACCTAAAAAAAAGGAAATAAGATACAATGAAATCGCAGTTTTGTTTTATTAGCTGCGTTCTCGCGTAAAATAAAGGTAAATAATCATAACTGAAATGCTGGCTAATTAACGCAATAATGTGCGCTTGGGATTCCAAGCTCTTATGCTTGCTAGCTGTGTTTGGAAGCCTGACTGGGTGACTGAAGGGGTTAGAAACTGAGGAGCTGCGTCGGTGAAGGACTGTAACACGAAAATGTGCTTCTTGGACTGAGTTAACTCAGCAGTGAGGTCAATTGGCCACCATAGAGACTCAAGGGACTATTGATAAAGTCCCAATGTAAGTGACTGGATGACTAAATGACTGACTGACTAACTGACTGACTAACTGACTGACTGTGACTTGCTGTCTGACTGACTGGCTGGCCGGCTGACTGACTGACAGACTGGCTAGCCGACCGACTGACTGGCTGTCTGACCGACTGACTGGCTGTCTGACCGACTGACTGGCTGACTGACTGACTGGCTGGCCGACGGACCGACCGACTGTGACTGGCTGTCTGACTGACAGACTGGCTGGCAGGCTGATCGACTGACTGGCTATGACTGACTGTATGACTGACAGACTGGCTGGCCGGCCGGCCGACCGACTGATTGACCGGCTGTGCTGACTGACGGTACGGGTAGTGTCACTGATCAACGGATTGTAGCAATGTTTTGCGAAACATACCAGTGGGTAAAGGAAAGCTGAGCTCAGTAACTGCTGTACAAAATCTCTCCACCAACTGAAAATATACCACTTCACGCATAGTGCCCCGCAAAGACCTGCAATATGACCAACATCAACACTTAAAAATTCAAGGAATAGAAGCGGTATAGTTAAGTGGTGCAATGCCGGGGCGCTTACTACCATTTACACAGAAACTTCGCGTAAACATGAAATGATTTAACTCGACTTTATGATAGAATGAAGAGGTACAAAATGCACCGGCTTCAGCTGGAAAAATTAAAGAAAAGGCGAAGAATGCATTCTAAATTTGCGGTGGTAAGCATGCCATCCTATCTCGTCACTAGATGAATTCGCAACACGGCAGTCCCGCGTTCAAATTCTGGACCACGGCATGTTATGTAAATGGCCGACTGGTCCGCCTCTCACCAGTTGGGAATTTTTGAACACGTTTATGTTCAATTTACAGTGTCTAAAATAGCACTTTCGTGCTAAAAACAGTGACACTTAAATAAAGCGATTTATTTTTATTTTTTGCATGTAAGGTGATGCGAATCGATCGACCACTTGTGTGAATTCAGTAAATATAGGGACATATATGTGAACTGCGAAAGAAAGAGGTTTTTTATTTATTTTTAGCAGGCTTTTTTCAGGCTTTTTTTTCAAAGTGCTGAACTTATTAAATTCACTAGGACGATCACTAACTCACATAGTTGGATTTTACAAAATCAAAAGTCAAATTCTATAAACTGAGATATAAAGCTTACAGGGGCAGGGTAAACGGGTTATCGGTGAACTCCAGTGCTTGATTAAACAAACGTAGCAACTGTTCCGATTGGCGACCCTGCCGATAGAGATACAAGCCATAAATTACACATTGAACTCATGAAAGTTATCCCTTATCCCTATAATTATTTTGAATAGTTTGCCTTATTTCTAAGAACCCTAAAAGGGCCTCAAAGGTCATGCCGTTGGCGTTGACTTTTTCGATATTATGTAAATGGCGGAACTAAGAAAAGATATCAAATTTTTGCGAAGGATCTTCAAAGAAACACTTCAAGCTTTGAACTTAGCTCTGTGGGCCGCGATGCCAATAATAGTTTTTGAACCAATAGCCCTTTTTCAAATATCTGCAAAACATTGAATGAAATGAAACGAAACGAAACGAAATGAAATGAATCAAAGGCTCCTATGAACTAACTCCTGAATACGTAAATGGAAATCGAGCCTAGGTTTTGCGAGACTCAATTGAAAATTGCTCTAATCTCAAAATTTTAATCTCAAATTAAGAGTCTATTGATTGAGATATGGGTTTGTAATGTTAACAACACAAACCTGACACTTGACATATTCAATGGCAATATTATGTATTTTGACTTTAGCTTCTCTCGGTAAGTGGTTTTGCAAATGAGATGCCAAACGGTCAATGGTCTGCAAAATTAAGACCAGAACAGTTAAATTAAGATGCACAAAAAACTGATGCTAACAGCTAACTGCCTGCCGTAGCTGGCTGAAACCACAAATGTCTAATCTTGTGATTAATTATCAGTTTCTGATTCCCTGGTGAAAGTGCTCAATGCTTGGGACACGAGAGCTAAATGTCGTTGTTTCTACTGCTATTATGTTAAGGCTACCCTCCTTATCATGCAGTCTGGATCCGCCACTGAGGTGGAGGGGGGGGGGGGGGGGGCGGCACAGTGAAGAAAGGGAGGAGGGGGTGCAGTGAAGAAAGGAGGGGGGCGGCGCAGTGAAGAAAGGGGGGAGGGGGTGGAGTGAAGAAAGGGGGAGGAGCGAAGGGAAGAAAGGAGGGAGGGGGCACAGTGAAGAAAGGAGGGAGAGAGCGCAGTTAAGGAGGGAGAGGGCGCAGTGAAGAAAGGGGGAAGGGGTGGAGTGAAGAAAGGGGGAGGAGCGAAGTGAAGAAAGGAGGGAGGGCACAGTGACGAAAGGAGGGAGGGGGCGCAGTGAAAAAAAAAGGAAGGAGGGGGCGTAGTGAAGAAAGGAGGGAGGGGGGCGCAGTGAAGAAAGGAGGGAGGGGGGCGCAGTGAAGAAAGGAGGGAGGGGGCGCAGTGAAGAAAGGAGGGAGGAGACGCAATGAAGAAAGGAGGGAGGGGATGCAGTGAAGAAATGAGGGAGGTGGCACAGTGAAGAAAGAAGGGAGGGGGCGCAGTGAAGAAAGGAGGGAGGGGCGCAGTGAAGAAAGGAGGGAGGGACGCAGTGAAGAAAGAAGGGAGGGGCGCAGTGAAGAAAGGAGGGAGGGGCGCAGTGAAGAAAGGAGGGAGGGCGCAGTGAAGAAAAGAGGGAGGGGGCGCAGTGAAGAAAGGAGGGAGGGG
The DNA here is from genome assembly GCA_024195265.1 of Dendrophyllia cribrosa. Lineage (NCBI taxonomy): Eukaryota > Metazoa > Cnidaria > Anthozoa > Scleractinia > Dendrophylliidae > Dendrophyllia > Dendrophyllia cribrosa. Next base: position 13,815,738 of record JAJLRJ010000005.1, read on the forward strand.
CGCAGTGAAGAAAGGAGGGAGGGGGCGCAGTGAAGAAAGGAGGGAATGGGGTGCAGTGAAGAAAAGGAGAGGGGGCATAGTGAAGAAAGGAGGGAGGGGGCGCAGTGAAGAAACAGCTTAACTGTTGCCCATTCTGATGAGTACATCAGAATGTATTATATAAATATGGTCATTAAAATTGTTCTACCATATTACGATTATTGTAGGATATAGTGTGGGGGAGCTGTGGGAAAGGGATGTGTAACAGACTCCAGACCCTCCAAAACAGAGCTGCCAGGGTGGTAACCTCCTCTAATTACGATAGACCATCAGTTGAGATACTGGTTGAACTTGGTTGGGTGGGATAATCTTGAGACACGAAGGACACGGCAATTAGCCACAATAATGTATAAATTGAAAAATCGAATTGCACTGACTGTTCGTTGCTTTCTGAAAATGTTGTTTGTTCTTTGTCGGTTCACCTTCGTCAGCTTTTCAACCGTTCACGATGCGCGAAAAATAAAGACATTAGGATATGATATATGGGGTTACGGAGATATGTGACATTAAAATTAGTAAAAGGGAAAACAAAACTCACCAAACTTCGTTTTTTGATCTCAGAAACTGATCTATGTTCTTCTGTGGAATCAGAGGCATCTTTGCTTCCTGGTAAAAAAAAAGGTGGCCCAAAATACTGGTTAATCACCGTTAAAAACCTACCATCCGTTGACAGCATATTTTGATCAGTAGCTTTCATTTGAAAAGTTAGAACCACCTTGCACAGTACAAAGTTAGAACCACCTTGCACAGTACAATAAACGGTACCTCGGGAAAGTACTGCTCAGTAGCCTTCATTTAAATGGTCACACTTCAGGATTTCATCCAAACTCAAAAGATAGAACCACCTTGTACAGCATAATAAACAGCACCACAGGCAAGTTCTGCTCAGTAGCTTTCATTTAAATGGTCACACTTTAGGATTTCATCCACAGACTCAAACGTTAGGACCACCTTGTACATCATAATAAACAGCACCACAGGCAAGTACTGCTCGGTAGCTTTCACTTGAATGGTCACACTTTAGGATTTCATTCACAAACTCAAACGTTAGAACCACCTTGTACAGGATAATTAACAGTACCACAGGCAAGTACAGCTCAGTAGCTTTCATTTGAATGGTCACACTTTAGGATTTCATCCACAGACTCAAAAGCTAGAACCACCTTGTATGGCATAATAAACAACACCACAGGAAAGAACTGTTCATGCAGATGCTTTCATTTGAATGGACTATTGTCAGAATTTCGGATTTCACCCACAGACTGAAAATAACATGACTCAAAGCAAAATAGTTATTTTAGTTATTAACTTTGCTATCATAAAATTATATCCATGTGGCTCCATGTGGCTTTGAAGTTTTGTTCGTGCCTTGCTGTTAGAAAGCAGCCAAATCAAAAATCAAATCCATTTATTTAAGTGTCAAAGTATTTAGTACGCGAGTACTAATTTTGGACACTTTCCAGATCTAATTGGAATTTGGAAGTGTTGGTTTTTGAGGAGAGGGGGAAAACCGGAGTACCCGGAGAAAAACCTCTCGGAGCAAAGAGAGAACCGACAACAAACTCAACCCACATATGACAGCGGGTCGGGACTCGAACCCGGGCCACATTGGTGGGAGGCGAGTGCTCTCACCACTGCGCCACCGCTGTGCCACCGCTGCGCCACCGCTGCGCCACCGCTAAATAATGTTAAATAAAGCTAAATAATGTGCGTAACGTCTGACACAAACACAAAAATACACTTACTATTGCTTCCTTGGGAGGTAAGTGACTCACTACTACCGGAATGAGAAAACCGCCTGTGGAAAAAGAAACTCTCTTACTGCGCATGTCAATAACATGGAACTCTGAAGTTCAAATCTCAATCAACAGTTTCGTTTTTCACTGCCGCAAATATCATAGCAGACACCTATTTATTGACATGCGCAGCCGGGCAACCTGCGCATGTCAATAACACGGAACTCTGAAGTTTAAAACTCAATCAACAGTTTCGTTTTTCACTGCCGCAAATATCATAGCGGACGTTTTAGGAAACAACGATTCTTAACGCAAAATGGTCATATGGTCATGTTTGTGGGTTCTGATTGGTGGATTTCGATCCATTTTGTCAGTTTCTGTTTTCGGGGGTCCATTGTTTGTCACCGTAATTTTGATTGACGGCAGCGTGAAATGTAGTTGAGCTTTGTACTTTAGAGTTCGCGTGTTATTGAAAGGCGCAGTAATTCTCCTGCGTGAGGATCATGGGTCAGCCAATTGAGAGACCATTTCTGGTGCCGAACTATTGTTTGAAGATAAGATGCTAACTTAAAGAGACAATGATTATGGCCAGACGCTTGCTTTAAGTTTGTCTTATTATCTTGAATTAGGAAGAACAAATCGCCAGACGTGATGAAAGCAAAGAAATACTGGCTAAAGAGACAAAATAAAACGGCTTCCACAGGAATGGCAAGTTGATTTCTTGACCGCCTGTCACGAAATCAAATTTGATGAACTGTAATCCACTTTCATCTTGGCAATCCTAAACTTTATCTATAAACTACTGCTTCTGTTTTGCTCTATAGAATCTTTTTATCCAACTAAGTTGTATATTTGGTGGCATTTGGCGATAAAACATGAAAGTAAGGCAAGCGAAACCTTGTTATATCGGCGGGACGGGGTCTCTTTAACCACTACAAGACATTCAATGAAAAATAGTTTATTCGTTAGGATAAGCCATTCGGTCATTGATAAATGTATCCAAATATAAACATATTCTCTTGATTGCAATAAATTCTTTTATTACACGACTAAGACAGTCAGAGGGCCAATAACTAAAATCAACCAATCAGAATGCTCGATTGCCGGTCCAATATTCTGTAAGTATTGGACCGGGCATTGTCCCGAATGCTCCCGCGCGATCCTCCCGCCGGCAGGAGTCGTGTAATAAATCTCTTATTAACCAAGCTTGCTCGGGACCGTGCTGGGAGAATATCGGCCCTCGGTCTTTTCTGTACGGACCTCGCTGCGCTCGGTCCGTACTGTCAAGACCTCGGGCCGATATCCTCCCAGTACGGCCCTCGCGCTTGGTCAATAAGATATATATACACAAGACAAAACTACTACCAAATTAAGAAGAAAATAAACAGAAAATAAGCTAACAATTACATCTCAATCAAAATAAAGAATTCGTATTTTTATAAGTTGCAAATGCATAATTAAACACGGCATTACTTGGAGCCAGAAAGTCTTCTGTACAGCGACTGCACAAAACTAGCATCTGGTGCCACCTCAATCTGGAATCGAAAGAACATTTTTTGCATTTAAGTATTTTTCTAAGACAAGACAAGGGGGGGTCTAATGACCGCAGTACTGTTAACAAAAGTAATCACAACTGAAAAATCAGAATAGGAAGCTTAAGCAACCACGACGGCGACGGTAGCGAGAACGGCACAAAACAATAGGTTGAATGAGCGAAACAATGCCCCTGCACCGGCATTTTATTTTTGGTACATTTCTTTACTGTTGACTTGCAAAACAACAACGTTAAATAATCAAATTATAGATAGATAGGTTTTGTGGAGAACGTGAACACATCCATCTGTACGAATTCATCTCCTGGACAATTCAGTCACATTAGACAAATTAAACAAGTAGTTAAAAAAGGGTGAATTGTTTTTTTTTTTCGCGTTGTCGTCAGGCAGACCTTGAAGCACAAACGTACAACTGTTGTCAAGCACAAAAAACGTTTTCACTTGCATACAAGCACAAAAAACGTTTTCACTTGCATATAAGCACAAAAAACGTTTTCACTTGCATATAAGCACAAAAAACGTTTTCACTTGCATTTTTACATCAATTTTATTGAAATCAAATCTCTTACTTGTCTATATATCATCAGTTATTATTTATTGTAAAGCGACATGAACAATTAGTGAGGATATGGAATCTATGAAGTTTTTTAAAGGCCCACCTTCACCCAAAATGCTGTGCGCGCCGTGATCACTTTCTGTGCTGAATTTCGTAAGACGAAATTCACGCTTGAATGCGTGCACAAAAACAAATGACCGCAACGTCTTTTGGGTGAAGGTGGGCTTTTAATATTATCATCATCATTATCGCTATCGCTATCGCTACCGTTGTCATCATCATCGTCATCATCATCATTATCATTTGAGGCAGTAAATAAAGAAGGATGATAAATGTTTAGCTCGATAATGAAATAAGAAAGATGTATTATTTATCATGTCACGAGCGTGGGAAAAAGTCCCAGAAAGGATTCGAACCTGTGCGAGACCCTCCGCATACCGGTCAGATGCTCTAACGACTGAGCTACGAGAGACTCGTGGCGAACTAGGCGATATACTGGGTTCATGTATGACATGCGTTCTGTGTACTGCTAGGACGCTTTTGACATTGCTCATCCTAGCAGTACGCAGGACTCGTGATATGATAAATATTACATCCTTCTCGTCATTTTCATGAGTAAGCTAAGTAACTGAGAATACACACCTCCTCCTCGCTGTCAAATTCTTGTTCAAAAAAATCAGCATTGGGAGCTTTCAGCTTGAACCTACAGTCACCATCAACAGAAATGTAGAAATCATTCGAACAAAAATACCAGACGAATTATAAGTATTGGTTTTTATGGAGGAAGAAAAACCGGAATACCCGGTGGAAAACCCTCGGAGAAGCGACGAGAAACAACAATAAATTCAACCCACATTTGACAACGAGTCCGGGATTCGAACTCAGGCCACATTGGTGGGAGGCCAGCGCTCTCATCACTGTGCCATTCCCAGATTCCTGCTTACCAACAAAAAGTCACAATACAAAATATAGAGAACGGTAAGGAACTGACCGTGGAGGAAGCCTTTTCGTGTTTTGAAGTAGAGCTGTCCAGAAGTCTCCTTGTTTCATCTTACCCTGAGAAAAGAAGAAATCAACAAAAGTGGAGACAAATCCGAGAGAAGAGTCTTTTCACAGTCCGGATAAGAATCAACAGAGTCGACGAGAACAAAAGCAATTTATCATGGATACTTTGACTTTTGTGCTTTTTTTATAAAAACGTTTTGCCATTTCAATGAGTAAAAACATTATAACCCGGGAAAATAGAGTGGTGAGAAAGCCCAAAAGAAACCAAGAGACTTATAGGCATTGTGCTTTCTCGATGAAAAATACAGATCTGACAAATAGAGCAGTTTTCAATTGAGAGTCAAAAAAAAAAAAAAAAAAAAAGTTTTCAATTGAGAGTCGAAAGTAATTACACAATTGCTTTGGTTTTGCATTGCTACGCTTTGTGATTGGCTAAAAATTCTCGCGCCATTTTCTCGACCAATCAGAAGTAACACCAAAACCAATCGTGACTTGCTCGCAGCGTTTTCCCGCGGTTGGAGCCGCCGACATGTAATTGCTTCGAGCTCTGATTGGTTCATTGGATTTTTTACGACTGCTGTGATTGGTCAGAGTAATTACTTTGGTTTTGGTTTTACGACACTTAATTGAAAACTGCTCTAATAATACTGTTATGAGTATTATTGCAGGTCTAAAAGCCAAGTTCAAAACAAGGAAATGTCACATCTTATTTTGCAAAAAATTGAAATATAAACAGAACCAAATAAAATTGCTGCTCGAGAAACAATTTCTGATTTTATTCAGAGACTTAAAACCCAAGTCCCATAATAATTAATATAAACAGTAGCAAAGGAAAGTAGTGTGGGTACACTCTGGGTACTTATCAACAGATTCGAACCACCTTGTAAAGCAAAAAGTGTTGATAGTGAACGGACGTGTAGGGGTTGTTTCATTGTATTATAGGGCGGTCGAATTGCCCTTAAATCAAATTTTAGCTATCTGTTTCCTTACCTTTTACCTTAACTGAAATTGTAACAACAAGGTGGAGGAAATCGCTTAAGCAACAAATGACATACTTGTGTATTTCCAAGAATAAGATTGTATTGAAGCTTATATTACCTATACCTTCACATTCTGAAATTCAATAAGGTTATCCTTCACAAACGAACACGAAATTTGGGCGATTCTCCTTCTGTTGATATTCTAAAAAAAATAAGATATCGGCAATTAAGAGTGCTAGAGATCACACTGTATACAAAATTAAGTTATAAACCAACTTACTTTGTAGTTTAAATAAATATCTTATTAATAACATCAAGGAATGTGGACAGCGAGCAGTCCTCTTTTCCCATAATGCATCTCTGAAATAAAAACACACGCGCGAAGAGAGAAGACCGTAAAGCATTGTGTGTTCAGATGCGGAATGTATTTCAAAATACTCCCCACAGGACAATATGCCGGCTCAATACAGCGATGACTTTAGATTGCGACTGAGTTATTTGGTTCGTAGTAAGAGCTTTATATATTTACACATTTTACTTGAAGAAACCGTGTTCTACCTACATGTAGGTATGTCAGAGAAAACAGCTGGACTGAGCTGGACCCACAATGCCTTGCAGAATGTACCAATGCACAATTCTTTAGACAACGTTTATTGAAATAGCTGTATGGTTGTGTAGTAGAGTACCAAAATGGCCCGGTTGTGAAGCCCAAACGGCTACTTGTTTTCTGGAGTACAATTCTCACCTTTTCTAAATGTCCTCTGCAGGTGTCAACACAGGTGAATGGAATTAAGGTGATGACTTCTCTTTCTAGTTCTCTTCTAAACGTTCCATAAGTTGAACCTGTCAGATGTCAAAATACGTGAGCTTCATTAATGACAATATCACTAATTTGAGCTACCAATTTTCTGCAGTCTCTTCTTGATTTGGCTCTGCGAACGAAGATTTAGGAAGGATGTTATTTACTTGATGTACAATAAGGCCCAAAAACAACTGAATGTGAAACAGAAAACACACTAGGCAGCAATTGCTTATCCCGGATATCTGGGACAGGCATTTGAGGTCTCTCGCTCAACAACTACCCAGGCACCATGAGTAGTGGCAGCCTTTACTTACCTACAAGATACTCTTGTAAAAGGTCCAAACATTCTGGACTCGCAGGGTCATGACTGAGATGCTCAAAAATCTGAAGGGATGTACAAAGGTGCGGAAAATGAATATTAACGAATTTACCAAATAAAGAAATAAACGCAGGGTGTGTTGAGGTTCAATTTTTCTTTAGTTTGAAAATTTTCCAACCATTTTAATTTTTATTTTCCTTTGTCTCAGATTCATTATATTCTGCGATAAAGGGAAACAAAAATCAAACTGGTTTAAAAAATTTAAAAACAAAGAAACATTTGAAGCACAACATGTGTTTGATAGCGACACATCCATCGAGTTTCCTGTATTCCAGTAAGCAGGATTTCTATTGGGTTGCATGGCTCTGAGCAGTCTATTAGGTTATACAGCTGTCAATATATCCTACATTAGGTGGCCTGTGAACAGGTTCTCCATCGGGTTTCCGGTTAACTGGTTTTTCTATTGGGTTACCTGTGAAAAGACTGTCGGTTTTTAGTGAAGATGCTGTCTATTGGGTTTCCGGTATATAAACAGATTTTCTATTAACACGTTCTCTCTTGGGCTATCTCACCTTTTTGATTAAGCTAGAATCCCTCAAATGAATAACAGCCAGATGAAGTATGGCCAGACGAGTAGTGGGCATATGAGTCCTGTCAGAACAAAATAACGAAACATCTTACCTATGAAAACATTGCACCGCCAACAGGTATGCGGTCGAGTGAGAACATGTGGTGCCGTGGTTTAGGGTTAGGTTTAGGGAAGGGAGGAAGTGGGGGGGGGGGGGGGGGGTTGGAATCCTGGCCGGGCCACAATCCAGGGTCTTAACAACTAGTAAGATCATGCTGGCACCTTGTGTCAGTTCAGATTATCGCATTATTGGCGGTGACATTAAGCAGCTGGCCTTGACTACTTACACCCAAATACCAACACTATCACGGAAAGTTAAACTACCCACAGGTCTTCTCAAAATGAGTAGGAATGTAACCGTTCACATTCATGGCTTGAGCGGATTAAAATGTAAAGCGCAAATGAATTAATCTATGAACATGGAAACTGCGCTATATGGAACAGTTTTCAGTGTCAAAGTAATCACTCTGGCCAATCACAACAGCCGAGACAATCCAATGAACCAATCAGAACTTGAATCAGTTACATGTCGTCGGCGCCAAGCGCGGAAAAACGCGTGCAGGCGAGTCAAGATTGGTTTTGGTTTTACTTCTGTTTTGTTGCATAATTAGGTGAACTGGCGTGAAATTTTTTAGTTGATCACAAAACCAAGCAATTGCGAAATTGCTTTCGACACTCACTTGAAAACCGCTCTAAACGCACTTTTACGATTATAATTAATAATGATATATGAAGAAGAAGAAGAAAAAGCTGCTCGTTCTTTGTCAGTTGAACTCAAAGATTTATTTTTACAGCACAGGGACATTACAGCACATTACATCGCAAGGTCTCACAAGTATTCTAAAATTAATATTAGGGACCTTACACAACCATGACAACAACTTTAGAAGACGATATAAAATACGGCTGTACTTATTTACCCAACGTGGAATACATACCTAGCAAAAAGGTCCGCAAGAGCTGCCTTATCAAAACTGTACTTATATGCATTGCCAGACGTGCTGTCAAAAATGTAAGGACCTAAAGAGAGAGAAAAACAAAACAAATAAAATCTAAGAAGAAAAGAAGAAAAAAAAAACAGAACTAAAAGGACCAAAGCTTGGGAAAAGACAGAACTATAAGAAAAGACAAAACCTTTTAGAAACTGAAGAAGGAATTAACGACAAAACTATGCGATCTACAAGACAAAACTATAAGAATCCAGGGCAGGGAAAAAAACACGAAAACTATAAAACACTAATGAAAGAAAAGACAAAACTACGAGAAACTAAACAAGAAAAAGACATGCAAAAATGAGTGATTAATTTAATACTTTTTGGTAAAGGCCAACTATTATTAAACTGTTCTATTCAGACCTGTTTGTAGAGAAGTAGATATCTCCTTATTTAAGTACAACAACAACCGCGGCTCATCGCAGGAAGTATCCGCGGAGGAAAACTTCGGAACAGCATCACCTAAGCACGGAATAAAACTTTGATTATGCTAAACGCATCACCTGATACAAATTACAGCAACAAAACCGCGTTAACACCAGTTGTTTTGTGAATGTAATTTTGACATCTATTGGCCAATGATAAGCCACTGAATTTGACTTCTAAAAGGCCAAATTCACATTTACAAAGTTTATACACTTGTTTTAAAAGATGAATCAAATGCTCCTAAGAGCCAACCCGTGAATAAGAAATACTAATGCGTAACGCAGTATTGCGGTAAGCTTATGTTTATATACTGAAACGGTTCGATAGTTTTTTTTTTTAATTAAACGTAACGACTTTTGACGAACGTAAAGAAAAACATAAACAAAAAAAACAGTATATCAATTTCATAATGTCCAGTTCGGGAATTAAAAAAAGATTCGAACCCTAGGTCCCTCGTCGTCCGTCCGAACGAAAAAGGAATCGTTACAGTGCTGCTACTGTTACCGGGGTCACCTAGACAAAGTTAACCAATCACAAAACAGAACGGGAACAATAGATTTTAAAATTTGCGACTTGAATAATGAAATGTTGAGTACAGAACAATGACATTTTAACTTTAGAATGTTGGAATCTATTGTTCCCGTTCTGCTTTGTGATTGGTTAACTTTGTCGAGGTGGCCCCGGTAACAGTAGCAGCACTGTAAACCACTCGACCATCCTGGAATACATACCTATCAAATTTATATATTTCAAAGTAGATACGCATCAAAACGTGTGTCTCTGTTGACGGACACAAGTGATGCTTTTCAAAGTGATGCTTTTCAAGTAATGTTTTTTTTTTTTGAAAAAAAAAGGAGATCATCTTCCCTTTGTGGAAGAGTACTGTTGTCGTCCACACCACGGTAACATTAAGTGGGTTCATACTTGGCACTTCAAGTGCGCTTGAGCTCAAGTGCCCTTCGAGTTATATCAAAAAACGGGGTTCATACTAAAGTCAAAGTGCGCTACTTTAGTTGGCAAATGATATGCAGCTGGCCGCGTAACTTGCCGCGTAACCGCGTGTGGGATGAAGATGATTGACAGAGAGGAATTAGCGTACTGTGATCTGATTGGATAAGTGTGCTCTCAAGGAAGGTTTTAACCCTACTTGAGAAGGCACTTGGGCACTTTGAAGTTTCGGCGTTTTCAACGCAACTAAGTAAGATCAGTCAAGTGGAAGAGCACCCGTTCATACTTAAATACGTCTTTGTCTAATGTGAACCCACTTGTCAGCACGCACTTTTAGATCCAATTTCAAATTTAATTTTCATACATAGAAAGACAACAAATCTTGTTTTTTTTCTTTAATTTAACCGTGCCTTTTGGCAAATGAAAGGCACAGCTCACTGCATAAAAAGAATCATGGATACACTGATCAAAACACCGTTTTGAGGAACATAAATTTCTCAAGCCCAGACTAAATAAGAACGAGAGATGACGCAAGTTCAAACTCTCGCATTCTTGCACATTCGTGCGCTCTTGGCGACTCCCGTGCGCCCTCGGCGACTTTCGTGCGCTCTCAGCGACTTTCGTACGCTCTCTCTCGAGCGACTTTCGTGCGCTCTCGGCGACTCTCGTGTGCTCTTGACAAATAATTCTTGCTCTCGCTTGGTTTAAACTCTCTTAAAGGCTGGGTCAAAAGAGAACAAGAGTCACTGAGAGTTGAAGGATTCGAATTGGACGACAGTTTTGTGCAACTCTCAGTTACTTTCGATAGCAGGGGCCAAACGAAAACAAGAATAGTCCGAGAGTTGACGCGTTCAAGAAGCATGTAAGCGTGATACAAGGCGTGACCTTTTTCGTTACCCTGTTGATAATTTGAATCATTTGTGGAAACTAATTGACAGACTTATTCTCCTCTAACTCTTTTACTTCGAGTATTTTTGTCTTTTTTGTTTTTTGTTTCGTTATGGATTTCTTGTGAGCGTCATAGCCTCATTTCTCCCAAAATTTATCATTTTACTTGGTCAATGGCGTTTCATACAGACAAATTCAACGCTTTTTTGGACGCCATCCTCGATTATTAAACCAAGACGTTTGTTATACCTCCCAACTCAAACACCTTTTCTGATTGGACAAGAACGTGTCACGTGCCATGGGTCAAAACAGTCTAACGCCCTCGGGCGAACAAAACTCACTAACGCCAAGGGCAACAACAACTTGAACTTTCAACTCGCACGTGATCAGATCGTGCGCCTTGAAACCGCGGCAAATTTGTGTGCCAGCCGCTCACAAACTTTTGTGTTTTTACTATTTTTGAGTTGGGAGGTATTACAAAACACTTAATGACTGGCCCCACAGGAAACAGTGAGTTTTGTTTCCTCTCGAACCCCGGAGGCGAACACTGAGGGTCTCGGGGAAACAAAACTCACTGTTTCCCTTGGGGCCAGTCATTAAGTGCTTATTGTTCACACTGCAGTCTGGAGTACCTTGTAAGATAATGTGGTGACACGGCTCACGTTCTGGACTGCAGTTCAACAAATGCATCAAGTGACCAGGTAAAAACACCATCAGGTAATCATCTATTAATATAAAAACAGTAGACAATGCTTTATATGACTGATCTGGTTCATGAAAAGATGCATAGCCGGCGCCAAGCGCGGGTAAACGTGTGCAGGCAAGTTACGATTGTTTTGGTTTCACTTCTAATTGGTTGAGAAAATGGCGCGAGTCACAACCTTCGACACATCAATTGAAAACCGCTCTCAGAAGTAACTTTGTCCCGGGTGTCTGGTCTTCAATAATGGGAAAACTTCTGCAAAAGTGACACGAACAAAGTCATTATTACTTACAGTGAAACCTGTATTAAGCGGACACCATCGGGACCCTCGCTAGTGTACGTTTAATAGAAAGGTCCGCTGAAAACAGGTTCGTTTTACAGTAAATATGGGAAGAAAATTTAGGGACCCAAGCACCTGGTGTCTGTTTAATATAGGGTGTCCGCTTAATATGGGGTCCGCTTAATACAGGTTTCACTGTATAACTTTCGTGTTTGCATTAACCAATATTTTTCCAATATAGATCTAACGCTGGTACAGTAGCATCAGTATTTCAGTACACGGCACTAAAATCTCAGATTTCGAAGTTTTGTGTTACATTGTAAGTTCTTAAGTAATTATAATAACCAAACACTCGTTGAAATACTTACTGAGAGAAGAGAAAAACAGACGGTGACTTTGTAGATCCTTAGCCGGCATCACCGTTGGCAACACACAATGCATCAAGAAACCTTCAATGGAAAAAAAATAGCTAGTGTAAGAGGAAGTGATGGTAATTGGATAACAAATATGTACGGTCTCTTTATGAAACGCAGTAGAATATAGATTGTGCGCAGATGTCTCCAATTTCCTTGTATCCTGCTTAGCAAGCAGGCCAGCAGTTTTTTTATCAACTTTATTGGACACAAACTTACTATAACAAAATACTATGTAGCAAAGGGAAAAAGCGCGAACGGAACGTGAAGCCCCATGCGAAGCGTCTACCCAAGAAACTGAAAAATAATATACTAGTTAAATACTACAACCAAAGGCAAAAGTGTTGGGAAGGTTCCTTGTTTTCCTCACCCCTCCCCCCTCATCCCTTCTCTTTCAAAGTTGCTGTTAACGCAAATACTTAACTTACACTGTCTTTTGTATAGACGTCTTCGACATTGGATTTGGGGGAGGGGGGGGGGGGCTATAAAAAGCCTTGCGCGCGCCTTTAATTGAGCTGCAACCTAAAGGTAGTGTCCATTTTTTAACGTTTTACAAGCCTTCCCAACTAATTTTGTCTAAGGTTGTAGATAATCTAAAGGCCTAAAAAGCCAATAACAAAATTAAGTGTAATTAAATCAGGGTGTCAGTGGCAGATACGAATAAGCGTTAACTTTAAACTCACCATGATGCAGTACATATACAGAATACTCCAACTGATTTGAATGCTCTGCAAATTCTTCTGATGAACTCTGCAAATAGACACACAGATGTGCAATTTAGCAAACATTGCTCTCCTAAAGGTGCCTAAAGTTTGCATGTGTGAACGTGACATCAACAGTTGACAAACTGTTGCCGACAAATAGAACCTGCTTCTGTTCTAACCAACTTTTTTGAGTTGGCAACTCCCATTTGACGTGTAAACGTTTGCTGTAGCGTCAGTATGTACAACATCGTTTCATAGAGTCCTCTTTCTTCCTCTCTCGAAAAGAAAGAACCCATGACAACGAGGTCAAGGTGTGTGAAAGTTTGTGGTATGAAAACACGAGATTGCCAACTTTTTGGATTTTGCCAACATGAGTTTGCCACCTTTGGTTAGTCGTTTGGTTAGTCAGTTTAAGGTCCTTTTTATTAATTTTTTCTTCCAATGGCTACATACGATGTGCATGTCTTTTAAGATGCCGTTTCGCTCGCTAGCAATCTTTGTTGTTGCATTTAACTGGGGAGCGAGCGCAGTGAGCGAGTAGCAACAATCTGGATTTAAGAGAAAGTATGGTGCTGTTTATTATGCTGTATAAGGTAGTTATAGGGAAGATATCAATGACGTCACCAATTGTTATTAATGTGCCAACCAGAGCCTTATTGGCTGCCGAAACAAAGGGTTCTTTTGTTCCAGTGGCTGGCACATTTGAATAACAAAAAGAATGTTTGTAACAGATATCATCCCTATAACGCGAGTCTGTCGATGGAAATCGTAAAGTGTGACCATTCAAATGTACATAATTTAAGAAATGGTATTAAAATCAGTCTCTAAATATGGATCAGTATTGTTTTAATGTACCTGTGATTCGTTAGTTTCACCAGCTATTGGATGCTGAAGGCAAATATAGAAAGAACCTGCAATGTTAAACCACGGGTGACATCAACAAAACTAATTTCATTTCATTTAATGTGAACTGAGCTCATAGGTGCTATGAGTGTAAATAAATTTGATTACACAACATATAACTTAAATAAGCTCTGTTGTTCTCTTTCGGCAGAATGAAAACTACCCTTATGAATAAGCTATTGAAAACCAAGATTGAGGGAAGTTGACGTTTTAACCCATTCACACCTGAGGATTTTTACGTTTTTGAGTGATTTTCTGCATACACACGCCCCATAGGATTTCGTGACTTCATATTTGGAGTTACCATTGAAAGTGCTGCTCTTCTAAAACACTGAAGGCTCGAGTTTACTGGAAACGTCATTGTGACGATCTCATTTTGCTTGGTTGATTTGCAATAAAGGGTCCAATATGAATTATCTACGATTTTTCGTAAGTTCACAGCCATTTTTCATCTTTAGTAGCTGCCTGGTGAGTATCATTAAGCTTGGAGGTAGTTCGGAGTCCACTTCTCAATGAAGAGAGTTAGGTGTTGTACTGCGTTTACGAATTTGGCTCGTTGCTCGTTGAACTGGAAAAATGGCCGCCTGGAAACGAAGTAGCTTTGGGACTCGACTCTGGATGAATTTCTCAACCTACCGCGGCATATTTTGGAAGTTGCGACCACAGGAGAACACAACAAGCGCGAAATTTCGGCGGTGGGTCAGAGTGGCTGTGGACTTGTATATATTTGAAAATTTTGTAGGACGAAATGGGCGCTGTCAAAAAAAAATCTGTTTATTTCCCAGCATGCAGTGCGGTGGTGATGTTGAAAATCGAGGCAAGGTGAGTATGCACTAGTATAAGAGCATTTTGAAACGTGAGGGGGGGGCTCATTGTACGCCAAGCCAAGAACAATTACCCCTACTCAAATTTCCTAAAATGTCCTTTGCGTTGTTCGTTGGCACAAGCAAAACTCTTTGCAATCTTAATAGTTTCCAGTGTGTCCGTAATCGATTTGTGACAATGCATAAGTAGGCAGCTGTTCTGACGATCCTGCTTCATGGTGCTTCTTAGGTAGTTCTTGAGTCGTTGGAGGGCAGAAAATGTACACTCTGAAGTCGCCGATGCCACAGGTAATGTCAAATACAACATATGCGATATTTTGGGCACTGAAACGTGTCGGGGGGGGGCCGTGCCCCACAAATTTTCATTTTTTTAGCTACAGCCCCCCCGCCCCCCTGCCCCCCTGCCTATGGACAGTGAATTTTCCTTTCACTATCTGAACAGGAATGCTGTTCTTTACGTACTTGAGTCTCATGGATTGTTTGGCTACATTAGACAAGGTGAACGAAATGGAATAATAAGTCCATATTATCGAGACGAAAGTGAAAAGAAAGTACAAGATGGAAACAGAAAACAAATGAATGTTTTTAAAGCAGTTTTCAATTATTAATAAATGTCTTAAAACCAAAACCATAGTTATTTCTCTTGCTAATACAAAAGATGCAGAAAGTGCAATGAACCAATCAGATATCGAAGCAAATAACTCATGTCCAATATAGACGCACTGATACAGTCTGTCAAATCGATCCAACGATCTGTCAGACAGAAAAAGTTGTAGTCAATCCGTTGACGGTCTGATAATTATATGCACTATTTGTTGGTCAAGGAGTGAAACGAATTGACAATCTGTACAGTCTGTACGGATTGTAAAAGAGCGAGTCGGTCTGTTGACGGTCCGTGAATTGCATCACATTAAACTTGGTCAGAGGGTGAAACAATTTGACGATCTGTACAGTCTGTGCAGATTGTAAACGAGTGCATCTCATTACATTCGGCCAGTGGGTGAAACAATTTGACGATCCTCGATCTTTACAGTCTGTACAGATTGTAAAAGAGCGAGTCGGTCAGTGTTGATGGTCCGTAAATTGCATCTCATTAAACACACTTTGGCGTCGCTACGGCTAAAACTGGCAGGCTATACATATATGAATACCTCGTTCTAATTGCGTGTGCACGGGAAAGTACACTTCAAAGAAGCAGTCAGGCTATACATGTATGTATACTTCGTTCTAAAAGCGTGTGCACGACGCACTTTGGCGTCGCTATTACTAAAACAAGCAGGCTATACATGTACGTATACCTCGTTCTAAAAGCGTGTGCTTGGGAAAGTACACTTAAAAGAAGCAGTCAGGCTATACATGTATAAAAATGCGCCCAACGGGGTGGGTGTCAGGCAGAAACGAAGGAAGGGAGGAAGGGAGGAAGGGTAGGGGGAAGACACACGCCCCCACTCCCGTCCTCTCCCCGCTCCCTTTAATTTGACTCGTCCCAACTCCCTATGTTTTGGGAATCGAAGATGGCGGAAAAGCTTACGGACAAATTCAAAAAGCATTCGCTCGCCATAAAATGCCACCACTGTAGGCTACAAAGCGTAGCAATGCAAAACCAAAGAAATTGCGAAATGACTTTCAACACTCAGTTGAAAACAGCTCTGAATAAAATGATAATAAGCCACTCTATGATGGAGGCCATGTGTTACAATTTGTAGTTAAGGTTACTGTAGTTTTATCGGGTTTTATTACCCGTAATAAGGACTGAATTAATGCAATAAAGTTTTTTTTTCAATTCATAAAATTGCTAAGTTACTTTTTAACAATACCTTTGCCAGGCAAAGAAACCACTTGCATATTCAGACGTTTCTCTGAAGGAAAAAACAGCACATGAAAATTTATTTCACACCTTTGTCACACATTAGAAAACTTTAAATTATTTTCTAAAATAAATTTTATGACCAAGTTCAAACTCTTGTCAATGAACAGAATCAGTTCCTTGATCATTGGCAAGTCTCAACTCCCCACCCTCTCCTCCCTCCAACACCAACCCCATGTAGCAGGCGACCATAAATATTTACCTATCGCATTTGGAACAAGCAAAATATATGCACAAGCCTTATACACTGGTCAGCAGAATTACATGTAACAAGAACCTAGGTACTTGGTGTATCCCTGATCATAATGTATGGTACTTCATGTATCCCTTATTGTAATATATTTAGATATATTGCAGTGTAAATTAGGGTCGGATTACAGTAGCTAGGGTTAAAGCACTGATTTTAGTATTTAGGGTTAAGCACTGATTCCAGTATTTACAGTGTATCGAAAGGGTTAGTTCTTATACATGGTCTGGGCTAGCAGCATATTATCTTATATCCCTTAAAAATTACAGTTTCTGGCAGCAAGAGTCCTCGGTGGTGTAGTGGATAGTGTGCTTGGAGCAGATCATACGGCCCGGGTTCGATTCCCTATTCTACTGCTGTTTTTATACCTTTTGTTTCTACTGAAATAAAAACTAAGACTGTTTAAATACAAAGTAATAAGGGATACACCAAGTACATACCAACAAGAAACGTTTACAGCCGATAGATGGATGGAAGGAAGGATGGAAGGAAAGAAGGAGTGAAAATTGGCATATTTGTCCCTGTCTGCGATAACTATTCATTTTCATATTCATGGGGTAAAAATGAATTAGTTTTACCCACCAGGGCAATGGCCCATCAGCTATTATATTTACAGGGTTCTGACACTCAACTATACTAAGATTCTGGCTATTCCACACTCACAACATTGATATTCAGTAAAAGATGCATATGAATGTAAACTGAATAAATTGTATTTACCTGAGACAGTCTGGGCAAGAGCAACATCAAGGTACTTGGGATAACTACAAAAAATAACACAAATTTTTCAAGCAAGTTAAATAAATAAAATATTATTATTAATAAAAATAATATTACTTTAAGTTAAATGTATATTAAGATAATGTTGGTTATTATTGCTGAATTCAGCTAGATGTGTGGTGAACTAGTTTTTAAATTGCATACACTGTACATGTGTTAAAAAATTACCTTGTCTTGGAAATGAGATCCACGTCAGGAAAAGGAAGTGGGAATTTAAGCTGCCAGACAGACAAATAACATTTAGTTACTTCAGGAGCATATAAACCTTGATATGGTCATGGGCTACTGGTTAATTAATACTTAAAATTTAGTTATAGACATGTGGGTGCCAAAATAAATGAGATGAGATGCTTCTAATCAAAAAAAGTTCTCAAACCAACTTTGAATGTGCAAACAGACTATCCAAACTAAGGATACATTCAATTGGCCATATTCCAGAGGGAGAAAACAGAGAATTCACACAAAAACACTCATACCAGAGATTTTGAATGTCAATTGGAACTGTATTATAAGCAAGGTTTAGCAAGGATATCAGCTAGAGTGCCCATGTGCCCAAATGATGATTTTCAGACACTAGGTGTTCATGGATGTATCTAAAACATGATGCACTTGTAGCACATGGAATACAGCACTAAGAGGTCTGGCAGTTAATGTTAAATACTGTCAACAGTGGGCAGTTTCTTAGTGTTGTGGATGCTGCGATCACCAAATGACGTAAAACAACAGTTTCAAAAGACACTAAACACACAAAAACAGGGCTGCAAATAACGGCCGGGCAGGCGCCGGTCATGTTGTCCGGCCAAATATGTTTTTGCTCGGACACGACCCGTTTTTGGCCGGTCAAATTGGAACAGTCGTAACCGTGAACCCAGATTGCACTGTAAACCTTTTTTTAACTAAAAACCAACTGAATCCAAGTCGGTTTGGCAATAAAAATTACAAGTTAATAGTTTTACTACTCTTTATTGCAGAAGCAGCCTCGCATATGCGGTACGGTTACGAAAGATACAACCGCAACCGTTCGTTTACATCTTTGAAAATCACTTATAATCATTAAAATATTACATTTTGGCAATCGCCACATCGTTTCTACAACTGAATTTAAAGTAAAACGTGCAAAATATGAAAGCCGAAGGGTTCAATTGATCTCTTAATTAACTTAGGCCCCGTCCACACGTATACGTTTACGTTCGAAAACGCATATTTTTTTATCTAAAACGCTCCCGTCCACACGAAGCCAGCCATCGTTTACGATTCGTTTTCACCTGTCCACACGTAAACGCTAAAACAATACGTAAACGCTTCAAATCTACATTGAGCATGCGTAGATAAGTACTTGAGCCTGTCAACGCATCTGTCAGACCGTCCGCTATATTGGATATCTGCTCTATTATGAAATTTTATATTCTGTCCATTCCGAAGCAATGGTGGATCCAGGGGAGTGGCTTGCCGGCCCCCCTCCTTACCTCGCCAAAAAATAAGGCTTGAATGACCGAAAAAAAAAATCATTCTCTAACATTCCCAACACTTGTATGGCCATAAAAACAATTCCTTCATAGCCATAAGATCAAACAAAAGTGATTTCTTTCGGGCCATAATGTTTTTCTTTTTAAATTATAAAGCATATTAAGGGTGGCAATAATTTTTTTCAGTGAATAATAAAAAGGTGAAAAACTGGCTGAAAATGAAATGATTTTTTTTTTTCATCTCTGTTGTCCCCAAAATGCACCAGAATGCGTCTCCAGTGTCTTCATTTTTAAAAATTTTCCGAGGGACCATGCCCCCGGACCCCCTAGATACTCATGCCCTTTGGGCACTCGAGTGCCAGGTGCCGACTACATTTACAGCCAGGTAGTCTAATTTCTCTGGAGAACCCTGCTCATAGTATCTTAGTGTCACAAAGCTGTAACAAATGAAGGGCACAGTACATACATGTAAGAAGGGCAAGAGCAACAAGAGTTTGTGATATTCATTGTCAGAAACCCATAAGTGGGTTGAAACGTGTAACGCGCATTCACAGCTTCCGAATATTCATTTTTGGTTTAGTACCATATTTGGAAACCCCTCGGTCCAGGGAGATTGGAACCAAGCTGTTCTGGCGAATTGATTGGTTGTTATATTTATCTTGATTTTCCAAATATGGCTGTAACAACTTCTTAGCAAAATGAATAATCGAAAGCTTGTTTTGAAGCGTACAAGAGACAGTTGCATGTTTCAACCCACTTATGGGTTTCTGTCATTGTACAATAAACGATTTTAAATCTAAGTGAGAAAAAATAAAAAAAGGCCTAAAATTGGACATTCAGGCTCGTTATACACTGAACCCTTCAATAAATCCATGCTCTTACCACTCTAACATGAGATGTTCTCTCATTAAACTGATATGAAGCAAAGATGAGGTCTGGTTTCACATCTTCCTCCTCATCAAGCTCAGCATCAACACTCTTAAAAAAAAAGGAAATAACTGTTAACCACTAAAATATTGAAAAGATATTTGACCCTTTAACTCCCAAGAGTGCCAAATATCAAAATTCAAGAAAAATCCCAAATTTTGTTTTGCAAAATATTGAAAAACAAATGGTACAATGCAAACCTACTGTGAAAGAAGTTTCACTTGAATGGTCACACCATAGAATTTCGTCCACAAACTCAAAAGTTAGAACTACACCACATGTCTCCATAATTGACTCTCAGAGTGGAAGGGTTAATCATTTAGTTTTAACAGTAAAGAAATTCTGTTTGTGGCTGGATAATGGATGTACATGTAATGTCAGGTTGTTGGACATTTTATTGAAAGTCCAGCAGAAAGTTTGACATGGAAAATCAGCTTTTAGCATCTTGCGAGTCCTACTCATTGCAAAAACAAGCAAAAATCTGATATTTAAAACAATGTAGTACATGTAGTAACTGACAGTGAGTATTATTTTTGTACATGATTATAAATCTATTATTTCGTTTTTATTTAGAGACAAACTCAAAAAACTAATAAACCTAACTAAACTAAGTCTCGTACTATTCTGCTGCTTTATAGGCAAAAAATACACCATTAATCCCCCCTCTACAAGAGCAGCCAGGATGCAAGCCACAAAAATAACTATACTAACATTACAGCTACATGTATATGTTGTAGTTAATTTTTTATCTCAGGTAATTTTTATTTTCCATTGTTTTTGGGTATGGTAATATATGCTAATGAATTTGAAACAAAGGAACAACAAAAATTACCTGAAATAAAAAATTAACTACAACATATACAATGTAGTCTGGCTTGTTTGTATTCATTCATCTAATAAAAATCTATCATCTGATTGCCTTTATTCAAGGGTAAGAAAAAATGTGCAGATAAAGCAAATGTTTGAAAGGACCAAAAGCAAATCACTGTACAAGGAAAGTGTATGAGCTTCTCTGTTCAACACTCTGCTACAAGAGGTTCAAGATACCCTGCATTCCAAACAGTCAACTCTCTCTAAAATCAGCCTGTGTTGCAGGTGCCATCTACATGTATTTATGGCATGAAACTTCAGGGAGATGCACATCCTCAACATTTTGCCCTATAAATAAACCAGCATCTAATACACAGATGGATGCCATAAGGACCTGAGCACAACTGTCTATCTCATTGTGAAGTCTGTTTTATAGAGAGTTCATCGTCATCATCACCATCATCGTCGTCGTCGTCGTCATCATTGTTATCATCGTCATTCCTTTAGATGCCAAGTGGCACATAGGATATCAACAAGATCTCTCCATTTCTGCTGGTATTTAGCAAGCCTTTAAGCCTGCTCCCAGTTAAGGTTTTGGGCCCGGAGTTCAGAGATTTCAGTTACAGTAAAAGGACAGGGTCTGGAAGGGGGGGTCCTGATCCTGCATTCCCGCACTTATTTTATGAAAATCCCGCTTCCCGTGATTTTTAAAATAGCTTTCCTGAATCCCGTTTTCTTTTTTCAAGAAAACATCTTTTCTGCAAAGATTAAGTACAAATGTAACAAAGCCGAAAATGAAGGTTGATTAGCGCTTTATTTCCAATTGTTGCGAAGCCGCTCTGAGCTTATTTAGGCTACTGTAAATAAAATAGCTCCTCCTACCTTTAGTTAATACGATGAAAGTGCTCGATGAGACAGCGTGATCGCTCTTCCTGTACGTGTCCGCACTGTCCTTGAGAGAAAGTTAACAGGAACGGTATCAACTACTTCTTCTTCGTTGGTGACGCCGTCTTCCTCGTCACTCGAGTTCGAATCGTACTCTGACAGCTGATCATCAACTCGCTCGCCAACAGGAAGCTCTTTTCTGTACATGTTTAGAGGAAGAGTTCCTGCCGCATACTTTGTGTTGTTTTGACGAACTGTTAGCTGTCTTACGGCTTTGCCATGTTCGCTGGCCCACTGACGCATTGAATCTTGGTCATGTTTACTCATCGCCCCTACCGGAAGACGCGTTATCTTTGGGATGTCTCTTAGAGTCACTTTGGTCTGGGGAACTGGATAGTAGGAGTCAGCATGAGTGAAGTAGAAAGCCGACCACTTTGTTGCTCGTTTAAGAGACTCTTTCACGCTGCTACCAAAATCCCTGGCATATTCTAGCTGAGTACAAGTCGGATGTTTGAAGTGGCTGACAGCATGCACATTTTCAACCTGGATGGTGAGGCACACCTCTGGCTTAATGCAGTATTCTGGACTCAATTTGTCAATGTTTTCATCCAACCTCTCAAGGCCTTTTTCCAGCAGTGTAAGAGATACAGCTGTCTTTGAAGCTATGGTTCCCTGTAGACCATTGGTTGTGCCTGTTATGCCCTGTTTAGATTTAACGTTCTCAATAGTTCCGCTGCAGTAAGAGCAAACTGACTTAACCATCTTATGTGCTTCCTTGAGTGTTAAAATCTCGTATTGCTGATGTTTGTGATGTACTGAAAATGCACGATAAAAATGCCACCTTGCCTGGCTTGCCCGATATTTTGCTACTGGTAGTAATTAATTTATAACTAACTCGGCCTACGGTAAGGATCAAATTAATATATCAACTCACATCTGGCGTCTTCGATCGAACACGCTCGAAGACTGAAATATTTGTGGCAGATTAAATACAGATCAAAAAGTTCATATTTATTTATTTAACATCATGCAGTTACTCTATTTGTTACTCGTACCTTGGAGCATGCCGTTGCCTTTGACAAGTTTTTTAAACTCGTATTCCCAGGCATCTTGTGTCCTCAGGGAAAACGCATCAATCCCACTGCCAGCTTTTTGTACAGTGGCAATTGTACTCTCCGGGTTTTCTCCCAAACCCTTACTTCTAGCAATTGTTTCAAGCCCAGTGTACGACTTAAAGTGGCTCAAGAACTTGTGAAGCTCTTTGTGTTCTTCACGGATCGGGACGTTAAACTTCTCTTTATGGGTTGGACCACTACTGACTGCTTTGCCGCTAGTAGATGGAGATGTCTTGTCGACTGTCTTGTCAGTTGTCAGATAAAACGACGCTAGGATTCTCACGGTGATATCATCAGACAGATCGGAACTTGCGACGTTTGATGCCATATTGAACACGTTAAATGCGCAGAGCTCGAGCTTTATCGATACGATTTAACTGCGAGTCCAGTGAATTGAGTATGTACCGGTCACCACGTGCAATTTCCTGGGATCCGGTAACACAATATCTGCCTTTATTTGACAGTTTCGATTGATAAACGAAATTTACCAGGCATATGGTTAATAAAACACAATATGTCTTTTGTTGTTGTATGAAAGAAGACACCACATAGCGCCCGCCTAACAGGCCTAAGTAATAATAATTTCCCGATTTCCCGTCAGACAGAATAAAATTCCCGCGTCCCGTGCCCGAATTTTAGCGATTCCCGCTTCCCGGGGAGCAGTGGAATCCCGAATCCCGTCAAAATTTTAAGCTTTTTCCCGAATCCCGGACGGTATTTTGGCCAAATCCCGGATCCCTTAAATACCCTTCCAGACCCTGAAAGGAGTGAATGAAGTGCAGCAAGGATGAATTATTCTAAGTGTCTGACTTAAATAGAGGTTTCCATTAGCAGTCTTTGGGTTTGTGCTCAGACTATTTTTTACTTTTAGATAAAAAAGCCTTAAAAACTAAATAACACAGCTGCGGTAGTCTATACCTTGTGTTTGGGATAGACTAAGTAGAGGCGTTGGTGCTGACTGTCCCACTGAGCCCACAGAAACTCATCTGTCACTTTTTGAATCCTTGGCTGACCATTTATAAACTGAAAATACAAGCATGCGTTCATCAGGAGCATTTTATAAATAATAATAGATAAAATATGAGCAGCAGAAATGTACATGTATGGATATTTACAATGATGAGCCGCAGGCAAGCCATTATACATATTCAACTCCACGCAATTCTGCTGTTTATATTTTATATTACTAAACTATAAAGGAACTATAGATATTAAGCTTCATAGCTTTCCTATAAATAAGAATTCTGTATCAATGATACAGTTTTCAATGATACAACATGTAGCTGTTCTGCATCAGGATTTGTACAATTCATTAATAATTCATAAGGGTACTAACAAATAGAAATGAGCCATTTCAATCACATGGTTACCCTGTAAATCAGATACAACTTACTGGTGAGTTGTATCTGAAATGTAAATTAGATACAACCACTAGTGAGTTGTATCTGGAATGTAAATTAGATACAACCACTAGTGAGTTGTATCTGGAATGTGAATTCCACAAGTTGTTTACTACATTCACGTCCGTGTTGTATCGGCACTATACATTCACTCGGCTGCGCCTCGAGATTGTATAGGCCGATACAACACTTCCGCTCATGTAGTAAACATTGCTTACAAACCTTCATTAAACTTTCTCAATGTTACCCTCAACTTTGTTTCGGAAAACATCAAGATTCTCAGGAAACAAAATTCGCTGTCCTCCTCAAGACCAGTCATAAGGTGTTTAGTATTATACTGATGCACATGTTTGAGACTATGCCTCTAGTTTGAGATACATGTAACTCATCAATGTTCGAGATAAACAAGGTTCAAGAGCTTACCATTCCTCTGTCCCCAGATCTCGCCATTGGAATGTGATACAACCCAATTGCTTTAAAAAAATGTAAAAAAATTGTATAATTATATACTAGTTTTGAGAACCTACAAAAGACTTTGTATATATTGTATACCGCAAAGACTCCCCCCCCCCCCCCCCCCCAATTAAACCCCCTCCCTTATTAATAAGTTCCTCATAGCCCCATTTAGTTTTCTGTATTAAAATAGGGATTGAAATGTGAACAAAATGACTAAATTTTCCATGAGTTTGTGGGGGAAAATTGACAACAAAGTTGGTGATGTCCAAAAGTACCATTATCTTTGGAAATAAACAACACTAGCCATTGAAAGTGGTTGAAGCATTCATCTGGATTGCAAAAAAGGGGTTGTGGGTTCAACTCTAATCATAGACTGGGAATTTTTTTGTCCATCACCATGTGTAGTCCTGTGCTTGTGCCATAGCACTCTGTGTACTTACATGCACTCTTGACTAGTACAACAAAAAGTCATACCTTCATTGTGGTGCAAAAACAGCATGTGTGATTCTTTCTTGGATGCACTCCCATAACCAAGGTATTCTCCATACAGAAACTAAAAATATGTAATAATTATTATTAAGTTTACCAATTGCAACAAACCAATTAAATTTGGAATGTGTTGTTCAAAAAAAATATATATACCGGTATCCATACCCCATATGGGAAAACATACACTTACACTTTTCCGTTTAACAGGTAAAAATAAACGGATTGTAAACGGATAGTAAACGGCTAATTCAAATGTTATTTTTGTTTTGTGGGGTGAAAGAGGGATTTTGTTTTTCGGCGAAAAAACAACTAATCTTGGTGAGTGCAATTTGACAGTCACTCACCAACTGGGAAGTGCTCTTAAAATGAAGTCTCCAACTAATCCTGCTAATCAATTTTTGTTAAAGGATACAATCATATATTTGGCAAGATAACATAATCAATAAAATTGCAAGCTGACTTTACAATAATTTATTGTAAGATATTCACTTGATCACCTGAACTCTTTGGAAAGTGTGTCTTTCAATGTCCAATGAGTAGATACGTTTCTGTGGTTGTATCTCTGCAAGAAATGACTTGTAGATCGCTGGAGAGAAGAGACAAAACAAAAAGTAATGAAAAAATAGTACAGATAGACAGATGAGAATGTTCAACAAGGAAACCATCACGAATTATTTTTCTACAAAGTTGCAGTAATACATTGTAACATAATATTACATTGTAGACAAGATTCAAAATTCTTTAAAAGCTTCACTCAGGACACAATCAGATGAAATATTTTGCTCTCATGATTGTAAAGCGAGTATTATTAATTTTTGCAGCAAAAACATTTTTTTATTAAATATGAAGTCGAAAATTACCAGCAAAGTCAATACCTAGGCAATCAATAATCATCCAAAAAACATAATATTTCCCATGTTTTGCATTTATACCATTGCATTTACACTGCTTTGTGCACTGCTCAGACAGTTTTTTTATCACTTTTATTTATTCCGGCTTTGAATGTTTCTCCGTACGACAACTACATGTATATATATGTTAGTACACTGATACAGTATTTAGTCTTTATACCATGCAAACTTAAATAATTATTTTCTCCTCTCATCCAAATAGATGGAAAATTGATGATCTAAATAGCTATTTTGAAAAAAGAGTCATACAACACATCTTAGATAAGTCAATTTTTTAAAACTTCCTAGCCTGGGAAGATGCCTCCTGTTTACTAAAAAATTAAAACCTTTTAGGTCAATAACTATTTCAACTTGAGGTCTCTTGAGGGTCCTCTACACCATACCCCTCAACCTTACTACATGTATATACAACTTAGAACCCTGCCGAACCCTGTAAATACAGCCACCTTGTAATTACAGCCACCTTTTCCTGGCCTGAACAAAAGCTTTTTACTCTAGATCAACCTCATTGATATGGCCACCTCAATTATACGGCCAGATTTTTATGGCTCAATGGTGGCTAGATTAACGGGGCTCCACTGTAGCTGCATTAACTGTATTTTAACTTCTGAGCACATTATATGCATACCAGGAATTACAGGGCTTGAAGGGTCATCCATCAATCCAAAGTAGCACTCTGTTACAGTGAATGCTAAATAATAATTATAAAAAGTAAAGGGAGACAAAGTATAATATTATATTAAATAAATATGTTATCCAAATTATCCCAAACTTCCAGGAGTCAGTGTTTCTATCTATTTCTACAGAAACACAGAGAAGGTGTCCTCTATAATTTTGCTTTCAAAACATTTAATATGTGCAATGTAAAATTTAATGTGTTTGTATAGAGTTAAACAATGGAGGATATTAACCAATCAAAGCATGCCCTTACTAAAGGTTGTTTTCTTAGGGGCCTTTCCGTCCATGTACCCACTCATAACATTCATATACAGATACAGGGGCGTAGCTACCTGTATGCACGTACGCATGTGCGTACCTGAAAAAGTTGAAAAAAAAAGAAAGATTTGGGACTTGAGGGTGGGGGGGGGGGGGGGTAAGGGGTGTTTGAAAATTGAATGTGTGTACCTCTGAAAAAATCCTGGCTACGCCCCTGAGATATATATGGATGCCATAATAATGGCATACATATACTGTATGTGGGTTGATGGAGTTCATTGTTGGTTCTCGTCTTTGCTCCGAGGGTTTTTCTCCGGGTTCTCTGGTTTTCCTCCCTCCACAAAAAACAACATTTCCACTAAAAATTCCAATTTAATCTGGAAAAAGTGAAGGTTATAGCTACTTCATAGATTCCACTGAAATGCCTATTTATTTCATTATTTTATTTACACCTTATTGCAGAAACATTGTCATGGAAAATACAAAATACCAAAAAGGAATTAATAAGAATCTTAACTTAATTAATTCAATTAATCTTTTGTAAATACGATTTATATTTATGATTATTGTAATTAGTTATATTTGCGATTATTCTTGTTAGTTAGTTTTAATTATCTTTGAAAAGCTCCCTTGGGGAAAGGTAATAAAGTATGTATGTATATATATTCTCAGAGGATAAAAGAAGACAAATTGTTAAGAAATAAAAACTATTCATTCCTGAGATAAAAATTGATTCATTCATTTGATAGAAATTTGATTTGATTTGAAGAAATTTGATTTGAAGAAATATCTGTTGAAAGGTCATGTATGTGAAAGAATACTGTACCTCTGCGAATATCATTAAGGTATTGAATTCCTATAATTGGTATTTTGTATTTTCTATGACAACATTTCTGCAATGAGGTGCATATTGAAAATAATCAATAAACCTTAAATTTCATGTTAGCTTGGTATAATTTCTATATTTTGCTTATAATATACAGCTCACCAAGTAGAGTCCTCTCTTGATTAACTGATGCTCCTACCACCGCTACTTTTTTGTCATGAATAAACAGGATCTGCACAAAAAGGTCACATGCAAATAATAATTTTTTATAATCTCCTTAATATGAATAAAGAGGTATGTGTAACAGCTATTTAAATCAGGTGTCATGCATGCATTGTTAGAGACTTCGTTACGTTGCGTGACGGCCTGTCACATGACATTACGGACTGAAATGAACTGTGGACTTTTATGACCACGTTGCTCGACATGATTGTGTATTGCGAGTAGTTTTACTGTACGTTGAGTTCGATTAAACCTTGGATTATGTGGATTTGAGCCTGAACTTCTCTTGTAACCGGTGTAATACAGTCCTCGGATGTGCACTAACCTCTGAACAAGGCGTCCTTAGTAGCCCTATCTTACATGGTCCTTCGAGCCGGATAAGTTTTGATTCACCGAGTGCACGGCATCCTTCTGCTTACCTGAATTGATCCTATAGACGATGCCACCGAAAAAGGCAGAAAAGAACCCTGGACGAAGAAAAGCAGTCCGACAGGGACACAGAACCACAGCTCATCGTGTTGCTCACGCTGTGAACGAGCAATTGGAAGCCCCGACCACAAAAGAATTGGATTACGGCCAACAAGTCTTACAAGTATCGAAGCTTCGTCAACAACGGGACACGCTACGCAGCAAATTAGACAAATTGGATGATGAAATACTTGGCCTTGTTTAAGACGACGAGATAGAAGAGGAAATTCGTGAAGCAGATGTCGTTAGCGAATTAATTCAGCTGGCCATTATGAGGATTGATTCATTCTTGGAATCGAAGACCTTCGCAAAAACATCCAACACGCTGACACAGGATGAACCACCGGTAAGCCCGTTATCACCTATCTTAGAATTTCTTCCAAATGAATCTGAAACCTCAACTGGCGCTGTTAATTTACCATCGCCAACTCCAGCCGTATCCCCTCAAGTCAAATTGCCTAAACTGGATCTTAAGAAATTCGATGGCGAAATTAGTAATTGGTCCACCTTTTGGGACACATTTGAATCATCCGTCCACAATAACACGAAGCTAGCTCCTATCGACAAATTCAATTATCTTACATCACTCCTTATTAAGCCAGCCAGTGATGCTATTTCTGGGTTGTCCCTGACTGCTACTAACTATGAGGAAGCCATCACCATTCTAAAGAAACGATTTGGCAACAAACAACAAATCATAAACAGGCATATGGATATTCTCCTTAATGTTAGCCCTGTTAATTCTGGCGAAAATGTTGAGAATTTAAGGCAGCTATACGACACCTTGGAATCACACGTAAGAAGCCTCAAGTCCTTGGGGGTCCCTTCAAGCTCCTACGGAAGCTTACTATCCTCAATTATTATGAACAAGCTGCCCCAAGATTTGCGATTAATTGTCAGCAGGGAAATAAAGGATCAAGATTGGCAGCTAGATAATATCCTGCATGTGTTAGAAAATGAGCTGGAAGCTAGAGAGCGTGCAGTCTTTCGTGACGGGTCATCGGATGTTAGTAGTGAAGGCGAGCAACCCCCTGGTGGCAATTCCCAACAAACACCAGTTGCCAAACAGGAGCAAGTCCAGACCCCTCAGAATATGCCAAGGAACTTGAACGAGAACCCCACAGCCTTGTATGTTTGTGCTTCCACCCCTATTCTTCTTCAAACAGCCAAAGCAGATGTGTACAAGCCTGGCCAACCTGCAGGCAAGTTTCCAGCCTGACTTATCCTAGACAGCGGAAGCCAACGGTCTTATGTCACTACAAGAGTGAGAGAACGCCTGAAGTTACCAACTGACAGGAGGCAAACAATTGCCATCAAAACATTTGGTTCGACGGAAGGAAACATTCAGTGTGTGGATGTTGTTCAACTCTCTGTCACCACTGAACATGGAGAAGATGTACAATTGTCAGCCTTTGTTGTTCCCATCATATGTGATCCTTTGCAGAATCAGTCTATCGCACAAGCAAGTCTTACTTATGCTCACTTAAAGGGACTCAAACTCGCTGACTACTCTACTGGTGAAGTTGATATTATGGTAGATATCCTTGTTGGATCAGATCAATATTGGAGCATTGTGTCCGGCAGAGTTGTACGGGGGGAGGAAGGCCCAACAGCAATTGAAACCAAACTTGGATGGGTTCTATCAGGTCATATTCTGGGAGCGATGCAAGGTGACAGACAGCAAAACAACCTTGTCACAACACATGTTCTCAAGAGCACTGTGAAGCCTGTTGACATTGCAAATGAAAACCTTGATGGAAGTCTGAAGGCAACCTGGGAACTAGAGTCATTCGGTATTAAACCAAGGACCCTGTATGAAGTGTTTGAAGAGAATATATCTTTCGAGAACAACAGATATTTAGTCCATCTGCTATGGAAGACGCCACACCCACTCCTTCCAGACAACTATGATTTGAGTGTGAAACGTCTAATCAACCTTCTCAAACGTCTACGCCAAGATCCTGAAATTCTAAGAGAGTACGACTCAGTAATAAGAGAGCAGTTATGAAGTGGCATAGATGAAGCTGTTCCTGTAGATGAAGCTGTTCCTGTAGATGAAGTTGTTCCTGTAGATGAAGCTGTTCCTGAAGATGAAGCTGTTCCTGTAGATGAAGCTGTTCCTGTAGATGAAGCTGTTCCTGTAGATGAAGCTGTTCCTGTAGATGAAGCTGTTCCTGTAGATGAAGCTGTTCCTGAAGATGAAGCTGTTCCTGAAGATGAAGCTGTTCCTGAAGATGAAGTTGTTCCTGTAGATGAAGCTGTTCCTGAAGATGAAGCTGTTCCTGTAGATGAAGCTGTTCCTGAAGATGAAGCTGTTCCTGTAGATGAAGCTGTTCCTGTAGATGAAGCTGTTCCTGAAGATGAAGCTGTTCCTGTAGATGAAGCTGTTCCTGTAGATGAAGCTGTTCCTGTAGATGAAGCTGTTCCTGTAGATGAAGCTGTTCCTGAAGATGAAGCTGTTCCTGAAGATGAAGCTGTTCCTGAAGATGAAGTTGTTCCTGTAGATGAAGCTGTTCCTGAAGATGAAGCTGTTCCTGTAGATGAAGCTGTTCCTGAAGATGAAGCTGTTCCTGTAGATGAAGCTGTTCCTGTAGATGAAGCTGTTCCTGTAGATGAAGCTGTTCCTGTAGATGAAGCTGTTCCTGTAGATGAAGCTGTTCCTGAAGATGAAGCTGTTCCTGAAGATGAAGTTGTTCCTGTAGATGAAGCTGTTCCTGTAGATGAAGTTGTTCCTGTAGATGAAGCTGTTCCTGAAGATGAAGCTGTTCCTGAAGATGAAGCTGTTCCTGTAGATGAAGCTGTTCCTGTAGATGAAGCTGTTCCTGTAGATGAAGCTGTTCCTGAAGATGAAGTTGTTCCTGTAGATGAAATTGTTCCTGTAGTTGAAGCTGACCATAGGAAACAAACATGGTTAGATGATCTGAACTAAGGAACTTTGCTTATGTGACATTGATCATAGGAACACTTTCCTAACGTTTTAGTTTTGTTATCATGTAGGGATTGTGTTGACCAGATCAAGTTAGTAGTGGAATGTAGTCAGAATATCTGGTCAACAGGGGGGAGTGTTAGAGACTTCGTTACGTTGCGTGACGGCCTGTCACATGACATTACGGACCGAAATGTACTGTGGACTTTTATGACCACGTTGCTCGACATGATTGTGTATTGCGAGTAGTTTTACTGTACGTTGAGTTCGATTAAACCTTGGATTATGTGGATTTGAGCCTGAACTTCTCTTGTAACCGGTGTAATACAGTCCTCGGATGTGCACTTACCTCTGAACAAGGCGTCCTTAGTAGCCCTATCTTACATGCATTATTGTTAGTTGAACCCCATTTATTATTTCATCATTAATATTTTCTATTGTAATATTAACAAGGAGCCTGTTGGGCTTCGCAACTGGCTCGTTTGGTCTCAGTTTCCACCCGGTTTTCATTTTAGAGTTTTATATTAACAATCCACAATATACAATCTGGCATCTATTAATATGCACAGTCCAGTCCACATCTACATTTACATTTCACACCCCGCTTCAAGCACTTCTCAGCAGGGACGGACCATTTTATTTTAGGGGGGGGGGGGGGGGGGTTGGGCAATAACCACAAAAAAAAATTCATGCACAGGAAAAGTAAAGGAAAAAAATCATGGACAGCGAGCCAAAGGGAAAAAAAGTATCCAACGATCCCAAAAAAAAATTATTGCACAACATCAAGACGGAAAAAAAATTAATGATCAGAAAAATTGCCGCCCCCTGCCCCTTGCCCACCATAAAAATAAAATGGTCCATCCCTTAGTAGGCTACAATTTCAGGTCTATAATTTTTCTCTGATCGGCTCGATACAGTTAGAAAAAACACAAGTTCAGAACTTTGTATATTTTTTTCCCTTTAAAATACTTGAAACCACCTACTACAAGGAATCGGGATTGTTTAAATACAGGAATTTTGGAGAATCATTGATAGAAATAAATTAACAATATCAACATGATCGATCAAATAATTAACAGCCGACCATAGCGTGACATAAATACGAGATGTGTTGAGCGTGACTCCATGACGTAATGCTTGAGAATTGTTTACTCAGCAACTCTTTGACTTGCCGGGACGTGTTTTATTCAATTCGATCTAAACTCGACTATTTGACAATTGATTTGGTTAGAAAAATTCAACCCACTTTCTTTTTACCAGAAACAGAACATATCCGAAAATTGTTTAACAATTCCGTGGAAATTAGAACGGTAAATATTTGAATTGTAGTTGCCTAATTATTGGTTTCGGTAAACACAACAAAATCACACACGGTAGCGATATACAAAGGATATAAATCTCAAAGCAAAGGATCTTAAATGATCATGACTTCCTCCTAGACGTCTCCTAAAACAAAAACATATGGTTGTATTTTGAACTAATCACATAAAACGGCTGCAGACAAGCACTTACCTTGGAGAATATCTAACCAAAATTTGTCAAAGTGAAGCAATTGATGAATGTCACAGCAACTGCATCAAATTGACCATCGATGTCTCACAAATCCAACAGCCGAGTCTTGTTACAGTATCGTTTTGTTTTACAACAGCAAACGAACGATATTGCTTGCTTTTATAACGATCAACGAAAGTATAAGCAACTCTTTTGTAACTCTTGCACCATCAATCGAGCAGAGGAAGGTCTGGAACAAGTCACACACCCCTCCCCACAACAAAATCTTGATCCTTTTGCGTGATAAACATGCGCACGTGTAAGAAACATTTGTCATATATTTTAATGTACCATAACAAAAGCAGCAATTTTTCTAAAGCAACAAGACGATGAGAACCCGCATGTTCCCAAGAATTATCTCTTGCACGTAATACACATCTACGTACAGCACGTTTCTATTTCAAATTGCTTTTATAAGAAAACGCTACCACAAGGAAGCCACCGATTCGTCTTTGCCTAATATAGGTTGACTTGAAGGTAAAGGTTAGTGTAGTGTGGGTTGGGGTTGGCGGCGTTACGGCGTGACCGTGTGAGGCTGCCGTGACGTCATTTTTATGACATCACTGATTACGTCATACCTGAAAACCGGAAGTAAACTAGGTACGGTGTTGGCCGAGGGAAAAGCGGAAACACGGGGTAGGTGACACGACAGAAAAAAAAAGGGTATTTTAAGAACTGTCTTGTCGCAGAGCGACGAGCCAGTTAATTATATTAATATTACGATATTATTATTGTATTGATACATGTACTTTCATTAATAATTATTATTAATGAAAGTAATGAGATCTTATAATTATTAATAATTATTATATGCTACTTAATATAATGTTTATGTTATTCTACTGTCACTATTTTCATTTTACTTTTTTCAATCTAACCAAATAATTTGATTATTGTTAATACCTTTAGCTTTTTCCACCAAAATTATAATATTAATAATAATTAATGCTGCCAAAAAAAGAGACCTACAATGTATATGCATTTAGCTAATCTTAGATTTTCCATGGTAAAACATGTAAAGAATGAATACCTACTCTAAGTTGGTGCAGAGAAGGCTCATATAGTCCAAAATAAGTCACTTTATATTTGGCCTATAGGAAGTATAAAGAAAAAATAACAATATTGAAATACATGTACACTGTTTCGCCTCAACTAATATAGGGGCCCCCTGGTCAACGTTCTCAAAATAATTACTATTGGTATTACATACTGTAACTACCCATTTTCCAGCTTGTAACAGTAATCAAACTTCCCAGCAAGAATGGGACAAACTATATCAAATTAAATTACCTGGGTAAAAGTAAGGGAGGCAATTGGCCTGTGAAATCTGTCTCTAGGGATATGGGTAGGGTTGGGAGGGGGGGGGGGGGGGGGTTGTCAGTGAGCACATAAGCTTGTAAAAGGTAAAAGTCACTTCTCAAGAATTATACATGTACATGTACCTCCTGCAATACTTACAGTACCACCGGGACTCGCATCATCATCCCATGATACAATTATAGCATTATCTCTCTCTTGTCCAACAATACGAACTTGGAACCTCTTTTTCAACGCTTCTACGTCTATTAAATAAAGATAACAGATATGACATTTTTGCATGGGTTTTCAGCTTTTAATTATAAATTTCCGACATCCACATTTAGCGTTTGTAGCTTTAAGATCACAGTTGAAATGCACGCATACATACATACACTACAGCCTAGGAAAAACTCAACAGTAAAAATGGAAGTAATACCATATTCCTCTTTTGTCAATTTTCCATTGTGTTTTTCTCTTTCCTTTAATAAGCGTGGTAAAATCTCCTCATCGAAGCTCAAAGTCCTCTGTAATTCCACCATTTTTTTGTCACATGATGCATGCACCACTTGGTGTATGCCATACAGAATGTCCTACAACAGCTGTTTTTCTCCGCGCAGAGTCTGGGACCGTTTGCCTCGTTTCCTAGAAACGGACTCCATTTTGAGTTCTCATCATTTTCAAAATAGAGGCAATTTGCAAACTCCTGTCGTTTTTAACCTTTAACTTAGCTAAAGTTTGGCATTACCTCCGCGATGAGTGAAGGAGAAGAAAGAGAATCTCTTAGCAGAGAAATCGATCCAGCTATCTGGGCCATAGCGCCCCGTTTACACCAAGAAGAAGGTCCCATTGATGTGACCGCCAGTCCAGCTTTTCAGTGCTTAGACGAGGTATGTACAATTGTCAATATCAGCTAATGTCTTCCTTTAGCAAATCTTTGTGTACAGACCAACCTCTTTATTACGGACAGAGTTCATTGTGTCGTGAAGCTGTTCGTATGATTTAAAGGGATCAAGTTATATGAACTGTCTGTAAGAACGAGTTTGTCTGTACTGTCGTTCTCATCATATTTATTTGCGCGAAAGAGTATTAAAAACTTTTAACTCCCTGGCAGTCAAAGAAGGAATCATTTCCTGCTCTGATCGTTCAACGTAAAATTCTTGTACATGTACATGTATATGGTTCACCCAAGGGATTTTACATGTAAAACGACCAATACTTATACATGACCATTGAAAGAAAACACATGTCATGTACATTACATTTTTGTGAATAATAAGATTGTTTACTCGTTGTGAATTTGATAAGAGTTAATCTAGGCAACAAATCATCTTATTATAACCCTGTTTTCTCTCTGGGCAGCTATTTTCGCAAGGAAAACTTGCAGGTGAAAAAGTAGCCAAGCTTAAAGCAAAATATACCAGTCTTCATGAACGTCTTAAATCAACAAGAGAGCAGGAATCTTCACTGCTTCACAAGGCAAAGGAAATGCACCAAGAGGTACAGCGACAAAGAGCTGAACTGGAAAAAGGGGACAGTTTTCCAGATGGCGACAACACTGAAGTCAATAAACTAAGACAAGAACTGCTAAAATATCATAATGAGCTTGCTCAGGCAGATGAAAGACAATACCAGTTGGAATTTAAATTAGAAGGTTTGCGCGAAGAGAAAATGATGCTTGAAAGGGAGTATTCTAGGATGCCAAAACCTGGAGAAATTGAGAAGCAGGTTAAAGAACTGCAAAAATCAACTGAAGAACTTAAAGTTGAAATTGCACAAAGAACTATTGATGCTAAAAGCCTCAAGGAGGAAGTCGAAAACAGAGAAGCTCAAGTTAATGCATTAAGGAAGGAGGTTGAGGAGGATTTAGATGAACAACAGAAGCTGAGGGTTAGTTTTAAAAAATTATAATTTGAATTAGTTAAATGAGAACACCTTACTGCACTAATGCTTATGCAGTGATTACAGAGAACAATCCTAAAAGTAACTGTTGACTAAAAGTTCAGTATAATGTATTTACATACAGGACTGTTCCTGTGGTTACCAGTAAGCAGGGTGTCATCAAGAGGTATAACCTACATGTATAACAGTTGTCATGGCTGCATGCATTATGTAGCTCCACAAAATATCCTGCTCCATGGAAGGTCGTTTGAAATTTGGGGGTGGGGGGGGGGGGCATCAAAAGCCATAATTCTTTAGGAAAGTGCATGGATAAGCTAAAATTTGCCAATTTGATCATTTTTAACTCTTATGTTTCGATTCTGTAAATTCTGATCACCTCGTGATAATGTATTAAAAAGAGGTTTTATTGTAATTTGATCCTGAAAAGCCCTGAGGGGAGTATTTCAATAAAGTATTATAATTATTTTATTATTATTTAAGTTTGTAATTACCAGTATATAGGTTGTGAGAAATAATTAAAGTAATGATCATCTCAGGAATTAAGTCAAATCATTTATCTTGACAGCGTCATTTACAGTGTAGTAGATCCTGTCACCCTATGCAATCTGTTTTCTAATTCTCTAGGATCAGTTGGTTCAAGTACATTCACAGCCAGCACATATTACCAAACAGACTGATCTTTTGTCAAGGCAACTCAGGTAAAATTACTTATTGACGACTAAATTACCATTGAATTTGCAACTTTGTAGGATTAGATCTTGAGTTAATGTGTGACTCAGGAAAATCAATACATGTACCTTCTAAAGTTACTAATGGTTCTGGTCAGGAACACAACACCTCAGGATGTTTTTTGACTGTCTATGAATATTTTTAATGGTTTATTGAATGTGCTTGTGCAGAGAAGTTGAGGAAAAGAGATCTAATCTGGATGGGAATGTTGATGAAATTGCCAAAGAGCTCCAAAGAATGGAAAACAAAAAACATTACCTGGAGGAGGAAAAGACAGATCTATCAGAAGCACTTGATCGGCAACGGCATATATTTGAGTCCAAGGTAACTGAACAGCGTACATCAGTTCTAGCAGTTTATTTCATTATATTGAGGGAGCCTATTTATTTATAATCCCTGTGGTTTCTTTTGGGCTTCCTTGTTCCTAAATGTTATATTTATTTACTGTAACTGTTTACAATATACATGTAGGGCAATAAACTAAACTTGTGAACTTGTGAACTTGTCTATATACACCAAAAGTGAAAACCAATGAGAGAAAGATTCAACCAATATGCACAATATACAGGCATGGACACATGCATTTACTACTGAAAGAAAAGTAAATAATTTTATTGTGTTGACGAAGGAGACGCTTCCTAATCTTGTCGGCTAGGCGGATCGAATCGAGAAAAGTGTCGGTACCAAATCTGCGCCATCTTGAAACGTCACAATAGTATCCAGTATGCTTAGCACGTCGTCTAGGCAGAACGAATCAAGAAAAGTGTCGGTATCAAATCTGCGCCATATTGAACGTCACAATAGTATCCAGCATGCTTAGCGCGTCGTCAAACGTCACGCGTGTTTTGAACCAGAAACATGCCTGAAACGCGAATGCCATGTCACAACGAGGTTAACCTAAGGAGACGCACTTTAATCTGTGATTACTTCTAGTTATAAAAGCTATAATCCTAACCTAGCCAGGTATTAGGGTGTATTAATACACACTCTGTCAGGTGTCATTTTTACACAAGTAAATGTCCCATTTGGTATTCCCCCTCCTCCTTGTAGGTATAAGAGTACCCTGACCCTTGTTTCCCTGTTGTGCTGTTTATTACTAAAAATCGTTTTGAGAGCTATGTACAGTATATGCACAATCTTACTGTGTGGTAGTGATACAGTACTAGTGTAAGTAGACTACGAGTAGTCCCTCCTTTTTCCTCAGGGATAGTAGAGCGAGCGAAACACAAGCGCGCATGAAAATCACCCCATGTGAGAAAGGCGAGACACGCCTTCCTTGCGTGGGGTGATTTTCACGCGCGCTCGCGTTTCGCTCACTCTACTGTCCCTGCGGAAAAAGAAGGGGTTACTCCTAGTCTATAGACAATAGTGTAAGCTCTAGAATCACAAATGTAAGCCCTTAGTTAAATTTAACATCAAAAATTTGACTACGATCCCCATATTAACCTAATTTCTTTCTTTTCAGGAGAGGGAAGTGGATCTACTGGCAAAAGAATTTGAACTTGCAAAAGAGAGACAGGCTGAATTTTTAGGGGACAGGTACAGTATTGAAAATATTATCTAATTTCTTAATGTCAGTTCAAAAAATAATTATAAAGAATATTGTAATGATTCGTATTTATTTGCATCTGTAGACATGCATTCTTTAATAACCATCTGCAAAATTTAAATAAAAATTAACTTACACTTATCACAACATGTACAAGTGACTATTTTACAGTTTGCAGTCAAACATTAAAGGTGATAATTTGCAACTGTGAAAGAATTTTCTAATAGAGTGAGAATTGACGAATTATGTCATTTAACTGACCAGTTACTTTGGACAGCCCAATATATAGACCAAGGGCAACCATTGTGGTTCAAACGTTTCTTTAGTTTGAAATTTTTTAAACCTGTTTTAAAATTTTTATTTTCCTTTGTGTCAGATTTGACAAAGGAAAACCAAAGATCAAACTGGTTTGAAAATGTTCAAACCAAAGAAACATTTGAGCAACAACACAATATTACATGAAACTGTACTCATTCAAGACAAATGCAAACTTGCAGACAACTTTCTTGCTTGCTTTGGGTCAATCACAATGGAGTTTTTTTTTTCACTTTGCAGGGGCACTTTAGATTTGAATTTAAAGCATGCTGCCATAGAGAAGAAATCTAACCATGATATTCATGCCAGGAAAATGAGAGAAAAGGAGAGAGATCTTAAGTATGTCAGCATAAAAATGATAATATATTAAATACATAAAAGTTGTTCTTTTTGTTCTCAGTAAATTACCTCTAATCTCCTATGTACAATGTACACATCCATGTAGTGCTCAGTTGTGACTGTGATTTTTTTAATGTTGACTTAATAGAGCTTTAAAGAAGAGCGAATTACAAATGAAAGTGGCCGAAGATGGTCTTGAACATGTGAGATCAATTTATGACAAAGTCAAGGCCCAAGTCGACAGTGCTCCCAGAGATGATGGAACATTATTAGAAAAGAGAAAAGAACTACAGAGAGAAGTGGACGTAACTAAGAGAACTCTTGCCCAACAGGTAAATTATTCTAAATAACAAAAATGAAAATCTACAAATACATGTATAGTGTACTTCAATCACAATGTTGCAACAGTTGACTAATGTCAAATAAGGTGTCTAATGTATTTGCAACTGTTGTTTCACAGTGTTTTAACTGTGCCGTCAAACTAGCACTTATAACAGTCACTTTTTAGTATGTTCCCCATTCCATTGATTCCTTTCATAAAACTGCCCCACAATGGCCAATGTATCCTGATGTTGGCCATTATGGAATGTGTCATGATGATCATGTTACAGGTACCAAGTTGCAGAAAATATCAATCACCATTATACCACATACCGATCAAATCAGACCTTCAACATCCCCCTACCCCCTCCTCCCCTCCCCCTTCCCAGGTATCAGATCTTAGTAAGATCTTACCAAGATCTTGGAAAGATCATCAGGGTTAGAAACTTGATTTTGACAGCACTCACCATTTAAGCGAGTGACATTCAGAACTTCAACAAAAAATGTACATTTGTACTTGCACAAGAAGATTTGACACTCACTTGGGAGGAGTGCTACAACTGTAATTTCCATCCCTGCATCATACCAGGAACAACTTTTGGTAAGATCTTGACAAGACCTTTCAAAGATGTTTCAAGATCATGCTAGATCAACCTGGGGATCCCTGAGTTGCTACTGGCAAAATGACATACAATAGTCACATGGCAAGTCAATCAAATTCACCCCCAACTCAGGGATACAACAAAAGGCAAATGCCTGGGTATTGCCCTGTGAGGTGTGGAGAATGTTGGCATTTCTATTTAATCACATTAAACTATATAGTCTCCAGGCATGCTACACTGTATTTACAAAATGTAAATTAAAATGAGATAAAAAACCCATCATCATGACCGACTGAAGTAAAATTTTAAAACTCATTGCCATAATTTTTTTATCTTTAGCTAACTGCATTTTTGTTGTTGTTTTAGAATGCTCTCACTGCTCATGAACGAGCCCGTGTGGAGCAGATGATACAAGAGGAGGAGAGACTGCTAATGGAACAAAGTGAGCTAAGAGTGGATGTCATTGATTTAACAAGATTGGCACAAATTAAGGTAAGCGACTTACTACTTAGTTACTCCCATCTTGTGAGACATGATTAACATCTCACGATAGACAACTTCTTTTTACAGTTGTCTTTTAAGAGCCTTAATACAGTGTAGTTGCGAATGTCAAGTCACATGCAAGCAACCTGTAGGCGGCCCACACATCCAGCTAGAGCTTAACCTGGTATCTACAGCATGAAGAAACTAGGAGTACTGCAAGTCCATCACAGGTTTACCCCAGTATTAGTCACCAATACCCATTTATATACAGTAAAGGTGAAATGTAAGTTGACAGTCCCTTGCAACTCAATCCTCGCGCCTCGAGACTGGATACTCGATAAGTTTTGAGGACTAACGAGCTTGTCCCTTTAATGATCTCCCGAGAAATAAATTAGACAAATGGCCCGCACTTGAGAATGTTGTACACTCTCTTTTAGTTCAAAGTGTCTTGAAATTCGAGATGGAAGTTGGGCGTGTAGTTTCAGTATTTAAAACTAAAAGCCGTCAAATACAAAACTTTCATTGTGTAAATGAATTTTACTTCTTTCAGTTGTTTGCCGTTCATAAATTTTTATTTTATCAAGTTGAAAGAACAGAACAGCCAACAGAAACTTCGGCTGGGAAAATTCGCCGCCAATATAAAATGTAAACATCGTGTGTTAGAATGCACGTTTCTGGTGACATGTTTATGTATACACCGTTATTTCTCCACAGGCAGATGAGAGAGAGCAAAAAGCAAGAGATTACATGAGAGCTGAGGTAGGCTAAGTGTTATGAAAAATACCATTTATAGGGTATGCCTTTGTGAATATCAAAACGATTTTTCGTTGTTTTGTGAGCAAATATAAGAATTAACCAATCAAAGGCCAAATCACACTGTCTATGAACCAGTTGCATCGCATGTACATGTACTGCTTGTGAGACTAATCACAGACTGCAACCAAATAAAAGAGAGAAAAAACAAAACAATAGAAAAAAATAACAATAATAATAAGTCCCTGCAAGTAGTCCATTTGAGTAAACAACTACAGGCAACTAGTTGCCTTATGTGTACCAACCTTCAAAGATACATGCAGACGAAAACTAACATGGGAGTCTTGCGATCAAGTCCTCGTTTGCAAACGAATGATACATAATACAAGTATGCTTTGCTATCATAATCATAAAACTTGTATTTATTCTGGTTTTTCAGTTGAGGTACCAAAGAGCTCTTGAAGACTTAAAAACCAAAAACCTTAGCATTCAGGACAGTGCTAAGAAATATGCCGAAATGCAACACAGGTTAGTCACTTTGGGTTTGGTTTAATGACAGCTGTCGATCAAAAAACGTTCCAACCCCACTTCACTGATACGATGATTTTTTAACTTAATTATTTATCCTAACAGGCTTTCTGATTTTGCTAAACTGTATGATGTGATTAAGAACGAAAGAAACAAGTGCGTCAATTTAATTCAAACAAGCACACAGGTAAGTGGAAAACAACTCCCTATTAAAAACAAGCTGAAGCTGTCTTTGAACTAAAGTCGCTAAACGAAATACATTTAAACAAAGCACGCAACATTTTGTTGCGTTGTTATCTCTACAGTTGAACATGAACTAATGTTGTGATTTTTAATATAGAAAGCTGCAGAAATGAGAGAAAAGATCAAGATACTTCAAAACGAAATTGAAATTCTTCGCTCAAAAGTGAACGCAAAAGACAGGTAACTCTTACACGTTCATAAAAATGTCTTAACTTTCTTGCATCGGTTACTGTAGTCTCGCGTGGTATCCATGTGCCACAGACTTATTAGGCGGTTTTCACTGAGTGTCGTAAAACAAAAAACAAAGTGATTACTCTGGTCGTTCACAATCAGAACTCATAGTTAATAGAACTGCAGAACTCAAAGCAAACACATGTGGCCAGCGCCAATCGCGGGAAAACGCTTGTTTTGGTCTTTCATGTATTTCTGATTGACTGAGAAAATGGCACAAGATATTTTAGCCAATCACAAAGTGTAGCAATGCAAAACCAACCAATAACAAAATTGCTTTAGGCACCCAGTTAAAAACTGCTCTATATGTTTTTTGAGAAACTAATCGGGTTTTTTTTCAGACATTTTTCCTTTGGACTAATATTTCTCCTTTGAGCAATTTCTTGTGCACTTTGTTGCTAAGCCCAAGCTTTTCTGTTTATATTCACAGACTCCTACAGAAAGCTCGGTTAAAACGGAATAACGCAGTTGTGATCCGCGATAGTTTACGAAATGAGATGAGCAAAAGATCCAAGACTGAAGAGAATAACAGAGAAAAACGAGAACAACTTGTAAGTATATAGATATTTGACCAATCAGAACTCTAGCTGGCGCCAATCGCGGAAAAACGCAACAAGCTTCTGAGACCTGATAAGGAATAACTTTGTATTGATTACACAATGCTAACAACGGATACTTATTTAGCATAGCGCAAAGAGTAGTTCAGTCTGGCTATATATGTTGTATTGCAATTTTATCCTTGGTGCAAATTTTATTTTCCTTTGTTTAAAACTCATTATCATACATTATCATACATTACCATATATACCCCAAAACAAGGGAAAATAAAACTTGCACCAAGGACAAAATTGCACCACAACATATACAATGTCTCTCACATGACAAAGTTCAAGTGTTAACAGCCACAAGTAAGACTAAGAGACTACTAAGTGAGCTGTTATTGATGTCCAAATGAATAAATAGCATATACATGAAACACTCCAAGTTGTTTACTCTATTTTACAAGCAAATTTTACCATATATTTGATCATTGTAGTCTGTTCTCTTCCTAATCACAACAGACGTAGACATTCTAATAAACCAAACAGAACTCTAACTGGCGCCAAGCGCGGAAAAACACTCGCAATGAACTCACGATTGGTTTTGGTTTTACTTCTGATTGGTTGAAACAGTGAAGCGATATATTTTTTTAAACAATCATAAATCGTACTAATGTAGTAACGTAAAAACAAAGCGTGAATTACTTTTCTACAATCAAGAAAAAAGAACGCTTTTAATTAAAACTTTATTGTTTTTATTATCCACAGAGATTGGATATCGCCAAGCTGAACGATCTCATTAACAAAGCGGAGGAAAACATGGTCCAGCTACGAAAACGCTATGAAAGTGCAGTGCAAGAAAGAAACGACATGTAAGTAAATAAAATACTGTCGTTTTTCCGTTTTTATATAACGTGTATGCGGTTGTCCAGTGGATAATTTCCGATATTACATGTAGATCGTAATTTTTCTTACTTCTCTCTGGGATAGTTGAGCCATCGAAACTCCGACGCGAGAATTCCCGAAAGTTTCGACTCTGTTGCGCGCATTTGTGTGTTTCGCTCGCTCAACTTTTCCGTTCGTTCGGCTGTCGCGAAGAGAAATGAGAGACTACTCTTAGACTTCGTTGGTTCAAGTTTCGT
Organism: Dendrophyllia cribrosa; assembly: GCA_024195265.1. Taxonomy (NCBI): domain Eukaryota; kingdom Metazoa; phylum Cnidaria; class Anthozoa; order Scleractinia; family Dendrophylliidae; genus Dendrophyllia; species Dendrophyllia cribrosa. The sequence goes on from JAJLRJ010000005.1 coordinate 13,859,691, forward strand.
TTGCCCTGCAGCTTCTTCTGTTGTTAAATCATGCTTTAATGTTCTTGTTTTCTTATTTCTCTTCAGGGGAATACATCTTATTGAAACAAACGAAGAAGTCTGCGTATTTTACGAGAAACTCAACATACAAGGTAAGAATTTTGAAAATATTCTTAACCACGCAATTTTCGCTGTTTGGTGTAAAGTTAAAACTCTTCTGTTTTTTGCTGTTCCATAATTTCTGCACTATGTTTTTAACGAGTATAACACTGTTTACTGTATCTTTGTAAACTCTATTTTCCTTTTTTTTGCACAGACACGATGATTCGTAATGGTGACGTGGAATTAAAGGCCAGGGAGGAAGAAATACGGTTTTTAAAGATGGAGGTAACTAACGTTTTTTGTTCGTGAACTGCGGATAGAGAATGTAGAGTGAAGAACTGATCCACGCAGTTGTGGTTGAATTTAAGCAATTGCAAAGAAACCGCTGAATCAAACGAGCATGGTCTTTGGATACTAACGGATGAATACATGTCTTTTAGGTTAACGAGATAAAGCGGGCCATTGCAGTGGCTCAAAAGAATATGCCGAACAAGAGAGCTCTAGACAATGAACTAGTTACCTTACAAATACAGGTAGGTTTTTTCTGCCACAGTTTTCCCATCACTTAGTATGGAACATTTTTCAGTTTTACAAAGAAAACACGACTTTCCGCTAACTTACTGAAGTAAGTGAGCTCCCGTTAGTTTCTGGGCTAACAGACCTTTATTAAAAATACCATAATATTACAGGGTTAGCGTCGTATTCAGGTTCTGAAGTAATAAATGATTCCAGAACACACCGTGCTCAAGCACAAAGTAGGCTTAGTGTTTTCTCAATTCCATTGTGCCAGAAAAACAAAGGAGTTTAAAATAATTGAACATATAGGACGTTTTCACCTGACATCACGAAACAAAACATTTCTCGTTATCTTCTATTACTTTCTTTTGTTCCATCCACCAGCATGGCCGCTGCGCTTTTGTTTTTAAAATCCTCAGGGAATGGTTTCAAACCACCTATTTCGCCAATGTGAGGCTAAATCTGTACATTAAAGAGCTTTGGAAAGGCCTATTGTTGGGGCACAAAATTGGGAGTGAAACAATGGAAAAAATCTGTTCAAGAAACTTTACTGAACATGTCCGGTCAGTTATCGTGAGTTATCGTCAGTAGGTTTAATGAGCGAAACAATGCCTCTGCACGTGCGTTTTACATTTTGGTACACGAAGGTTAATTTTTCTTCCTTTTTCTCTCGCAATGTGTACACTTAAGATTAAATTTTTTTATGGTTTTGAAAGCTAAGCAATAAAATTCTAGGTTGACGAAACAGGTCGGGATGGTTTGTAGGCTAAAAGCAACACTACAATTCTATAAATTCTGATTTTAAAATATAGCTCCGGGCCCGAAAAGTTATCGGGACCTTTGAGAAACGGTCCCCGGGTCACTAAGTAGACAACTGTAAATATGGAAATTGAGGGTAAACGTGGCCTTTTCGTTTTCAGCTCGTGGCTAGTCGGGAAAGACTGGCCATGCTCGAGAAACATCTCGAAGATCCCTCGGACGAGGCTCGTGTTCGGCTTTTGGGAGGCGCGGATCCCGAACCTGAGATGCTTGCTAAGAAAATTGAAGAACTGGAACTGAGGCTAGCCGAGAAAGAAGAGAAACTCCTCGAAAAAGATTTAATCTTTGAAGAAGTCACCAGGCTAGCAGACAGAACGAAGAAGAAGTCGGAAACGGGCAAAGAGGATACGCTGGAATTAGCCAAGAAGGTTTGTGTGTGTGTGTTTTTTTTTTTGTCGTTTTTTTTTTTTTTTTTGTCGTTTCCGAGACCTAAACAGTAATTCACCAGTACACCCCCGCTCGCGCTTTCCGCACAAAACCACGGAAAAAGTAGTACGGCCCTGCTAGAATGGCGTTCGGCATTGCGTGTTAAAATTCGAACGATAAACAGTTTCAATATAGTCATGTTGACGTGCGGCTTGACCTCCATCTACTTTTCGACTGTATGCCGGAAAACGAAAACCAAACTAATCACTCCAGACAGTCACAACAAACGGAGACAATCCAATGAACCAATCAGAATGCGAAGCAAATACGTGTCGCCGGCGCAAAGCGCGGGAAAACGCGTGCGAGTAAGTCACGATTGGTTTTGGTTTACATCTGATTGGATAAGAACCTGCGCGATATTTTTTAGCCAATCACAAAGCGTAGCAATGCAAAACCTATAAAGCAATCGTGAAATTACTTTTGACACTCAATTGGAAAACCGCTGTAAATTAATGTGGCATTTGTTTCTGTTTTTTGTTTCAGGTAAACGAGTACCAGGCCAAAATAAAGGACACGACGCGTAAAATGATGGCACTGGTATCGGAGCTATCCATGAACCAAGCGGCGGCCATGAAGCTGCAACAAGAAGTGAAAGGCAAAGAACAAGAACTGGAGCAGAGTTATGTGCGCATGGAGAGAGGCGAGCCACCTAATGAAGAGGCTGAGAGAGAGTGGCTCAGAATGGTCCGGGATGAAGCGCGCAGGGAAACGGAGTTAATGGAAAAGAAAGAGGTATTAACTAAAACTTTATTGTTTTGTTATTGTCGAACCAGTGCTTGGCGATTTCAAATCCCCATTAACCTATTCTTAGCTCAGATTCGATCAGATCTCACCCTCGACTCCCGAAGTATTTTATTTATTTATTTATTTATTATTTCAGCGCGAACAGGAAGATGAACATTATCGCCTCCCTGGTGGTATCTACACCACTGCAGAGCCTCGACCCAATGCTTATATCCCGGATGACGACACTGAGCTGCCTATCCCCAGGCCCTATGGGTCATTAGCGCCATTTAAACCCACGGAACCTGGGTCGACAATGCGGCACATTCGAAAACCCGTCATAAAACCGATAGAGATTTAATTATAAAATAGATTTACCGCGTCAAGGTCTTATAAACATCATCAGACAACGGCGTGCTTTGTGTAAAAAGTAGGTACTTGCTTCACTGAAGACTTCAAATAATTCGGGATTAGCATGTGACTTTGTAAATATTTGCTTTGATGAAATCATTTATTTATTATCTGTAGATAGTAAGGGATTTATTAAACAACCCGTAGTTCTTGAATCTAGTGTTGTTAGTAATTACAAAGCCTTGCTCTCCGGCCATCCTGGACCCCCTTCCCAGGGACTGTCTTCGATCTTCTCGTTCCCTGAAGACGGGAGGATGGCTCTCTGCCAAAGGGGGGATTGCAACCTCGTTCCCAGGGTCTTCTCCTTCCCGTCCCCTGGGAACGAGGTTGGGGGGATTGTTAAGACTGAGCACCAGCATTTGGCACTAAGATTTCTGGGTTGCCTTTGGAAACCATCAACCTATCCGATAACTGGCACTGGTTACCCAAACGATCCCAGAAAGCATAGTGCTGAAGGCTCGCGCGCACTCTCCCTGGCCCCGGTTGTTCAAAAGGTGGATAGCGCTAGCCACCGGATAAATCACTATCCAGCGGATAACGCAAAGGATTTTGTTAATACTTATCCACTGGATAGTGATTTATCTGGTGGATAGCGCTCTCCACCTTTTGAACAACCAGGGCCCTGAAGTTTCTGGAGTGGCAAATCAAGTGCGATTGGGAGATCTGGGTTCGAGATTACGGCCCTATTAGACGGACCACAAGACCAGTAATTTGCCAATGTCGTGTTCATCGAAATTTGTATTGCCTCTAACGAAGTTTTGTTTGGTCAGCAAATTCTAATTTTATTTATTTCATGTTTGTTTAAACGTGCTTACTTGTATACTTGTGTTTGGTAACTTACCTGCGTTTCAAGGTAACTAAAGCTTTTTTGCTGGTATAATGTAGGCAGACTTACTTAAGCTGTCAGGCTACCCAACCTTTCATATGCCAGAAAGAGACCAAGACATTGCAGTGAAATCATATTTTATTAATTACTGCGGTCATCTAATATATTGCAAATTACAAATGTTCAAAATTGCACTGATAATTGAAAGTACATTTTTATTCTGAAGAGCAATTTCTAGTTAATATTACTGCAGGCAAACGCAAAGTTTGCAAAATTCTGTAGCGTGAGACATGTAAAATAACATAATAACAAAGATATTTTAACAGGAAGCCCACGTCACAAATGTGGTTTTCAGTCGGGTCTATTAATTTAAGTGCAATACAGATTTACAAAAACGGAATAAATATTAAATTATGGCTTCTTCAATAATATAAACAATACTCGACTTAACCATATACAGCATAGACCAAATAAACCTTCCAAAAGCTCTGTTAGAAATTAGTTGCAAAAAAATTTCAAGTGAACAGAGCCGTTTCCTATCGAGTGTCGTAAAAAGTTAACGTATAAATCACTCCCTCCCATATAATAGTCACCACGAGTGGTCCTTCATTTTTCCTTAGGGATAGTAGAGCGTGCGAAACGCGAGCACGCGTGAAAATCACCGCCGCGTCTCGCCTTTCTCGCGTGGGGTAATTTTCACGCGCGCTCGCGTTTCGCTCGCTCCACTATCCCTGAGGAAAAATGAGGGACTACTCGTCGTCTAATATAAAAGTGACGGGGGTGATCGTCGTTTCGTTCAGGTGTTAAAATTAGTGGTAAGAACGTTTGGACCGAAAATGACCACTGTTTGAGTTATTCTGATACCTTTTAGGGTATAGGCCACTTCGAAAAATACCATAATAAGCTCAGCCTCACCGGGCTGTAATTATTCAAGTCTCCTTTGTTAGAATGGCACAATGGAATTCAGAGTACATGTAGGAACGCTAGGACATAGCATTGTGTTTTCGTATACAAATGTGCACCGTATGCAAATTGCCAAGAAGTTACAGCATAGTACGTGCAGCTCGTGCTGAAAACAAAAGAAATTGGAAAAATCAGGCTTACATCAAGCACCACCCAAACGTGCACCTTAAAGAGTATTATGGTATTTTTCGAAGTCGCCTTTTTAGCCAGAAAAATATACTGACAGAACAACTTTCCAGAAAGAATTGGTACCTCCTAGGGGTAAATATTCATGCGAGCCACGTCCACAAAACGACAGATGTTAGCGGGATATTCCTGCGCCATATATTTAGTATAACTTGTTCTGGGTACAAGCAAACACTTCAGGAGTTATTATATAAGGTATATAAAATGAGAAAGCTGTTAGTACGAAAAGGAAATTGAACCTCTAAAAGCTATGGAATTTCCTTAGTAGTTACCAGTAGTATAAATAAGATCAACCAAGGCAACGCTTCGCTTACAAGCGTATCCCGAGCATTAGTGCCCTTCAGTCTACATTATAAACGCTCTTGACACTAAGCTTCTACTTTGTGGCGAACAAAATCATGTTGATCTGTACTTTCAAATCATTATCCCATTCAAACGCAGTGCTCCGGGACAAGTAGATTTTCCTGTGGGGCAAGTAACTTCTCCTGCTTTCTTGCCCGACAGGCAAGGCCCAGGCAAGCCGTCCGCTTAAAACTAAAAAGTAAACTTTGGCAAGCACATAACTGCTCGGGGCAAGCAAAATTTGAGAGTTGCTTCTCCAAAGGGCAAGCTGGAATCAGTGTTTTTCGAGCCATGCAAGAAAGAAAGCACTTCGCAGTAAATTAGAGGAATAGTAAGTTAGTAACATTATTTTAAGTTGGTTCTTCCCTTGCCTGGCCAATCGGGAAGAAGAAAAAGAAGGCTCGTGCTATGTTTCTGAGCTATGGAATTTAGACTCTTCCATCACGAAAAGATCCCATCTCGTCCCCAGTCCCCTCGGTTGGCGACCGAGGAGCCTACAGAATCTGGGAACGAGATTAGAAAACGTCAGAGAGTTGTCAAAAAAAGATTCAGTAAAAATGCAGCGAGTAGCAATAGCGCTACACAATGTCATCTTTTGGAAAGTTATAAAACTGGCTATGTACAATATCATTATCTTGCTGATAAAATTCTTACAGGAAAGCATGTCAAGTTCAAAAGCTATAACAACGCTGAAAAGCTTCTCGCATTTCATTCCCTTTTTTGTGAACGGCGTTCGGCCTTATGATTTCTCTCATCTCCAGTTATCATTGTAAGGAATAAATAACGCCAATATAAGTAACAAAACCATGGTGACGCTCCCAGGAGAAGAGAAACTTGCCAAAGCACAAGGTGGCTTACCCTGAAACAGAGTATTCATGAACATCAGTCATTACATTAATCAACATCAAATTTCTCATGATTGTAATATCAATGCTTAATCAACCAACGAACTCATAAGAATTACGCATATGATCACCTACGATGAATTTTTTGATCTTTTAACAATTTCTCCCATTACTGCCATAATAGATGTATGAGGACAAGAATGGAGAATTTGTATTTTAATGTTGGGGCTTAAAGGGATAAAAATAACACACTGGTGAGCAGATTTTTGAGAAATTTCACTTTTCAAAGCAACCGTGTATTATTTATGACATAAACGACATGAAACGACAATAACAACAAGGATGTTTCGACAATATTGTCCAAATGTTCCGATAACTTCCCGAAAGTTTTCGAATAGCTCTGAAGATTTTCGAAGAAGATTGGAAGAAGTTTCGACTGTAAGTTCGTTTGTTGCCGGGTTTTCACTTGAGTGTCGTGAAGCAGTTTTTGATCGAGTGTCGAAAGTAATTTCACAATTGCTTTGGTTTTGCATTGCTACGCTTTGTGATTGGCTAAAAAATCTCGCGCCACTTTCACAACGAATCAAAAGTAAAACCAAAATCAATCGTGTTTTGCTCGCACGCGTTTTCCCGCGCTTGGTGCCGGCTGCATGTATTTGCTTCGAGTTCTGATTGGTTCATCGGATTGTCTGCGAGTTCTGTGATTGGTCAGAGTAATAACTTTGGTTTTGGTTTTACGACACTCAATTGAAAACCGTTCTAAAACCCAAACCGAAGTAATTGCTCTGTCCAATCACAATAGACGAAGGCAATCCAATAGAGCAATCAGAACTCGAAGCAAATACATGCAGCCGGCGCTAAGAGCGGGAACACGCGTGCAAGTCACGATTAGTTTGAATTTAACTTCTGATTCGTTGTGAAAGTGGCGCGAGATTTTTTAGCCAATCACAAAGCGTAGCAATGCAAAACCAAAGCAATAGCGAAATTACTTTCGACACTCAATTGAAAACTTAAATTGCTTAAATTTACCTGCTTCGCATTCATGTCATCGCATGGCGGTATGAGCTCGGGTGGTTTCCTGTAAAACACGTCACTAGGACTCGGAATGTCCTCCAGCACTTTAAAAAGTCGACTAGTTAAGGAACAGTTGTCAACCATAGAATTTCGAAAGTTACGGCCACCCGAAAGTAACGTTAATTTGGAAACCTTGCTAAGTAACGTAACGGCCTTACCGATGTCAGTCCAGAGAAACAGAGTGGATATCTGTTTGTTAACAGTCTCTTTCATTGTACAAGGTGGTTCTAACATGGTTAACTATTGGGTCTGTGGATGAAACGCCTAAAGTGTGACCATTCACATGAAAGATCTTCAGGAGTACTTTCCCGTGATACTGCTTATTATGCTGTACAAACTTGTACAAGGTGGTTTTAACTTTTGAGTCTGTGGATAAAACTTTTAAGTGTGATCATTCAAAAAAATGCTATTGAGCAGTACTTTCCTGTGGTACTGTTTATTATGCTGTACAAGGTGGTTCTAACTTTCTGAGTCCGTGGATAAAATCCTTATTGGTGTGACCATTCAAATGAAAGCTACTGAGCAGTATTTTCCTGTGGTTCTGTTTATTACGCTCTACAAGGTGGTTCTAACTTTTGAGTCTGTGGATGAAATGCTATTCAAATGAAAGCTACTGAAAGCTACTCTTGTGGTACCGTTTAATATACTGAACAAGGTCTTACTAGTAACATGTTCTACAAGATTAGTATTAAGTTTGGGCCTGTGAATAAAATTCTACAATGGAAGCTAATGAGCAGCACCTGTTTGCGATGCCAGTTATTATGCTGCACAAGGTCAGTTGTTATAACTTAGTCTGCTGATGAAACTTCAAAGTGTAATCATTCAAATGAAAGCTCTTGAGCAGTACTTTTCAGTGGTGTAGTTTGTTATGCTGTACAAGGTGGTTCTAACTTTTAAGTATGTGGATGAAATCCCAAAGTGTGACCATTCAATTGAAAGCTACTGATCAGTACTTTCCTGTGGAGCTGTTTATTATGCTGTACAAGGTGGGTATTACATTTTATTCTATGAATGAAATAATAAAGGATAGTGACAATTCAAACGGAATGCTTTTCAGAGAGCAATACCCCAGACAGACTGAGTAAACGTCCGCTACAGGTAAAGATAATTTCTGAAGGTTTTGAAAGGATACAATTCTCTGGTTTTGTCGTCAGCTGCTTGTCTTCACAAACGCAGGCGCCCTTTACTATTACCAGATGAAGATTGGTGTTAGGAACACGCGCTATGAATGCAAAAGCCCTGAAAAAAAAACCGATATGCCTCTTTTTTTTTTTTTACTCTTATAGTTATGTCGTGAAGTCCTCTAGTGTAACCATTTAGGTAAAAGCTATTCCACAGAACGTCCCTGTTGTAATGTGTATTATGCTGTACAAACTGATTCAAGTATTTCCGTCTGCAGGTGGAACCCTAAAGTGTAATGAAAGCTATTGAGCAGTACTTTCCTGTGGTGTTGTTTATTACGCTATACAACGTGATCCTAGCATTTACGTCTGCAGATGAAATTCTAAAGAGTTGCCATTCAAATAAAAGTTAGTGAGCCACACTTTAGTGTTGTGTATTGTTGCCCCCGCAGGGTTTTGGCCCAGAGGCCAAAACCCGAGGAGGCATAATTGAAGTCCCCACGTATATAGGGTATATTAATATTTTTGTATATGCGGATCAAATCTCAACTTGAACATCCGAGGCGCGCAAGGTAGTACTGGGTAAAAATACATCACGGGTAAAAGCCAAAGCTTGGCTTTGGTTACTTTTAGGGGTACTGCGCTATATAGCGAAAAACAACCGCATTAGCGCGCGCGAATTACTGTCGCGATCATATTGCGAATAAAATTGTCATTTTGAGAGAGAACGATGAATATTTTCAAGTATCTGTGCGCGGCTGTTCAAACCCGCAGATGTGTCGACTTCATTTAGACGAAATCAACATGTTTCGCGCTCGTTAACAAGATGTGTTTTTGAGCCATTTTTTAGTGCCATTTCGTTCTTTTATAACTTGTAAAATGTGAATTTTTACATTTTTAAACTTTAGTTTGTAACTTGAGACGTAATTTGACGACATTAAATTCTCGTTTTAGCGCGCGCTACGGACAGTTGTTTTTCGCTATATAGCGCGACACCCCTAATTGGGTAAATTATTGCATTATCATTTGTTACGTCGATCGAGCAGTTTTGCAGTTGATGTTAGCGCGACCGTGAAAGGTGAGTAAATTTACATTATTTTCATCAGTTACATAAATTTGCAGCTTTTAGCACACGCGACCCACGAATAAACTTGATCTGTCAGACAAATCTCCAAACACATATATTAACTACAAAGACAATGTTGATTAACTGGTAGAGGAGCTTCTAGTGATGGAAAACATTGACTTTCACCTGTCGCAAAGTGGCAAACTTATAACAGAAATGAAACACCACCATGAAAATATTGAGGAGAAAGTACCAGAAGAAGAAGAACAACGACAATGAAAAATGAAATATTGTTTGTTGCATCAATTTAAAGTTGTCTTGTTGGTTTTAAGTTAGCAAGAACCCAATAAAGTTTAATACTTAAATGTGTTGTATAGAAAATGGTATTTCATATAAAGGAGGGGGCAGCTGTAGTGTCAACTATTACTAGTATAATATGCTGTAATGTGGTTGTCTAAACCAGGTATTATCTATCTTACCCGCCACAACTTTTACAAGGTTCCAACCCTGAAAAGGGACAAAATGACAATTATTTTAATCTTATCAAGGAAATGCTGGCTGTAGGGAGAGTGTCGGGGATGAGGAGGGGGAGAAGAGGATATGAGGAGGAGAGAGAGGGGGTGGATGAGGAGAAAAGAGGAGAGTGTCGGGGATGAGGAGGGGGAGAAGAAGGATGTCTTTTGTTCAGTTTTATAGCTCTCTGCAACTGTAGTTAAGGTTTAATAGACCAAAATTCATAAAATTCATACTTGGCTCCGAGGCTTAGGGGAATAAAACAAAAGAAATAAATTATTCATACCTGAACCTCGATGTGATTTCTTTTGTTTTATTCCCCTAAGCCTCGGAGCCAAGTATGAATTTTAATATGTCGGAATTGGTCTATTGGCCTACCGTCGTTTTGATTCTTTTCCCAATCTTGTTTATAAAATTTGAATTCTTTAGAGCAAGGAATCATGTTCTCCTGTTCTCCTTCAGCCATGGCTGCAACAGATGGAATAATGTATTAGAGCAGTTTTCAATTGAGTGTCGTAAAACCAAAACCAAAGTAATTACTCTGACCAATCACAGCAGTCGTAAACAATCCAATGAACCAATCAGAGCTCGAAGCAATTACATGTCGGCGGCGCCAAGCGCGGGAAAACGCGTGCGAGCAAGTCACGATTGGTTTTGGTTTTACTTCTGATTGGTCGAGAAAGTGGCGCGAGATTTTTTAGCCAATCACAAAGCGTAGCAATGCAAAACCAAAGCAATTGTGTAATTACTTTCGATACTCAATTGAAAACTGCTCTATTACGAATTACTAAATCAGTAAAGATAAGATAAAGAGAAGGAAAAGATAGGTTGACTGTGCAACAAGACCTTTAAACTACTAACTATGTGCTTTACCATTGCCACTCAAAGGGAATCTCCACTGTTATAACCAATTGACCTTAAATTGTTGGAAGTAAAGTCCAAATTCCAAAAAAAAAATTGATATGACTATCGCCTGTTTTCGCTTTTAAATTCCCACACGCCGCCATTTTGAATTTTTAAGACGTCATATGGTTGCCGCCAGTGTCAAGAATCGACGTTCTTTTGTATGCAACAATAGTCCTTTTTACAGTTGTGTGCTTGGTGACCTTGCCTTTGAGTGGAAGCGAGGCTAGAGGTGACCTTGCTTTGATACAAACCTTTCTGCCTTTCATGTTAATAATGCTTTTCTCATGCTAACTAGCTAAATTTACATCTGAAAAGCTCCAAGATCTGTATCAAAGCAAGGTCACCTCCAGCCTCGCTTCCACTCAAAGACAAGGTCACCAAGCACACAACTGTAAAAAGGACTATTGAGCAACCACGTGACGTCAAAAAGAATTAAACGAGCCTATGGTTGTTTACCATTTACACGGGAAAACCGGTTGGTCCACGGTTTGTGTAAATGGTAAGCAGAACTCCAGAAAGGGAAATTCCGTTTGAGATTGGCGTGTACCATTTACCATTTGACACCAGAAACAAGCTGAGTAACCACGCTTACGCATCAAAACTGGCGCAGGGACTGGAACTGGTAGATAAAAGCAAATGGTACACACATTTTCGTTCGGAAATTCCGGTTGGGGATTTTGGACTACCTTTCAAGAAATCCCGTTTTCCCGTGGAAATTTCCGTTCGGGAAGAAAGAAATAGTCTTCCCATTTACATTCCATCCGAAGTTTCCGGATTTTTTGGGTAAATGGTAAACAACCTATGCCTCGAACAACCGACCATCAGGTTCAAAGTCCAATACGCTAACTACTATGATTAGTAACCAAGCGTTTGGTAATAGTCGATGCCATTTCTCTCTAGTTTATGCCTGGAAAGGACGAAAGTAGGCAATCATTATTACTTGGGCGGAGCGACCAAGTATTAAAATGCAGTTTGGTCGTCGACAAATGTGCAGTATTGCGCAACTCTGGGGATGGCGGGATTGTTCAAACCTTCACCGCGGTCACACGTCCGAGGCGTTTTTCGTTTTATTTGGTAGGATTCATTTAGTATTAAGTGGAAACGTGGGCAAGGATGTATAAAATAATTAGTTTATGTAACTATCTTTTCATCTTTCCGGCTCAAAATAACGAGCTTCTTTTCCATCGTTGAAAACTGATCAAAACGCTTCGTGCCTGAGCACAATTGTGTTGGCAAATGGCGCCAACAGTTCTGCGGTTCATAGTTTTCAAACGCTTAGAACTTTTTTTAGTAAACTTTCAAAACGTTAAGTGAGTTGAAAGTGTATTGTCAATATATGAAACTTTTAATAAACAGTGAAAATGACAACCTTAACTTTGAAGTACTTTGGTTAACTTTTGCAAATTTCTCTCGTTTAACCGCGGTGGAGTACACCTGTTGTTTGTTGATGCGAGGCGAACGTCACAAAGTGCGAGTCGTGTTTTCTCTGTTGCATCTAACAGTTTCATATTCAATATGCGTAAAGAAATTACTCAAGAAGACACTGCGAAAGTATTTGACACTCGCTATTAATTCTACGATACCTTCATGACGGAAACCCGCTAAAACATGTTCAAACGAACATGAAGAAGATAATTTAGGGCCGATTCGCACTAGCGGACAAATTTTGTAACAATTTGTAGATTTCTTCATTAATGTGTCACTTGTTACAGAAAACAAGTGCGAATACGTTTTTTGAGACCTAGAACTTGTCCAACAATTCAAGAAAACAAAGAAGCAGTTGTCTTATGATTGGTCAGCGTTTCACGCGCGATACATTTTGTCAAACAATCGCAAAAACAAGTGCGAACGACTTGTTGGACAAGTGCAAATTTTGTCAAAACGGACAAATCTTCAAAGGGGCCGTTGTCCTGCCTCAAGGCAGGACAATTCATGACAAGTCGCATTCCAATGCCCCTCGTAATGCCAGATAACAATACGTTGTTGATTGGCTATTGTGTTTGGTCTGGATTGTACTAAAAAACAACACGCGAAATTTCGTCCTTTGCCCATTTATCATAGTCCCGCTTCGTGGACGATTGTGTGACGTTAACATCTGTCGAAACGCCACTTGCTTCATAACTTGCCGAGGTGACGTCGTGGAAGGATGGTAATACCGGGGTTGGAACAAGAGAATGCGGAGGGAACCAGTTTGTGCCGATAAATGGACGGGAAAAATAATAGTTTTCTTGCGACATTACCCCGCACGAGCACAAAAACATCAGTACACGCGCACTTCAAATGCAAATCGTTTTAACATTTTTCACCACGTGGACCTGCCTGCATATTTGATGTTTGCTCAAGACGACCGTGCCGAGAAATGTACAAGGATGCCAGAAGCACGTGCAGAGCTATTGTACTAATAATTATACCTTTTGTTTTCTTCAAAATGTCTCTGACTTGTCGCGACAATTTTGTTTTTGTCAAAAATGTCATTACATTTCAAACTTGTCCGCTAGTGCGAATCGGCCCTTAGACGAATACATACCTAGCGCTTATTTAATAAGAAGTGAACAGGGGACAGCGAAGGAAGAAATATAAGCGTGGTAGGAATCCCAATTAATTTCACTTCTTTCGGTTGTTTGCCTTTCATTAATTTTTATTTCGTGAAGTTGAAGGAACAGAACAGCCAACTGAAACTTTGGGTGCAAAAATTCACCGCCGAGAGAAGATGTAAACAATGCACGCGTTGTCTTGCGAGACGTTACTTGCGAGTTTTGCTTCCGCTAGTGAATGTTTCTCGGGCGAAAATAACCTTAAAGCGATCACTTTTTCATTTAATATTCTTTTCTGTGTTTCGGATACAGAGGAATAAAAACTGGATATATTTTCGTGTGACTGATTGCGAGATGTTTTATGAAACAGCTGCGTTATGCGTTACTGGAAAGGTTTCAAATTACTTTCACATTATGCAAATTGCAACATTTTTACCTCAACTGCAAAAATATGTTTCAAAGGGCTAAATTTGTTTCTCTCCTCCTAAATTATCACTTCTGTCGTTAACTTTGATTAAAGTTATAAGTTTCATTCAAACTTTATTATAATAACGGCGGGAATACTTCCAGCAAAACTTTCAATTGGAAAAGTTGTTTTGATCTCGGGTCCGGACCAGGCAATTACATCATGGCTTCGAAAGGCCACTTTGCGGCTACATTTGCATTCACTTCAAAAGTGTCAGAAACACAGACCAGCTAGTTACAAGATTTAGCTAAAACCAATAACAACCATCGGGAAACTCTGACATACGGCCTTTTTTTCAACGGTAAGTACAAAGTAGGCATCGATTTGTATTTTTCAGCATGTACTCGTCTTTTGACACAGTTGACACGCTACTTTAATAATTTACGTGCGATCTCGCACGCTATTAAAGTGTACTGTGTCTTCTTGTTTTGACGGTTAACGCGCTTCTTTGTTAGACTGCTCACACTATCCGAATACTCCCTATCATCAAACCGTGAAATAACGTGCATGCAGATTCCCAAGACAATTATTCTCCAATATGCCTAATACAACGACGCCCAAGTATACGCTTCCACAGCGTCTTGTTAGATATATTTGGGCCTAGGTTAGATATAGGAATAGGGTCGGCATCCGTTATAATAGATGTATCATTTAAGAAAAACACCTTTTACAATTAAAGTTTTCGTGGGTTTGCCGGATCAGCGTAGTGGTATAGGGGTCCAGTAATGAAGGAGGGATAACAGCATGCAGGAGGTTCCGGGTTTAATTCCAGATAATGAATCGAATTCTTATTTTTTGTTTTGTTTTCAAGAAAACAATTTCGACGACTCGCGAAAAGTGTCGCTAAAATGGCATCGACTGTTTATGAAAGGGAAATATGCCGCACCTCCACAAAGAGGTTATAGAGCGAGGTGATACTTCGGTAACACAAGTCAACCTGAATGAGTTGGTATAACCGCAAAGTAATTTTAAACCGACGTTTTCCTTGGTTGCTTAAGATTTTTAAACATCACGAATGCTACGCTTCTCAATATAGAACAACCTACCTACACCGCCGCGAGAAAAGAAACTGTAAATGTTGAACTGCGCCAACGACCTGCAAATGAACACAAGATGACTGATTGTATCTTTAGTTTCTGATTATGGATACAACTGTAAGTTATGAACATAAACGGAAGCCAATGAGCGGTACCTTCCTATGGTACTGTTTATTACACGGTATACGTGGTTCTTACTTTTGAGTCTGTGGATGAAATCCTAAAGTGTGCCCATTCAAATGAAAGCTACTGAGCAGTACTTTCCTGTGGTACTGTTTATTATGCTGTACAAGGTGGTTCTATCGTTTGAGTCTGTGGATGAAATCCTAAAGTGTGACCATTCAAATGAAAGCTACTGAGCAGTACTTTCCTGTGGTACTGTTTATTATGCTGTCCAAGGTGGTTCTAACTTTTGAGTCTGTGGATGAAATCCTAAAGTGTGACCATTCAAATGAAAGCTACTGAGCAGTACTTTCCTGTGGTACTGTTTATTATGCTGTACAAGATGGTTCTATCGTTTGAGTCTGTTAATGAAATCCTGAAGTGTGACCATTCAAATGCAAGCTATTGAGCAGTGCTTTCATGTGGTGCTGTTTGTTATGCTGTACAAGGTGGTTCTTACTTTTGAGTCTGTGGATGAAATCCTACAGTCTGACCATTCAAATGCAAGCTATTGAGCAGTACTTTCATGTGGTACTGTTTATTATGCTGTCCAAGGTGGTTCTAACTTTTGAGGAGGGGGACATTGGGGTTTGCGGTATTGCGGTATTGGACAATTTTTCATGCGGTATTTCGGTAATTCTAATCTAAAATTGCGGTATTGCGGTATTCTCAAAACCTGCGGGATTCGTTTTTTAAGCGTTTTGGTCGGTATCAAAAATTAACCTCCAGTATTTTACGACCTTTTTCCAGTTTCCTGTTGACCCGTGTCGTTTCGGAAACGCTTCGAAACATCTCTAAGGATCTCTAAAAGTCCTGAGGTCCTCTAATCCGTCACGCGAGTTTTTATAACATGAAACGTGATAACAATTTGATCGTTTTAACAACCAATTAAAAGTCACGGCACCGACGTGCTGACATTTAATATTTAATATCGACCTTTGTCGACCCCACCAAGGGGTCCAAGATCATGACCAAACCACGCGCTTTGCCCAGAGCCAGACAGACCAGACATTATTCAACATGGCTGAGGCAGCGAGATCCGTGATCGTTACGAGAGAAGAAGTCGAAATGGCCGTGATCGATTGTGTGGCGCTTTTCTACGAAGAGGGACAAGGCGGCGAAAATTACCGAAAGAAAAACAAGTTTAGGTGTCGGGTGAGCAAAGGAGAAAAACGGCTCGCCAAATTTCGGGAGAGTATTAGGTAAGTTTTAATTTGGATTGTTTCATTGCACGTCACCCGGGACATTACCTGATTTGACCTGATTTTGGACAATTTGGCATTAAAAGTATCTAATAGGTGATAAAGACAAACACAACAAACAAACAGTGACCATAGTTGTAACGTTTGCTTGTGGTAGTGCGTCGTAGTGCATGGCTTTATTTTCTTTCATGATGTTTCACAAGGATTGTGTGACTCTCCATGCTCTCGCGATGTGTTATTTATTAAGTCATTAAGTATTCAATTGCCCCGTTGGACAACGAAGCGCGCGTTGACCTAAATTATGGACCCTAATGGACTTGTTTTTCCTTATTGAGTCGTCACGTTAACCCTGGCCCTGGCCATTTAATTTGAACTATTTTCAATCAACGTCATGATGTCAGTGAACACTCCAATGGTAGGCGAAAGACATCCCTTTAACATCATTTAATCCCTCGCAAATGACAAATTTGGTAATGCCGTATACTGTCTATACTGAGCCGACTGAACCCTATCCTAAAATACATTTGATGGACCTTGATGGCCTTTCTAGATGTGTTAATAAAGTATTGACGGCATCACTAATGCATTTTATATTGCTTTACTTTAAGCGAATTTGCCGGCATTAAAAACACCGCAAAGACGCTTGGTTTAGGCGACAATCTGCGTGTGGAGCTGAATAGGTAGGTGAAAGTATTTTAGATCTATTTTAAATCATGAAATATCATGTCTTTTTTTTTTGGAAATGTGTTACAACAACAACAACAACAATTTATTCAACAACAAACAATAACAACAATGTATTCTTAGTTGAGAGTTGAATGATTTGTTTGCCCTGCAAATAGCTGGAAAGCTAATCGGGGCGGGGCAAAACAAGTACATGAATAATACAGTTATCAACAAAATCAAAAACCTTATACTATTGAAAAGCCTTGCAGATTGCACATAATAATGAATAACATTGCACATAATAATGAAGATTCGTTAAAACATTTTCACCGTTCTAATAGGACTGGTCAGGACTGCGGATTAGTTTTTATTTACATACCTTGTTAAGGTTTTAAAGAAATTTATTACAATATATTTTTTCAAAAGGGAGTCGAAGAAAGATGGGAGAACGGAAAGAATCTCAATTGAGACGGACCAACAACTGAAACTAGAGTTACCCTCCATTTTTAACGGCCAAGACAAATTACAACGTAAGTATGTGGCTTGTTAGTTATGCCTTATGGCCTTTCTCCCTATTACACTATTTTTCCCTTTTTTTTTCTTTTGTATTGCAGTTATTATTTACCCGATAAGGACCACATTCTCCAGTAATTGCCCCAAAATTGTAATAAAAGAAGCAAACTCTAGCAAGGCCCCGCCTACACCTTCAGCAACGTCGGGTGATTTAACCGAAGACGAAAAGGCAAAGCTTGATGAAGGTAACTTTCGTAACTATTTAATAGTTTGCGAGCTTTATTATGCACCAAACAAAGTGTGATGCTCTTGAATAGTACACATCTTTAGAATGTGTTTAGGTTGTATTATAATTTGAATATTATTAACTAATATTTTTAATAAGATGCCTTTTCATAACATGATTTTCAAAGAGGTCCTACAAAATATAATCAATTAACTAAACACATAAATTAATAAATATAAATTTAAAGTCGAGGCCAAACGTGTTACGGGGTAAAACAGTTGTTGTAAAAGTTAGTTTTAAAAGAAGCGCTAGTAGTACTGTTTCTTACATATAAGGCTTGAGAGTTCCAGTCTTTAATGGCATGATAAGATAGCCGTTGCTTGCCCCAGTTGGATTTGACGGCAGGCAAACGGAAATCCTGTGCATTTCTGGTGTTGTAACGGTGTACATCGTGTAACGTAACTAATCTAAGGTGTGACGCTAATAAATCGTTTTTACACTTAAAGACGTAAAGACACCTATGATATAGTCTGCGCTTACTTAGGTTAAGCCAATTAAGTGAATGGAGGGCATCAGTAGCAGACGAGTGAACTGGACGGTCAAGAATAATTTCAGCAGCTTTTCCCACACGGGGAGAAGGAACTGATGATGATGATGATTCCATTAGAAACCTTTTTGTTAATTATCATTGAACTAATTGATTTAATTTTGTCATCTTAATTTACTAGAACTGTTTAACAGACGTGGCAGCAAATTAGTTCGTTGCGACACACATAAGCATGTAAAAGTGAGAGGAAAAGTGTCAAAGTTGGTGGAGTGGCCTTGGAAAATTTGTTGTGGCAATTGTGGCAGGAATTTGCAACTACGTTATGACGCTGACGTCAAGGGAAGAATTTCATATTTTGAAAGACGTAAGTAAAATTATTCTATCAATTAAATTGAATAATATTAATGGACACGGGAAATCTGGCCTTCTTGTAACTAACCTTAATATAAACATAGGACGTCTCGCACAGGCAACGTGAGGAAAATCCAACCAAAACAACTATATGAAGAATCAAGGGATTGTGGGTATTAACAAACGCTTTTCATTCAACTAATTTACATTTGTTTTTCACGTCACCAAATTTCCACCAATGGCGGAGCTCCTCCTACTATATAAAACCACACACTACCCACAATCCCTTGATTCGCTCCGACGAAGGGCTAGCGCTCGAAACGTCAGCTTTCTCGAATCTTTTTACGGTGGCTAACTTACCTTATCGACTCAGTCGATAAAGCCAAATTCTTGCAAAACAACTACAGTTTGTTATATAAAAATTGTAATGAATTCCACCGTTAAAAGCCGTTTATTTATTTTTATAGATCATTACTCTACATGCAGCACTACGAAGAACAAAGACGATAAAGATATGAAACAGAAGACTATCGCAGATATGTTTAAAAGAGGAACTAAGAGGAAGGCTGACAACGAGAAGAAAGCTAAAAGGCAAAAGCAGTCAGTGGATGTGGACTCCGACATTGACATGTCTGATTGTGAAAAGTAATGACAATAATTATGTTTCAGCAGTTATTGACTGTTATTGAAAAACACTACTTGAGATAACGATAACCGAGATGATGCACTCCTTAAGTTTTATACCATTGCCCGACATTCACTTACTGTACCTCAGTTTTGTGTAACGTTGTCTTCATATTGATTAAATTTGTTTTTAATTATTGTTACTGATCAAAACTCGGATTATGTAAAATAACCTATATATGACTGTAAAAGCAGTCACGTGTAATATGCATGAATATGTTTATAAGCGACATTAAACCAAGTCATACTCAACTGTTCTCGCCTAGGACCTATGACACAAGCGGAAGCGAGAGCGAGTATGACTCCTATGGTGGGGAGAGTGACAGTTCTGGAGACGAGTGTGACAAGCATGCTATGGGTATAATGGAAGACTGTATGTGTATGGAAGAAAGTCAGTCCGATGATGGTCATGATGATTTGGAAAATGTTGACGAAGACGACCTTTTCACTGTCTACGTAGGAATAGAGGAGGCTGATCCGTTATGTACCAAAATTCACGACCTTCTCCAAAGAGGAAAAATTTCGAAGGACAGGATCTTTTATAAATACCTACGTGATGTTGTGGAGATCATGTATAACCCATTCCATGAATACGATCGCGAGGTCGTTGAGTTTTTCAATACCATCACGTACCTTGGTGGCAAGCGCACCGCATGTTTTATAAGAGGGCCGATGAACTTGGGAGATGGCCGAAACAGTAATGTTGAGAAAAAAATGAACCTTGGAGGACCGTCAGAATCTGTGTGTGCTAAGCATCAAGCCGGATACACCCCAGACTCTGGTGTCATCAAACCGTTATCATTAGGACACTTGGAACTCTTGAAAAATTCTAAAGCCAAACGACTCATAGAAACCCCTCAGCTAACCGTAATTCCCTGTGCCCTGGCTAATGATGGAACCGCTCTGAAACCGGCCATTGAATTCGATTCTCGACTAAAAGAAAATGTTGGATTGAAAACGCCAGTCGATATCAACTATGTTAAAGCAAATTCCTCACCTTCACCCGAGTACCTTAAAGAGAACATAATTACAGAAGCAATGGTCTCATCACTGACCTCTTTAGATAACCAATACTCCCTACCTGTGGCAGTAGATTACTCAACCAAAAGCGGAAAAACGGGCGAAGAAATGATCAATCTTTTCAAAAAGCACATCAAAACTCTCCAATCGTGTGAATCATGCCAAAAGAAAGCTCAACATCGGCGTCATATCATCACTCCTGAGAGAATCAACTGCACTAGTTTTTGTGAAGGGTGCTATCAATCAAAGACGGTGTGTGGGGAATGCAAGGTACTGGGACAAGTCAGTCATATTCCATCTTTACGGTTCTGTGACTCTTGTCGTGATAAAAATTCCAGCTGTGTTCGTCGCGTCATCATGGTGGTTTGTAGTGACTGTGAAACGGGAAACAAAACAGCCTTTGAGACCATAAAGGCTAAACTAGAAGCAGGCAATGAAGACCCCGAACTGGCGTTTCTGTCTATTTTACCGGATTGCCCTCATGTAGGAAAAAGTATGAAAGCAGCATTTTCTAACTGGTGGCTGAAATGTAGAGATGAGAGAATAAATTTAGCTTTAATTAGAACTTTACGAAATCGCTCAGACAAATCTACGAAAGATAAATTCAGGAAACTGATTCCTAAGAATGACCACGTAAAGAATAAGGATAGACAAGATCCATCTGCCGTCCTTACCTTGACCAGCAACAGATTAACCGATGAGCTGCAAAACACTGGCTACGTCTGCCACACCATCATACCAGAGTTGGACAAATATTCCGCAGATAACCAATGCGGGATGTATCCATCACCGATAAGTGTCGCTGTCCCATCTTATGGTTGGATTGTATTTTTGTCCTTCGATGTAAAGAGTTCCTTGTGTACCCTTTTTAAGGCTCGTCTGCATAGTCCTGTCGATCACATTGCTGCTATTGCCAAAAATCTCAAGGCTAGGGATGTTCAGTCCTCTGACGGCATTCTTTTTCTAACCTCTGAAAGTGGTCCTATTAAGGTTGTACAGTTCGTGGAAGGGTCGATTTCCATGATTGTTAAGCAGAAGAAGAAAGAAGATCTTGTAAAGCTGGCTGATAGACTTCATGTGCCATGTACAGGAACTATGGCAGAGATTACGCAAAGACTTAAAACTTACTCCCAAACGCTGGCTGCTAAATATTCTCGCAACAACGTCAAAGCTGACGAAGTTCACTTCTGGGATTGTGAAAAACAACCATCCTTTGAAGCTATGGCATGCGCAGACAGCGAGTTATTTTACGCTGCGGAATGCGTCCAGAAAGCGATAGTATCGTTTCAATTGGAGAAGGATGGCGTAGGATTGAAAGGTAATAATCTGCAAATGGTTAGCCAGTACAGTCCTGAGTGGCGTAAGATTAACAGCATGTGTCTGTGTGAGGGTAGCATATTCGCATCTCACTGCCAAGGAATCAGCATAATGAGCTTAGAAAGTGGAGAGTGTATGTTGCTTGTTGAACTTTCAAATCAACCGTGTGTGTTGACGAAATTTGGTTCAGACATCCTGTTTACCAATCAAAAGAGGGCGTCTGTGTGGCAACTAAAACAAAGTGGTGACGTACGTGTGTTTGCTGGCTCTGACAGAGAAGAAGGAAGTGTTGACGGACTAGCCAAAAATTGTCGATTCAAACAACCCATCGGCATATGCACTGAGTTTGACAGTGTTGTCTACATTTGCGATGCACAGACAAACTCGATCAAGATCTGCAGTAAGATGACAGAGTGTTCCAAGTTCCTTAAAGGCATTGGTGCATTGTATGATGCATTCTCCGTGCACAGTAAAGGAGCAACATACAAGATCAAGTCGGCCGATGAAGCTCTTTTACTTGTCCGACAGTGTAAAGACTTGCTCAATGAAACCACTACTGACATAAGAAATAGCACAGGGATAACAGGGACATTAAATGGGCCGCAGGGACAAGTTTCTGCTAAGACAGTGGGATCAGTTAGAATGATTGAATGGGGTCTTGAACGACTGTTCGCCAACCTGAATGAGTTTGATTACCAGGCTGCAAATTTGCTAAGCTGTATGACCTTGGACGTCGAGAATTGCCATTCAACTGTGCATATTAAGCAGCCGAACTTGTCTATGATGGAGTACTGCCGATCATTTGGGCTGACGATGAAGGAAGCCATCAAACGAACAACCGAGTGGGCAGCGTACTACCACACCAGTAGGAGTTCATGGTACCCTAAGCCAGAGGAGACAATGTCGTTTTCCAGCGTGCCCATCATAACACCCTTACCTGTCGTTGAAATGTCTCAAGCTGACTGCGATCTTTTGCGAAACTGGGCTTCCTCCTTTGGAGCTGCTGTGAGACAACGTACAGTGCGCCAAGAAACGACAATGGCAAAGCATGGCACTCTACCCGAGTTTGTGTACCAACGAAAGTGTGTTTTATCAGACAAGCCGGTAGCTTTGACCACTTTACCCTCGGGACAGATTAGAGAAGACAGCATGCTCCACATAAACGAAGAAGTGAATGATGAAGAAATCGCAGATGAGTTCGACCCCAGCAGCGACGAAGAGGTTGAAGGGGAACAAGCTGACGGAGGGGACTCACTGTTCCAAGGAGAAATTGGAAGTTCCGCAACTTTTCTCCTTGGTGCACGATCTCGATTTGGCAGAGTTGTTCGCTTCAACAATCGTCTCTTGTTCTGAAAAAAGGAGGAGATGAATCAACACAGTTACCGCCAGATTGTTTTCTCGCCTAGTGGCCTATCAGGCCTTTGCTTATTTCCTGTTTCCGTAGCGTGAGGCGATTACGAGTGCGTGTGCCGCCGTCCCGTGGATGGGAAGCTACTCCTTCGCAAGGTTACCCACCAGCATTACATTTGTTGGTACCTTTCTGTACACCTGGTTGGAGAGAGGCACTGTGAGGGTAAAGCATCTTGCCCAAGAACGCAAGACAGTATTTGACCAGTACTCGAACCGGCAATTCGATCCGGAGTCCAGTTCGCTAATTGTTAGGCCACTGCGTCTCCTACAATTGCTTGTAGAGAAGTTTGCATTTTCGACAAGACCCTTGTTAAGTACAAAATCACATAACAGTTTGACGTTGCAGTTGGAACCACATAAAAAGGAAATCAATGTACTAGACCTCTGGGCCTTCACAAAATACTATGAAAAAGCGAGGGCCACTAATAGTGAGAGAAGACGTTTCTTAGGACTATTAATAGTGCACCAACACTATGTAAGGAACGCTGTTACCTGTAACAAACAACCGCCAGCAAGCATGAAATTAAGGCCAGCAACCAATACATTCGGCTCTCGAGAATGAAAATTCCTGACGAACACGTAGCACTGAGTTTGGAAATTGCAGTCCCTTCTTTCACAATTAAAAAAGTGGAACAATAAAGGTACGTTGATTTTTGTTCACTATTAGCCAACAAGATACTGGACGTTACTGCCGTTACTCGTTTTGTTAAAACGAACTTAACTTAACAGCCTGACTCGAAAAAACAAAATCTAAGCGGATATTTGCGCGAAATTTAACGAACAGAGTAGCGGTTTAGGTATTCTATCGATTTTTGACAAGGTATTACGGTATTGCGGTATTTGGCGATTTTATTTGCGGTATTGCGGTATTTGTCGATTTTTTTTGCGGTATTGCGGTGTTCATAACCCCCCAATGTCCCCCTCTTTGAGTCTGTGGATGAAATCCTAAAGTGTGACCATTCAAATGAAAGCTACTGAGCAGTACTTTCCTGTGGTACTGTTTATTATGCTGTACAAGGTGGTTCTATCGTTTGAGTCTGTTAATGAAATCCTGAAGTGTGACCATTCAAATGCAAGCTATTGAGCAGTGCTTTCATGTGGTGCTGTTTGTTATGCTGTACAAGGTGGTTCTTACTTTTGAGTCTGTGGATGAAATCCTACAGTCTGACCATTCAAATGAAAGCTACTGAGCAGTACTTTCATGTGGTACTGTTTATTATGCTGTACAAGGTGGTTCTAACTTTTAAGTCTGTGGATAAAATCCTAAAGTGTGACCATTCAAATGCAAGCTATTGAGCAGTACTTTCATGTGGTACTGTTTAATATGCTGTACAAGGTGGTTCTAACTTACGTCTGCAAATGAAATCTTAAAGTGTCACCATTCAAATGAAAGCTATTGAGCAGTACTTTCATGTGGTACTGTTTATTATGCTGTACAAGGTGGTTCTAACTTTTGAGTCTGTGGATTAAATTCTAAAGTGTGACCATTCAAATGAAAGCTCTTGAGCAGTTCTTTCCTGTGGTACTGTTTATTATGCTCTACAAGATGGTTCTAACTTTTGAGTCTGTGGATGAAATCCTAAAGTGTGGCCATTCAAATGAAAGCTACTGAGCAGTACTTCCCTGTGGTACTGTTTATTATGCTGTACAAGATGGTTCTAACTTTTAAGTCCGTGGATGAAATCCTATACAGTATGACCATTCAAATGAAAGCTACTGAGCAGTACTTTCCTGTGGTACTGTTTACTATACTGTACAAGATGGTTCTAACTTTTGAGTCTGTGGATGAAATCCTAAAGTGTGCCCATTCAAATGAAAGCTACTGAGCAGTACTTTCCCGTGGTGCTGTTTATTATACTGTACAAGGTGGTTCTAACTTTTAAGTCTGTGGATGAAATCCTAAAGTGTGACCATTCAAATGAAAGCTACTGAGCAGTACTTTCCTGTGGTGCTGTTTATTATACTGTACAAGGTGGTTCTAACTTTTAAGTCTGTGGGTGAAATACTAAAGTGTGACCATTCAAATGAAAGCTGTTTATTATGCTGTACAAGGTGGTTCTAACTTTGGAGTCTGTGGATGAAATCCTAAAGTGTGACAATTCGAATGATTGCTATCAGCACGTTCCTGTAGCATGTTCCCTTAACTTTCCATTGTCACCCAAGTGGGTGTTTTATTTGCTTATAACACAACACCAGATGCTCACCAGAAGACGGTCTGTGTCCAGAACTGAACGTACGATGTCACCGCAAATAGGGGCTGCAAAAACACACAACAAAAAACAGTCTACAGAGTAACATACCACTCAACAAACTGGGAAATCCTCAACAGTTAGTCAATTTAAAGTACGTTTATTGAACAACAACACTGAATTGCGTGAGTTGTACAAAAACGTAATGTTATAAAAGTGTACAAAATCTAAGAATAATATATAAAAATATTTAACAAATAAAGGCTACCTGTCAGTGCTGTCCTGTGGTACTGTTTAATTTGTTGTACAACGCTATTGTCGCTTTTTAGTCTGAATGAAACCTTAAGTGTGACGATTTAAGTTAAAGCTACTGAACAGTACATCTTCTGACATGCTGCTTATCATACTATGCACATAACATGATTCTAACATTCGAGTCAGTTGATAAAATCCTAAAGTGTGACCATTCAAATGAAAGCTATTGATCAGTACTGTCCTGTGGTACTGTTTATTATGCTGTACAAGGTGGTTCTGACTTTTGAGTCTATGGATGAAATCCTAAAGTGTGACCATTCAAATGAAAGCTACTGAGCAGTACTTTCCTGTGGTACTGTTGATTATGCTGCATAAGGTGGTTCTAACTTTTGAGTCTGTGGATGAAATCCTAAAGTGTGACCATTCAAATGAAAGCTCTTGAGCAGTTCTTTCCTGTGGTACTGTTTGTTATGCTGTACAAGGTGGTTCTAACTTTTGATTCTCTGCATGAAATCCTAAAGTGTGACCATTCAAATGAAAGCTACTGAGCAGTTCTTCCCTGTGGTACTGTTTATTATGCTATACAAGGTGGTTCTAACTTTTGATTCTGTGCATGAAATCCTAAAGTGTGACCATTCAATTGAAAGCTACTGAGCAGTACTTTCCTGTGGTACTGTTGATTATGCCATACAAGGTGGTTCTAACTTTTAAGTCTGTGTGACCATTCAAATGAAAGTTTTTGAGTTGTACCTTTATGTGGTTCTGATTGTTTCTCAAAAGTATAATGCAAAATTAAATAGTTTATTTTTATTTTTATTGTATCAGTGCTGGGTGTTTAGACTTACATTCAAAAGTCTTCTGGCATTTGATGATTCCTGTTCCGGTTTTTCACACTCTTCCTGTACACTTTTAAAAGACAACCTGTGATGAAAAAGGAAAATTTAAAAATGCACTTTATTTAAACGTGATTTCTTTCTCTTTGACAAGAGTGTTGTAAAAGGTTGTATAGTGGTACCCTGTTAATTCTACTGCCAACGAGTCACAACAATGTTGTCAAATTAACAGGGTGGAGTCAAGATATGATACAAGTCCTTTTTACATCACTGAAAATCAGAAAGATCTTAATAGTTTAACAATATGAATAACAAAATTTGCAATCAAAACGTTTCATTTCTTGTCAATTGTTATTGGCGTTTTCACTTATATCTCGTTATACACATTGAGTGGGATTACCTCCGGCAGAGTTATTCTCGTTTCTCTAAACTTTCAGTCAAAGTTCTAAATAAAGTTAAAAAAAAAAAAAACAAGGAAATCATTCTCGACCTCTTATAAAGTTCAGTCAAACGCCATGAATATAAAACCGCTCGATCTCTTTACACTGAATCACATAAAAAAGAAACTCACTTTTCAAACAGTGAACGGTTCACAAAGTATTTCATAACTGCTCCGTCCAACACGCCAAAGAACTTGCCAACCTTGTTAACAAAAGAAAAAAAAAAGAAATGAGAAAGGTTTGTACGAAGCATGTAGTTAAACGGCGACCAGAAACAATAGAAATCGTTTGTATAAAAATACTAGAGTTTTATTCCCAAAGGATGGAAATTTCATTGTTTTGTCCCCCAACATGACTGCCGTACAAACAATCAATAACACCGCCTTTAGTGTTGGACTAGGCGGAAGGATCCCACGTAACAAGAGGTGAAGGTGTTAGGCTTGTGGGATATGGCTGATAGTACAGTTTTTAGCCGCTTACTTTTTCAATACTAGAGTAACTTTATCTTTTTACTAACTTTATAGAGTAGGTGGGTAAAATCCCTATGCCGAAGAGGGGGGACGGGCACTCACCTATATAAGTTTTATAGGTATGTGCGCCCCAAAGGGTATGTTTTTTTTTAACCATTTGATCTGATTTGACCAATTTGGTCTGAAATTGGGTATATAGTTTTTACGTGAAGGAAACCACGAGAGTGTATAAACATAACCACGTCTGAAAACGGGTTTGGACTTTAGAGGTCAGGCGTGCGTTTCTCAAAGGTCCCGAAGACATTTCGGGCCCGAAATCCATTTTTAATTCTCAGTTTCTATCAAGTGGAGCTGCAGTTAATAGCCCACAAGCCTGCCCGACGTGTTTCGTCAACTACGAATTTTATTTCTAAGCTTTCAAAAAAAACAAAATCTGATTTCTTGTCATTAACACTGTGCACAAAATAAGGCTTTTCGGGCCCGAAAAGTTTTCGGAACTTTTGAGAAACGCACGCCAGGTCTGAAAACGGAAAATGGTGCAATTTGGTTTGAGATAGGATCAGGATTTGGAGAACCGGACGGCACACCCCCTCCTAAAATTCCGACGAGTAACCCCCCTCTCTCCCCCCGTTTCACACTATCCAGATGCAAATTGTTGGCTGTTGAGCTGAACTTTTCTGTCCAAGTTTACCTCAGTTCCATCCTCCTTGTTTGACGCCACTACAAAACCATCATCGTCGATAAAATAACTGCTACATCCCTGTGACACAAAAAGAAAAAGAAAACAATAGAAAAGAATGTTTACTCTCTGGATAAAATCCATAAGTGTAATCTTTGTCTTCTGTCCCATCGTGATGTATTGGTGACCTGGCCTTTAAATGGAAGCGAGGCTGGAAGTGACCTTGTTATGATACAGAACTTAGTGCTTTTCATATGTAAATTCAGCTAGTTAGCATGAGAAAAACATTAACATATGAAAAGCACTAACGTCTGTATCAAAACACGGTCACCTCCAGCCTCGCTTCCATTCAAAGGCCAGGTCACCAAACACACAACTGTAAAATGGTCCATTGCCAAAGCTCTTTAAGAGCAAATGTCAACACTTAACCTATAATGCAGTGCGTCTGGTTATACGTCTTGTAGATCGTCTAGTTAATAATTTAGGAAGCTTGAGGTGCTGTTATACGTAACAATTTTTCGTGCAA
>JAJLRJ010000005.1:13893035-14267174 GCA_024195265.1 Dendrophyllia cribrosa
CTGTTTTACATGCAATCCAGCCACTGTTGACAAAGGAAGAAAAAAGTGAAATTATACAACAGTTTTCAATTGAGTGTCGTTAAGCCAAAACCAAAGTAATTACTCTGACCAATCACAACAGGCACAGACAATCCAATGAACCAATCAGCTCGAAGCAAATAAAGTGCAGCTGCCGCCACGCGCGGGAAAACACTTGCGATTAAGACCACTAGGCCATTTCCGAGTTGCCTTTAGCCTCTATAAAAGCGAGGCTAGGTGCGAAACCTTTCATATGAAAATGAGTTTTCATTCACATGCAAATAGGTTTTATTTGCATATGAAAGGTTTCGCACCTAGCCTCGCTTTGATAGAGAGGCAAAAGGCAACTCGGAAATGGCCTATTGGTTTGGGTTTTACTTCTGATTGGTTGAGAAAGGGCGCGAGATTGTTTAACCAATCACAAAGAGCAGCAATGCAAATCCAAAACAATCACGAAATTACTTTTGACACTTAACTGAATACCTCTCAAAACAGAAACTGATAACTGTGTTGAACCGTGAGTGATACCATCATATGCTAAGCAGCATCTACGGACAGGGGGTTGGGGCAGGGAAAAGGGGGGAAGGATAACCGAGAATAAACATCTGTGATACAGCCGTGAAGCGGGGTTACTGCCTCAATAACAAAACAAAGCCTCCTACGAGCCAACCCGTGAATAAGAGCTTGCTAACGCGTAACACAATATTGCGGTTAGCTTATGTTTTCACACTGACAGGGTTTGATCTTTTTTGAAAATTAAACATAAGGATTTTTGACGAATGCAATAATAATAATAATAATAATAATAAAGTCTTTATTTAAAGAGGGTTGCACTAAATAGCAAAGCTAATAAACTTGTGGCCCCTCTATAACACTACTCTAAATAGTTCAAATTAAATTTTATAATTTCAAGGTAGATACGCATCAAAACGCTTGTCTCGGTTGAAAAATCCTTTTAGATCGATTTTAATATTGCATTAAAGACTCCAAATGCGAAACATTTTAAGCTTATTGCTGTTTAAATTTGGATTCACGTTGTTCTTGTTTACGGCTGAGTGATGGAACGAGCGAGCGAGCGAGTGAGTGAGTGAATTAGCCACCATTACCGATAACCCATTCATTGCGCGTGCGCGTATTCACGGGTTAAAAAGGGGTGTGGGGCGTGGTCTGGATTGATGGTAAGAAAAATCATAATTTTGGTCGAAAATGGAATTAAAGATATGGGCCTATCCCCACCTTGGATAGATGTACGCATTCATCTTACCTGCAGCAACAACTTTGTTATTGTCTTTTGATACAATGACAGGAGCACTTGCAGTAACTGTGCCATTTATCCCTTGGTCATCTAAACGCAAAACCAAACTTGTCAGAACTACAATTGCTAGATTGGCTTTAATGCTAGTTAAGTTCGAAAAGTTCATTTTTTCCTGGATTTTTTATATTTGTAGATCAAATTGATAGATCAAATTGATAGAGCCACCTTATTGATAGAGCCACCTTATTGATAGAGCCACCTTATTACTACAGTATAACAAAACAACCCCCCGGGTTGGGGGGGGGGGGGGGGGGGGTACTTGACCAATATTTGGGTATAGGGGTGCCGCTAAGGGTCTGAGACCCTGATCCTGTTTAGGATAAAAATAAACGAAAATACCAACCCTGTATACGACAACACCCTCTATTTTAGGACCCTGTCTAGGACACGGCTCGTGCGTGGTTATTGATCTGAGCTTAAAAAAATGGTAGACGCATCCTTTGAAAAGAAAACGACTTCGCCTACGCATCAATATACTAATCATGACAAAAGAAGTCACCACAAGCGCTAAGTTAACTGGAACCATACCCTGTTTAGGACAGATTCAGACCCCATTTAGGACAGATTCACGTTAAATTATATACCCTGTTCAGGACAAAAATACCAAAAACCATACCCTGTCCAGCGGCACGTCCCCGTATAGGTCATATAAGGGAGAACCGGGAAAACAACACGGTATAACAAACAATTTACGATTTCACCCACAGACTCAAAAGTTAGAACCACCTTCTGCAGCATGATACACCACACCACAGCAAAGTACTGCTCAGTAGCTTTTATTTGAATGGTCACACTTTAGGATTTTATCCACAGACTCAAAAGTTAGAACCACCTTCTGCAGCATGATACACCACACCACAGGAAAGTAAGCCGAAGCACTCTTATTTGAATGGTCACACCATAAGATTCCATACATGGATTCTGCAGTTAGGTGGAAGTGACATGATTAATCGTGTCACGTGTGAAGCACACCAGATATTGGCTTGGGATTATTTACTGTTTGTTTCAGCCCTATTGCGTTTTTTCTTACTTGGAGCCTTATAAGGGGCAGAGAAAACATAAGTCCCGTTGTCTGCTTTGTCAGCATATTGAGCAGCTTGTCTATAAAACTGTTCTTTGATGTAATCTCTTCGCAATGTAATATCGCTGCAAGAAAAATTTCAATTCCAATTAAACAAAAAAAACATTCATCTTGTAATGATACAGATTTTTTAAAAACAAACAAACAAGCATTGGCAGACTTCTCCTCAAACCCGTTAATAACGGCTGTGGTAACCTTTGAATGAACGTAACTAATAAATCATTGGGTATGATTGCGTGACGTTTCCATTACATGAGGTTTGATTGCGTCACCTTTCCATTACATCAGGTTTGATTGCGTTACATTCCCATTACATTCGGTATTATTGCGTTACCTTTCCATTACATCAGGTTTGATTGCGTTACGTTTCCGTTACATGAGGTTTGATTGCGTTACATTTCCATTACATTAGGTTTGATTGCGTTACGTTTCCGTTACATTAGGTTTGATTGCGTTACGTTTCCGTTACATGAGGTTTGATTGCGTTACGTTTCCATTACATTAGGTTTGATTGCGTTACGTTTCCGTTACATTAGGTTTGATTGCGTTACGTTTCCGTTACATTAGGTTTGATTGCGTTACGATTCATTACATTCGGTTTTATTGCGTTACCTTTCCATTACATCAGGTTTGATTGCGTTACGTTTCCATTACATTCGGTTTTATTGCGTTACCTTTCCATTACATCAGGTTTGATTGCGTTACGTTTCCATTACATTCGGTTTTATTGCGTTACCTTTCCATTACATCAGGTTTGGTTGCGTTACGTTTCCGTTACATGAGGTTTGATTGCGTTACGTTTCCATTACATTAGGTTTGATTGCGTTACGTTTCCGTTACATTAGGTTTGATTGCGTTACGTTTCCGTTACATTAGGTTTGATTGCCTTACGTTTCCGTTACATTAGATTTGATTGTGTTACGTTTGCATTACACATTCTATTCCTCGAAAAAAAAAACATTTATTGGCTCACCAAAACGCCAAAATGCGCCTTGTTAGGTGAATAAAATATGTTGTTCTTTGGAAATAGCAAATATGCCCACAATAAATTTACCTACAGTACGCTGTCGACATAAGAACAACAAAATCAAAAACAGTTACATTTACAAGGATCCAACTTGACTATTTTTTTGTGCAAAGCAACAAGGTTTCACATTTTACAAGGTAGGCGTTCAAGACCAGGGGTGTTTTGTCACGGTTCGATCAAACTGAACTCATCTGGACCTGTGGTGCGCCGGTTGAAACATTTCACGATCCACTTGTTGTCTTTACTAGCAAAGTTGTTATCACTAATAAACAACCAAACAAGCTTGGTGCCTACATACCTTGAATTCAGCCACCTCATGATTCCACCGTGCGTCGCCACAAATACATCCTCTATTCCCTTTCTGCAAACAAGCAGAAAGATAACCATTAATACATTATTATGTCAAGCACGTTAAGGTGAGAGGGGAGGGGCGGGGCGGGACAGGGGCTCATTAGAGAGGAGGCTTAAAGGGGCTATGTCTTGGGGTGAAAATTATGGTTAAACTAAAACTAATAACATTTCCTTATCCAACTCAAAGAGGAAGATATCAAGTGAATTCTGGAAGAGAAAACAAAACATGATCAGTTTATAACAGGGACCGCGGAGTCGGGGGGGGCTGGGGGGGGGGGGGCTGGGGGGGCTTCAGCCCCCCCCCCCAATAATTTTTGGGAAAAAAATAATTTTACCCAATTGAAAAATTACTGTTTTACTGCTCTCATAGATATGCGATAATTAATGAAAACTTTCGCCAGTGAGTGTTGTGGTAAGCGGTAAATTGATTTCTTCCTTTAGGACATGCAATATGGCGGCCCTTCGTAGGACATGGCTTATAGGTCTTCTCTTAAGTTCTGTTATAGAAGTCGTTGAACTTGTTTGCTTACATCAGAAACCCACAACTCTTGTGGGGATCTGTTCAGATAACCATTCCACCGGAGACGGCATTGTAATCAGTGCGGCATACTGTATGTCGGCGCAATGGCATGTTTCCGCTATTTCCGTCAAATATCGCGAGAAGTACCTTAAACGAAGACTGATGTATAGTTGCAGTCACCCTGGGTCATACAATCCAACTGCTATCAGCAATCAGGAGGCTCACATGATCTACGGCAATATGGTTTTGAAGTTTTGATCAAGGATGAACAGATTAATTGCTTTGCCGATGTTTTGAAAGCGGTTAAGAGTCTTGCTGATCATGAGAGACACATGATAAGTGAGGTTATTGTAATTTGAAAACTCCTGTTGGTGAATCCTGTAACAAAGTGCTACAGGTGAAAGGTCGTTCTCCATGGCAAGGAGAGTGAAAACGTGGTTGCGTGCGAACATGAACCAACAACATTTTAATAATGTGGCTTTATTGCATACCCACAAAAACCAGAGATACAATGCAGACTTGATTTCTTTTTAATAAGTTCGAGCTTAATTTGCGATACCAATCTTGCAGATATTGTGCCTGGCTACAAAACTGATCACTCGATGATACTACTAAAACTAGCTCTTCATTATAATCAAAGAGGAAAGGGTTTCTGGAAGCTCAACACCTCACTCTTGGCAGACGACAAGTATATAGAAAAGATCAAAGCAACAATTCAAAACACAAAAAATGAGTACGAGCAAGACATTTCTGTAAACCCAGCCTTACTCTGGAAAATGATCAAAATGAAAGTGCGAGAAAAAACGATCTCATATGCAGCAGCCAAAAACAAAAAAGCTAAGTCACGAGAGGACGCACTTAACAATGAAATACATGATTTAGAAAAGGAAATTGAAGGAAATAACTCTTTAAAAGAGGAACAAAAATCGTATTTATTTCAAAAGATGGAAACCCTTAAGAGCGAGCTAGAAAAAATCATTGAGCATCGCACAAAAGGAGCAATCTTACGATCTAGAACTCGATGGCATAATGAGGGCGAAAAAACACCAAATACTTCTTGAATCTTAAAAAACGACACTATAAACAAGGTACAATAAGCCGCATAAAGAAAGGCAACAATGAATTCGCTACTGACAACTGATAAAGAAATCCTTCATGAATGCAAGACCTTTTATAAAGACCTTTACTCTTCTAAGATAATAAATAATTCATCCTCCTCAGAAGCTGAAGCTTTTTTCTTAAGAAACGAAAGGCGTTTAAGTCAAGATGAAAGTGAAACAATTGAAGGTCAGCTTACAGAAGCGGAATGCTCAAACGCACTAAAAGATATGGAACCCGGCAAAACTCCCGGCACAGATGGTCTTCCTTCGGAATTTTATGATACTTTCTGGTCAGATATTTTGGAACCTCTCTTAAACGCTCTAAATCACGGATTTGCGACCGGTCAGCTCTCTGTCTCTCAAAGAAGAGGTATTATAAAACTTATTCCTAAAAAGAGCGATGAACTCTACTACATACGTAACTGGAGGCCACTAACACTCCTAAACTGTGACTATAAGATAGCGGCAAAAGCCATCGCACACCGCATTAAAAAGCACCTTCCGAATCTCATAAATAACGATCAGACTGGATATCTTAAAGAGCGCTATATAGGTGAAAATATACGCTTAATTGACAGTGTGATTAACTATGCAGCCAAAAAGAACATTCCAGGCCTTCTCCTCTTCCTTGATTTCGAGAAAGCTTTTGATACACTGGAATGGCCCTTTATAGAAAAAACTTTACTCTCCTTTGGTTTCGGCCCTTCTATTCTCCAATGGTTTAAAACCTTCTATCAAAGTTCGGAAAGCTGTGTTTTGAATAATGGCTGGGCCAGCGACTTTTTCTCTGTCCATAGGGGTGTTCGGCAGGGCTGTCCTCTTTCTCCATATCTTTTCATCCTTTCAGTCGAGATTCTCGCTAACGCGATCCGGAAAAACTCTGATATTAAAGGTGTACGTCTCAAAGGGAACGAGATTAAATTATGTCAATACGCCGACGATACCCCCCTGATTCTTGATGGCTCCGAAAAATCTCTTACCAAAGCTCTCGACATTTTAGAAAGTTTCGCCAAAATTTCAGGTCTCAAACTAAATAGCAAAAAAAACAGAAGCTTTATGGATCGGTTCATGTACTGGCACAGACGAAAAGCTCTGCCCGAAACGAAAATTCAAAGCACTTGGTGTATGGTTTTCAACAGACCCAGAGCTAACTATCACCCTCAACTTTTCGGAAAAAATAGAAAAAATCCGAAATTGTCTGGGCTGTTGGTCAGTACGCAGACTTAGTCTAATCGGAAAAATTACAGTTCTAAAGAGCCTTATTGTTTCTCAAGTAACTCATCTCTTGATGGCTCTTTAATCAAACAAACTTATTATTAGAGAATTAAATGATCTTTTCTTTGACTTCCTTTGGAACGACAAAGGGGACAAAATTAAACGAAACGTAATAAGGGATCTTCAAAATGGAGGCCTCAAAATGATGGACATCGCATCTTTTAACAAAGCTCTAAAATCCATCTGGATAAAGAAATATCTCGACGAAAATTGTAAGAGCAAATGGAAACTTTTCTTTGACTTTGAAGCAGATAACCTCGGAGGCCCTGCTCTTTTTAGCAATTTAAATATGGCAGACACTAAAAAAATATCGAAAACTCTAAGCCCGTTTCTAAAAGAGGTTATAGAAATTTGGACTGAATTAAATTATCAAGAAAAAATAACGTCGACCGAATCCTTTTTTGCACAAAGCTTATGGCAAAACTCACTGATTAGAATTATGAACAAACCGGTCTTCTATAAATCTTGGTATCAAAAAGGGATTTCTTCTGTTAGTCAACTCATCAAAGAGAAACCAAATGTTTTTTTTACGGTAGCAGAATTTGAAAATAAATATTTCATCAAAGTTAACCCTCTCACTTTCTACGGCATAACATCCTCTATCAAAACACTCTGGAGAACCCAAAAACCGAACATAAAAAACAACGAGACAAAAGAAGAAACTTTTCTAACGGCCATGAAAGCAACCAAAAAACCAAGCAGACTAGCCTATCAATGACTATTAGAAGGGAAAACCAATCTCCCAATACCCAGTCAGCAGAAGTGGTGCAATGAATTTCAATGCGATTTAAAATGGAACGTCGCTTATCAGATTGCAAAAAAATGTACAAAAAGCACAAAACTTATTGAATTTCACTTCAGATATTTACATCAGTCTCTGGCCACAAATATATCTCTATTCAAAATGGGTTTCAAAGAGGATGATAAATGTACCTTTTGCCAAGAAGAACCTGAAAAAATTCTTCATCTGTTTTGGTCTTGCAATAAAACACAATTCTTTTGGAAAACATTTGATTCTCTTTTAAAGTATCGTAACTTTGTCCCACAAAACCTCGCTCTCGACAAAACTCTAGCTCTGGGTCTAAAATCAGATAAATCGAAACACAAAAATAGTATTAATTTCCTTTTTTTATTGGCTAGATTCTTCATTTGGATCTGCAGATGTAAGGAGAATCTCCCATTTATAGAAAGCTTTAAAGCTTATCTCAAACTATACAAAAACGATTTTGAACCACTATCCCTAGAGTAACTATGATTGTTTCTCTCCAAACTTTCCCCTGACATCTTTCTTTCACCGTGTTGTTTTTTTCTATCGTACGTTTTGTTTTCTTTTTTCAGCAGACGTATCTTTTGTTTTTCACCGGCCTGTCTTCCTTTGAGGCTCCTAAACTGCTCTATAATCGCACTTGTAACCTCTTTCTTATAACTGGTAGGTTTTTTATTAATATATATATATATTTTTTTTTTTGTTTTTTGTTTTTTTTTGTTTTTGTTTTTGTGTGTGTGTGTGTATATGTGTTTTGTAAGCTAAAGGTACGTAAAGCTAAGGGTAATGTAGTAACATGTAAGTAAATAATGTGACGTAATTTAGCTATGTAATTTGTAAGTAGTTTTGCATTTTAGTGTCAATAAAAAAAAAAACAAAGTGCTACAGGTGAAAGGTCGTTCTCCATGGCAAGGAGAGTGAAAACGTGGTTGCGTGCGAACATGAACCAACAACGTTTTAATAATGTGGCTTTATTGCATACCCACAAGGCAAGAACAGATAAAATTCGGCTTCTAGATGTAGCGAATGAATTTGTCCAACGAAATGAAAACCGTTTTCGCAACTTGGTAAATTTACTGATTTAGATTTGTCAATGTGCTAAAAAGTAATTATTGGGATTTTCCTTGTGTTCGATGTTTTGTTATTGTAGTTCAAATTTGGTGGTATTTATTAGCCTGATAAATAATAAAATAATTCACTGCGTCTGGTATATTGGGATGCATTTTTAGCCATTCTGGGAGCATTTATTATAAAAATTTTCCGGGGGGAGCATGCCCCCGGACCCCACTAGACGGCTAGCGCCTGCGACGCGCGCTACAAATGCCTATGGCATTTGATTTAGCCCCCCAATCGAAAATATGCTGCGCGGTCCCTGTATAATGGTTTTTGGCAGACAAGAGGTAGAAATAAAAAAAAACTCGATTGCAATCCGATTCCATCCCGACCATTCGTGGCCAAAGGCACTTATCTACAGTTTCAGTACACTAGAAGGGTAGTTTAAAACAAAACTGGACCATAATTTAGGATTTATATTAATACAAACATGTCTTTGGTTTCTTAAAGAAACAATAAACTTTGGTGACATAGGAGGGTTGTTATTTCATTTAGCGTAAAGCCAGCACATGGATAAAACATATTTTGACCAACAAAGTGTTATGCTTGTGTTCATTGCGATGTATTACTTAAGTACAAGTAACATTCCATCCAAGGCTTTCGTGTACCATATATGAACTAATACCGCGATTATAATACAGTCGTTTGATGTTTTGGTTGTGAAGGAAGAAGGGGGGCTTAAAAAAGTCCTGGAAGATGAGATTAAAATATTTTGCGCTCCAAAGTGGGCGGCGGCTTATTAAGGAGGGCGCTAAAATTGGAATTTCAATTCACCAAGTCGAAAAATTTCAAACATAGCACAACAATTGCAGATAAGAGAGGATAAAGACAAGAGAGTCCATCCACGATCTGTGGCTTCTAAAGTTATTTTTAGATCAATCACAGGAAGGACCTGTTATTTAACAATTTAGGTATTATTGGAACCTTGGTGAATCAAATATGTGACCTGATAAACGCGATATTGAAAATTACAAAGCCGTCCGTTGAGAAAATTACCGACCTGTTATCATGATCAGACATGCCATATTTTGAAAAGTAGCATGGATTTCTGCCTCGATTAACCTTCTCCTGCATGTTGCAATACAACAATTACTTACATATATTCATACTTTGGCTTTTAGCAAGGAAAGGGATGGTTTTAAGCTTTTTTAGGCGGCAGTAGTAAAAAACTTGTTTACCAAGAATAATAATATGGTTTAACAAATAGTTCGCCTGTTTTTGCTACTGCTACTGCTACAGCAGACCCTTTTTTGTTGACTTACGTTCCTACGTTCCAAAATTTGGCAGCTGCCTCCTTTGTCAAATTTGCATCAAAAAGCAAGTTTTTCAGTTTTGTTTCATTACCTGTAGAAATGAAAAATAAGTTATTAATTTATCGCGTTCGAAGAATGCAATCCTAATTTCGTGTTGGTGGTCCTGTGGTTTATGTGCAGTAAAATTTGAGATTTTTTGGTAGACGGTCTTCCAAATGGCCGCCCCTATTGTTTTTTTTTTCAGGGCCCATTTCCGCCGGAAATTCCTCCGAACGCGTCTCCATAATCTGTGATTACTGCTCTAGTATATATATATTTCGAGCACATGTGGACTCACACTGTATAATCGCTAAACAGACCCTGCAGTAATCTCACAACTTCTCTAAGGAATAGTTGAGCGAGGAAGCGTCGCGTCAGTCCTCGCGGCGAGCAATTTTTTGCGTGTATCTGCTTACTCGACTATCCCTATATAACCACCACACCACAGTGTGACATCACCTAAAGGGAGCTTGGTTTTACGACATTACCGCTCTACTATTTAAGGAAATACGGTACCTCTATCTAAAATAAAGTGCAATAATCTGACGAACGTACAGTTATTTTTGCGATCGCTGTCATTTATAATGTCATCAGCAGTTGGATATGCGGGCTCATAAACAGCTGTCTGATCTGCATCTGCTGGTGTGATCTCTGGACAGATTTTCCTGAAAACAAAACATGATACATTAGAGCAGTTTTCAATTGAGTGTGAAAAGTAATTACACAATTGCTTTGGTTTTTAATTGCTATGCTTTGTGATTGGCTAGAAAATCTCGCGCCACTTTCTCGACCAATCAGAAGTAAAACCAAAACCAATCGTGACTTGCTCGCACGCGTTTTCCCGCGCTTGGCGCCGCCGACATGAAATTGCTTCGAGCTCTGATTGGTTCATTGGATTGTTTACGACTGCTGTGATTGGTCAGAGTAATTACTTTGGTTTTGGTTTTACCACACTCAATTGAAAACTGCTCTAACATGAAACGATACAACAAAGCAAAAATAACTGACTAAAAAGAGTGTTGTGTTCAACTATTTTCTTACTACCACCTAAATTAACGAGAATTATACTTGGGCCACAAGTAATAATTCAGATTGTATTTCCCTGTGGTTTGAAGCACTGATCTGGAATTCCTATCATTTGTTACCTCATAAATTTTGAACGGAGTCTGTGAAATACAATCCCCCATTCAATTATGCAACTCAGGGATCTAAGGTCATCATTTATGAGATAGCAAAAACACAATCGGCTGGGGAAAGGGGAAAGATGTTTGGGATAGGTGCTAATTATTGTCCAAGTTCTTCGGGGGGATGGGGGGAGGGGGCGCTCCTTCCCCCTTCCACTCCCCCTTAACCCCAACCCCCGCCCTGGGCATGAGAGCGTGCTTGCAGGCTATGTTGAATTCATATGGTCGTTTTTAGTTTGAACAGCCTGACTATAAAGTGTGTTGGTAATCTACTGTTTTTGGTTTATCTGTGAGGTGTGAGGTGTAAGAAACGGCTGCACTTTGCGTGTTAAAGGCCCACCTTCACCCAAAAGACGTTGCGGCCGTTTGTTTTTGTTTTTAAATGCTCCATTGGTCATACGCGTGATCTGATTGGTTGCACGTATTCAAGCGTGAATTTCGTGTTACGAATTTCAGCACAGAAAGTGATCACGGCGCACACAGCATTTTGGGTGAAGGTGGGCCTTTAAGTATATAAAAGAGATACCATTTCAATCAATATTAGTACATGAAAGGGGAAAGGTTTGGACCCCTGAGCAGAGCCTTCCCACATAAAATCTAACTAAGTAACCCCTCCCACCGAAAACGAAACAAATAAATGATCGTTACATGAGCTTACCAAGGTGCGACCTTGACAATTTCTTTCTTATCTGAGCTGGCTAAGAACGTTTCTGCATCTGTAAAACGTAATAATTAAGAATACATTACAATGTGAAGACAACTACATCAAGAAATGAAGCCAACGGAAATACATTAACGTAAGAAGCTCAAAATGTTAACACACAAAGTCCATTATGCTAATGTATAAAGCCAATGTATGAAGACAAATACATTAATGTATGAAGGCAAATACATTAATGTATGAAGACGAACACATTACCGTACGTTCATGCTCCATTGGGATTACAAATTTAAATAAGAAAGGAAAAACGAAATGAATTCTGGTAGTTAAGGTAGAATGACGCCATTGAGAAAATCGCCTGTTGGTCTTTTATGCCTTCCGTGTGGCATTAATTTTTGCGGGATTCAATTTTCGCAATTTCGCGGGTTTTCCAACGATCCGCGAAAATAAGATTCCACGAAAAAAAATTCTAAGGAAAAAAAAATCCGCGAAAATTTACTCCATTTATTCAGATGGGTCGTCTGAGGGGACACCGTTCTCAAGGGAATTAATAGAGGGATTGCTGTTCATCTTGAGGTACGTATACATGAAATACCGGACAGGAACTTGCCTTAGGTTGCACGAAAATTTGTTTCCAACGGTAAAGTCTAAAATCCTAATTCGCAAAACATTGTTCCCGCGAAACGCAAAAAATCGGCAGTCCGCGAAATTAAACTCCCGCGAAAATATCATGCACTGTACTAGTCCGAGGTTAACATACCAGTTCCTGTGAAGCCACTGGCACTAAGTGAATACATGCTGGTCTTTGGAATGGCCACCGCAGCACTATGATAAAGAAAAATTAAATGCAATTTAAATCATCAAAATTAGCCAAAACAGAAGGCAAAAGTACGCTTATTTATGTAGCTAAAGGAGGGACATTTGTGTCCCAGCTCGGGTAAAAGTACGCTTATTTATGTAGCTAAAGGAGGGGCATTTGTGTCCCAGCTCAGATAAAAAGTACGCTTATTTATGTACCTAAAGGAGGTGCACTTGCGTCCCAGCTAAGGTAAAAGTACGCTTATTTATTATGAAGCTAAAGGAGGGGCATTTGTGTCCCAGCTAAGGTAAAAGTACGCTTACTTATTATGAAGCTAAAGTAGGGGCATTTGTTTCCCAGCTAAGGTAAAAGTACGCTATTTTTATGTAGCAAAAGGAGGGGCATTTGTGTCCCACCTAAGGTAAAAGTACGCTTATTTATTATGAAGCTAAAGTAGGGGCATTTGTTTCCCAGCTAAGGTAAAAGTACGCTTATTTATGTAGCTAAAGGAGGGGCATTTGTGTCCCAGCTCAGGCAAAAGTACGCTTATTTATGTAGCTAAAGGAGGGGCATTTGTGTCCCAGCTCACGTTAAAGTACGCAAGCCATATATATGTAGCTAAAGGAGGGACATTTGTGTCCCAGCTCAGGCAAAAGTACGCTTATTTATGTAGCTAAAGGAGGGGCATTTGTGTCCCAGCTCAGGCAAAAGTACGTTTATTTATGTAGCTAAAGGAGGGGCATTTGTGTCCCAGCTCAGGCAAAAGTATGTTTATTTATGTAGCTAAAGGAGGGGCTTTTGTGTCCCAGCTCAGGCAAAAGTACGTTTATTTATGTAACTAAAGGAGGGGCATTTGTGCCCCAGCTAAGGTAAAAGTAGCTGTCGTATGACTGTTTTCCTGTCTCAGCTTAAAACAGAAAGTAAAGTCAGTTAACTGACAGCAATTCCATGCATATTGCAGCTTAGCACAGGCTTAATCAATTAATGCTGTCCTCCCACGTTTGAGTCAGGCTATATGCAGTAGCCTAGGCCGCCCCCCCCCCCCCCCCCCCCCCACCCTTATTTGAAGTACGCCCAAACCCCCTTTCTCAGGTGAAGGTCTGGATCTATCCCTGATATAATTCTGACTATTGAGTCTGTGGGGCGTGAGTCTGTGTAACCATTCAAGCTGGATGAGTATTTAGTTTAAGCAGGTTACCTACACACTCCCCTACAATACAGGGAACAATCACCATGATTATAGTTTCCAATGAATTCAGAAAGGAATGCATGATCAGTGACCACACATGTATCGATGCAAAAACGCGCTAACCTGAAAGACGTGTTTTCTATCGGGCTGTAAAAGTAGTGAACATCCTCACTCCAACTCAACCTGTGCTGTAGAAATACAAACAAAGGAGGGGATTAGTGGCTAGCCCGAATGAGGTTTCATCCCTGCCACTTGAGGGGCTCTTCAGAGACCTTTCTTGCTTCGCAAACTCGTTGAGCATCACGCTCGAAGTCTCGTTGGCAATATATTATTTTTTTTTTTTGCCAGGCAAAAGATATGCGAGCGAAGATAGGACATAACCACACAAGTGACTGAGCACAGGATATCGAGTTGAATACGAGAAGAGAAGTATGATAATCGGATCTCTAAGCAGCCATGCATTATCCTAATTTCGTGTTGGTTGTCCTGTGGTTTATGTGCAGTAAAATTTGAGATTTTTTGGTAGCCGGTCTTCCAAATGGCCGCCCCTATTCGTTTTTTTTTTCAGGGGCTCATTTCCGCCGGAAATTCCTTCGAACGCATCTCCATAATCTGTGATTACTGCTAGTTACATAAACGACCCTTATTATTAATTTTAGGCAATTTTCCGACGAGTTTGGAAAATTCTCCTAATACTGTCCGAAGGTTGTACGAACGTTTCTGATCATTTTTCGTAATTTTCTGAAGAAATAGTATTTCCCGGGCTTTTAAATCGAATTCTGTGATATCATTTCTAAATAAAAAGCTGTAAGTTTTCCCAAAGATTTATAGCCATCGCAAATGATACCCGATTTAGGGTGTCAGCTCCATTGTACATTG
This sequence comes from Dendrophyllia cribrosa, assembly GCA_024195265.1. NCBI lineage: Eukaryota > Metazoa > Cnidaria > Anthozoa > Scleractinia > Dendrophylliidae > Dendrophyllia > Dendrophyllia cribrosa. The sequence continues at coordinate 13,907,606 of JAJLRJ010000005.1, forward strand.
TACACCTCCATTGTATTAGGCAAAATTATGTATTCTAATATATTCTATGGTATTGTATTCTATTGTATTGTCGTTCTTTTGTGTTTTTATATTCTATTGTTTTAACAAAAGAATAAGTGTTCCCCCCAAAATCGCGCATGGTATAAGCCATCGCGTTAGAGCCGAAAAAGTTAAGACCCAAAGTTTGTCATAGACGAGTGCGCCCGTAATTACAATAAGGCCACCTTAATTCTCCCCAGCTATCATGTTAAATATTCCTGGGTGGAGAGAGACAATGCGACGCAAACGTTCATTAAGTAACTAAGAAATATAATGTGTACAAACTGAGCTGCATTCACAATCAACTAACCTTTTGTTCAGAAAGGAACCGAGTTTTAAATGACATCTCTCCAGTAAGCCTGTTAATCATCTCACGCATAAGCTGAAACACAACCGGCCCAAATAACCCAGCATTAGAGAGCTTCTTAATTGAGTGTCTAAAACCAAAACCAACCCCCCCCCCCTCCCCCCCCCCCCCCCCAAGTCCCGTTATTGATCGAATAGATGCCCACTCTCTAATAAACGCCTAATATCTTATCAACGCCCCCCCAAAATTTTTAATTTGTGAAAACGCCCCTCTCTATTAACGCCCTGTTTCTAATAAGAGCCTCCTTCAAAAAATAGGGCGAAACAGTGAGACTGATATCGAGAATTAAGTTACCGTAGTTGTAATACGACACGGTTTGTCGCATGCATTGTTGTTAGATACAGTTGACGTTTTATTCACTTTACCTTCGTGAGCATTAAAATTGGGTACCGGTATAAAATTTCCGGCGATAGGACAGCCCGCTATTGACTTTGAGAACTAAGATCAAAAGTTTTTTTTTTGTAGTTTTGCAGATCATTCAATATTTAGAAAAGTTAAAGTTTTTTCTCTATACAGTTGTTATAAAAAAATAAACGCCTATCTCTTATAAACGCTTCTTATCCAATAAACGCCCCTTTAAAACCGCAAAAAAATTAATAAACGCCCCGACAACGTGTCGACATTACGTTATATAATTCTCAATAAGTGTCCGACCTCCTTCTGAGCTATAGAAGGTAGACTCTACCGGTTGAGAAAGTGGTGCAAGATTTTTTTGGCCAATCACAAGCCATAGTGATGCAAAACCAAAGCAATCGAGAAATTACTTCTGACACAATTGAAACCCGCTCTTTAAATGAAATGAATTAAACTAATAGTATTATATCAACATACTCAGAACACCTCAACAAGTTTTAGTTTCGAATTTATAATTTAACCCGTTAAACTAAAGCTTGCTAGAATCACTCAGATCTGAAATGGGTCAACACACCTTGCAAAGTCTGCAAACACAAGAACTAACACTCGACGTAAGCAAGACAATGCATTACGTTGTGTTTTGTTTATATATATTTTTTATTTGTCTGGCTCAATATATATACAATATTATTAAATTATTAGGATTTGCATGGTAACTTAATCCTAATAATTTATGCTTTTATCAAACAAGTTTTCTCTCAGCAAGAGCCTGAGATATCTGGCTCGACTGCAAGAAATGTACAGTTTATAAGACAAGCATGTTTAGCAATAAAATTCTAAACATGAATAGGCTCTTAGGTTTTTAAAGAAGGAAATCCTAATAATAAAGAAACACTTTTCATTTAGCTTTGAATTTCAAAATCAAGGTGTAATTAGTACCTCTTTTGAACCAGACGCATTGTACTCCAATTGATCCAGAGCAATGTTTGGTGGGTCTTTCTAAAAGATTAAAACAACACACAAATTATCATTATTTACAAATTATTTGAGTGTATTAAGCTGCCTCTATACTCCCAAGTCAAGTCAAGTCAAGTCAAGTCAAGTCAATTTTTATTAAACTCACACGGAATATACATAAAGGTTAGGATAATTTATACAATAATTTTTAACAAAATCATGGATACAATACATATTATAGAATAGAAAAGAGTCACAATAATTTACAATTCCTATGTAAAAATAAAAGGGGAAGAAGTATTAAGGAGAAAGAACAATAAGTTACTTAATATTTGTTATGTGTATAGAGTTTGGGACACCTAAATAGTTAGTAAACTAATCGAGTAGGTGCCCCAAATTAATTACAATATGATCATCCTGGTTCTGTTCTGGGTTTTAAACCAGGGAAATTTCTCAAAACTTATTTTGTAAAATGTTGAATAACAAAGACTACCGTTAGAAAGAAATGTTCAATAGCTCTGAACGGAACGGCCGCTTTTGAAGATTTAATCCACAGACTCAAAAGTTAGAACCACCTTAATTGCACAGCCTAATAAACAGTACCACAGAAACGTACTGCTCGGTAGCTTTCATTTGAACGGTCACACTTTTGGATTTCATCCACAGACTCAACAGTTAAAACCATCTTGTACACCATAATAAACAGTGCCACAGTAAAGTGCTGCTCAGTAGCTTTCATTTGAATGGTTGCACTTTAGGATTTCATCCACAGACTCAAAAGTTAGAACCACCCTGTACAGCATAATAAACAGTACCACAGGAAAGTACTGCTCAATAGCTTTCATTTGAATGGTTACACTTTAGGATTTCATCCAGACTCAATTAGAACCACCTTGTACAGCGTAATAAACAGTAACACAGGAAAGTACTGCTCAGTAGCTTTCATTTGAATGGTTACACTTTTGGATGTCATCCACAGACTCAACAGTTAAAAAACCATCTTGTACAGTATAATAAACATCACCACAGGAAAGTACTGCTCAGTCGCTTTCATTTGAATGGTTGCAACCGACTCAAAAGTTAGTTTCAAATTGTTGAGCATAATAAACAGTAACCACGTGAAAGAACTGCTCAGTAGCTTTCATTTGAATGGTTGCAACAGACTCAAAAGCTAGTTTCAAACAGTTACCACAGGAATGTACTGTTCAGTAACTTTCATGTCACTCTTTATAGGATTCCATTCACAGACTCAACAAATAGCCCGGCTTCAGGAGCTTGATCTTGTGCAGCATAATAAATAATAGGAAAGCACTGTTCAGTAACTTTAATTTGAATGGTGACACACTAAAGTGTTTTACAAACAGACTCAGAAGTAACTGAAGATTCAATTCTGATATTAATTATAAAAAGGGTCGACTATGGGATCGGAGGGAAAGCCTTACAAAATTGATTTAGATTATAGAAATAAGTTAAGGTGGCTCCATGTAGTTTTATGATGGTTGGCACGTCGGCCATGTTTGTGGTCAAAACAATGAAATTTTCATTCTTTGGGAATAAAACTCTGTTTTTGTAAAAACGATTTGTATTGTTTCTGACCCCCCAACATGGCCACCATGCAAACTACCAACAGCCGCACGCGTGTTAATGACGCGGGCTTTAATAACTTTGCACATGGGGCGCCATGTGTTTCAAAATTCATACATTTTCTCACAAAGTTGTTGAAATGAACACATTTTATGTGAAATGAATACAAAGTGTATTGAAATGCCAATATTTGTAATGAAAAGGACATGTCCATGATGAATCGCATACACATAGTCTGAAAGTTATACTACATACACAGAAATCTTCGGGCATCAGCTCGAAATATACTCTGTTACTAACTACAACTTTGCACAAGGAGTCTGACTTTTCTCCATATTCTCAATGCAAATCTTGTAAACTTGTCACTGTGCTTTTTGCACCGAATCTCACACTATGTTGCACATTTTCTCAGTATGCGCAGAAACATGTTTTCAGTGTACTTTGAGAACAAATCTCAGCATGATAATACTTCATGTTAACCTTCCCAATACGTCCCCGAAATTCTTCGAGTGTTGGTTGTCTAAAGGACAGCGGTCAGCAGGTCAAGACATGATGTCAAACAAAGATGGCGTCTAATAGTGGGAATGCTTCAGATATCGTGGAAGCTATCCTTTCCTTTTCGTTTCTGGTACCTTTTAGGGTGTATTTTGAAAATTTCCGACGAGCACCCCGTTATTTTTATATGGGAGTGTCCCCCCCCCCCCCACCCCCGGGTCTATTTTCCCGTGCGTTCGGCAAGTTTGATCGTTCAGTTTAGCTGCCACCTCAGTTGAATGTAAAGACATGTTAAAGACTTGCCGTCCAGGCCTGCAAGCCAATATTAATTTAAAATAAAAGGGTAATTGGTACTAACAAGACAAAGTATTTCGCTGCATGCCTGTATGAAAACAACAGGAAGAGATTATAAGCACTTGCAGCAAGTTTTAGTGAACCATTGCGTTGACCGGTTTCCATTTGATCGCTATGATCGCTGATCGTTGTCGCTGCGATCGATACGATCGCCGGAGAGTGGTTTACACATGATCGCTGCGATCGCTGAACTTTTTTTTCGCCGATCGCAGCGATCAGACACCTGATTTATGTGCAGTGATGGTGAGTGTACATTGATTTACCATTTTAGTCCCAAGGTCAGAAATGTATAGATGTAACTGAACTAGCTTGAGATCCGTATTTGGGGAAATTTTATTGGTCAAGTTCTTTGTTTTTTTTTATGTTTTTATGGACTGAGTGGAAGACGAGGTGCATAAACTGCAAAATATAATGAGACTAATGTCTCAGATCAATTGTGGGACTAAAAAGGCTTAAATAAGCTCGTTAGAGCAATTTTGACTGAGTGTCATAAAACCAAAGTAATTTTTATGGCCAATCGCAACGGAGGAAGGCAATCCAATGATCCAATCAGAACGCGAAGCAAATACATGTAGCGGCGCCAAGCGCGGGAAAACGTGTGCAAGCAAGTCACAATTGGTTTTGGTTTTACTTCTGATTGGTTGATAAAGTGGCGCGAGATTTTTTAGCCAATCACAAAGCGTAGCAATGCAAAACCAAAGCAATTGCGAAATCACTTTCGACACTCAATTGAAAACCGCTCTATGTGAAGACACATTCTTAAAATAAGTATGTCATGCAGCTTTCTACAGGAGTTTAGCATGCAGTCAGTGACACACTTACAATATTTTTATCAGCCAATGATTTTCCCTTAACTTGCTTAGAAGTAGTGGGCTTGCAAATTTTCGTTAACCACTTAAACAAAAGTCAACAGAAAATAAATAGAAACAAAAAGATTCAGCAACAGAGAGCACTCGTGCAGCCCAAGCGTGGTGTGTGAGCCACATCAAATTACAGATTCGACTTGCCGGGCACACAGCAATGAAATATAGGTAATAATACGATTTGTAACGGATCACCATAAAATAAGTGAACAGTGGCGCGAGTGACAAAAGTGGTAAAAATGCATTTAAACCGGCCAGGACACACCAAGGGGCAATAAAGTAAAGGTAAAAAGACTTTGTGTAATATTTTCGATTTTTCCATCGCTTGTCGATCCGTTACAAATTGTATTATTACCTACATTTCATTACTGTGTACCGGCTTCGTATCTGTAATTTGATGTGGCTCACACACTGCAATTGGGCTGCCTGTGGAGCACTAAGCTAATAAGCGTGCAAGTTGCAGGTGAATTAAATTTAGCATATGAACACAGCAGCTAAAAAGAACTTTATTTTTCAAAGACATGCAGCAGCATTAATTCGCAGTTGAACCTGCATGTATAAGTATAGATGAAATATGAGTTCATGATGATGTGATAGATGAGTTCTCCTCCAAATATTTTATCTTACTTATAAAAGAACAGTAAAAGCAATGAAGCTTATTAGTATTCCTATTAGTAATCTGTATCAATTAGTTATTTGTTATTATTATTATTATTATTATTATTATTATTAGAGTGGTTTTCAATTAAGTATCGAAAGTAATTTCGCAATTATTGCTTTGGTTTTGCATTGCTACGCTTTGTGATTGGCTAAAAAATCTCGCGCCACTTTCTCGACCAATCAGAAGTAAAACCAAAACCAATCGGAACTTACTCGCATGCGTTTTCCCGCGCTTGGCGCCGGTCACATGTATTTGCTACGAGTTCTGATTGGTCCATTGGAATGTCTCTGTCTGTTGTGATTGGCCAGAGTAATTACTGAGTAATTACTTTGGTTTTGGTTTTACTTCATTCAATTGAAAACTGCTCTATTATTATAACGCTACTATTATTTTATTATTATCAATGATACAGTATAGCTGTTCTGCATCAGGATTTACAAACCTTCATTAACCTTTCCTTTTTTTTTATTTTCCTTATGAACTCATGAATGAATTTAAATAAAAGGAATGATAAGTATCAAAATTAATGTCTTGTACATAATTATAGCGATATTTCTCTGTTTACAAAAATTACGTCAAATGTGTTTTGTTATTCAAATTTGCCAACTATTAAACAAAAGAACTATTTGTTTCAACAGCCAACAGTTCTCTGGTTGGCATATTTATTTTTTTAATAACAAAGGTGACGTTATGAGAAATATCGCTATACTACTGCATAATCAAGGATAGAGTGGTCATGAGAAATGATCACCCTGGAATTGTCTTGAAGCGATATTTAAGCCAGGGCCTTATAACCCTTTAAGCCCTATGAGTGATCAGCATCAAATTTCTCCATGTAATATCAATACCTCATCAATCAAAAAGGTCATGAGAATTAAGGACATGATCACACAAGATAAATTCTCTTGATATCCAAACAATTTCTCTCCAAAACTTCTATAGGAAATGTATAGGGACAAGAAATGAGAATTTAAATTTTGATGTTAGGGCTTAAAGGGTTAAAGAGAATTTGTTTGTTAACATTAAGGCTTAAAAAGTAAATAAATATATTATTACCGTCTTATTAAGTTTAGGATGGAACAAAACAAAGCCATTGTTGTTGATTGCAAATCCATATCCATTTACACCAACCTGTATTAGGATCAAACAAGATCAACAGCCAGTTAGTTACAGCATTTTTTATGGTTGCCACTTGGCAATGCTTTGTACAAGTTTCTGACAACTTCTTGACTTCTTCTTGAAAACTTTGTTACGGCTACGGATTTTTAATCAGCCAATCAGAACAAAACTGTGGGAGGTACAGCTAACATCAGCCGGTTGAAATGGCAGCTGGCCTGTAAATGCCATTTTGTTGACACCATAGGAGCTTAATGCTTAAACCCTTCCACTTATACTCTAGGTGGAGAGAGACAATGTGCAGTCCATTCCATTCCTGCTAGTAGGAAGTTATAAATGCAGTGTTTGTATCTGGCTTACACCAGTCACAGGGCACCCAAATGCTTTATTAGCTATAACATAATAATTTAAGTAAAAATATTGTTATTTACCTGTTTTCCTGTGTCTTTTTGAGTCGTTTTGGAAGCGATTTGAATCAGAGCGAAGAGGGTTGACCTTGCACATTTCAAATATTATCTTGCCTGCTGCTTCGTAAATACGACGCGCCTATTGTGTCTCAAGTTTCCATTAACTATTAACTCTCCTCGGCCGTTAAATTAAAACCCGAGATTCTCCCCCGAGGAGAGTTAATAGTTGACGGTAATGGAACTTGAGTTAATAATAAAGGAAACTTGAGACGTAAAAGGTGCGTCATATTTTCGAAGCGGCAGACAAGATAATACTTGAAACGTGCAAGGTCAACCGTCTTCACTCTGATTCAAATCACTTCCAAAACAACTCAAAAAGACACAGGAAAACAGGTACAGGGTAAATAACAATATTTTTATTAAATGATTTTGTTATTGCTAATAAAGCATTTGGGTACCCTGTGGACCAGTACTGCTTGTCTGCTTGAAAGACAGTCAGTTGTTCGACTGTACCACTCAATAGCTTAACCCTTTAATTCCTGAGTTTTTCTACCCTTTTTTTTTCAAACTCGTAAGTAAAACCTTAATGGCCATGTATGATATACTATTTGAAAGGTCTTGATGAGTGCAGTCCTTTTTTATATAAAAATTGGGGAAGGAAATCATGGCTTTGACATAAACAGGCTGAAAATGTCAAAATCAAAAAGTGCAGAAATGCCTCAATTTTCAGACATACTAGGTATACATGTACCCCCAAACTATAGCTTATTTTGCAGCTCTCAGTTAATAGAGTAACATGAGCCATGTTTCACACTGCAAATGTATAAAACAAAAAAATGTCTAAAGTTCCAGGGGTGGTCAACCACATAGAGATAACATGGGAGTACAATATTTTATTCTGGAAACGAACTGATCTTTCCGAGACCATTCTTGTGGGAAAATTTCATTGAAATAGACCAATTATTAACAGTTTTATGAACTTTTTATGTCGGTCGACGTAAACAGGAGTGAAAGGGTTAAAGGCTAACGAAGAGGCAATTCAGCTGTCAGTCGATTGCACACTTGTGAAACCTTGTTGTGTCTGTTGTCTATTTATCAATTTCATAAGAACAAATAATTAAGGAGAATACCAAACACATCTGCATTCCAAGACAAACACAGTTGGAGCTCCTGCAAGCAGGCACCCTCGGGAAGCAGAGAAACGTCCATTACTGGAGCTGGCCGCTTGTAAACAGGAATGATTCTCATAAGAAAAGAACTCAGACAGGGTTTTGCCAAGGCGGCCATAAGTAGAGCTGTCCGCTTACAGGAATGGTTCTCATAAGAAAAGAACTCAGACAGCTCAGGGTTTTGCCAAGGCGGCCATAAGTAGAGCTGTCTGCTTACGACAGTGTCCATTCAGAATCAGCTGTGACTGAAGTTCATTTTGCTTTTTTCCTTCCCTTTCAAGTTTCTGTACCAAAGCCAGTAAGATTGCATTAAAGTTAAACTCATCACAAATAGATGAGCTTGGGAACTGGTGCCTTACAGGTTAGCGGGGTGTCTGATACAGAACAGACCCAGCAAAGGAGGTTTCCATGGCAACCCTTAGCCACATCCACAAAATTACATGTCAGAAAAACCAGGTGATGCCATGTTAAACATTTACCTCACTGCCTGGAATGCTGTCTTCTAACTGAGGTAAAGCCACATCAGTTCCAACTACCCCAAGAAGCTCTTTGTTTTCCTGACATAAAAAATTGCACATTAATTACTGCAGGTTCAAAACAAGGTTTCTGCAAAACAGATTTACCGTACTTTTATACTTGTACCTCTGAAAATATATTTATTTATTTATAGTGCAACACCCTCAACCCCTCCCGTGGATCCACCCCAGTATCAGTCTTCTCAGTTGAACCCACAACTCACTTAACCCTAATTTAAACAGCAAATTTTGATTCTGGTATCAATGACCTAGATGGAACTTGTTACATAAAATACTTACACTTTTGTTAAACACTGGTGAAACAAGTGTGATCATCAAACCAAGTCCCTGTTGAAAAAAAATTAACATGGCATTTCCTTGCTTTTGTTTGAAAATTATAAAAAACTGATATCTGAATAGGATGGTACATGTAGTTCATCAATTGCATTAATACATTGCTGGTTCCCATTAACGTTTATATACACCTGGCCCTGGTTGTTCAAAAGATGGATAGCGCTATCCACCGGATAAATCACTATCCAGTGGATAACACAATTGCTTTTGCTAATGCCTATAAACTAGATAGTGATTTATCCGATAGCGCTTATCACCTTTTGAACAACTGGGGCCTGGGTGGAGGGAGACAATAGGGAGCTTAAAGGGGCATTGTCACGCAGATTTTGCTGTGTTTTGGCCAAAATACACTAAATATATGACAAAGTATCTTTGTTAAATTGCTTTTAGAACACCAAGAAGATAAGATCAAGTGATTTCTTCAAGAAGAACAAACCATAATAAGTTTTTCTGCGATTTTTCCAGGACTCTTGGGAGGAATTTGAAAACATTGACCAATTTTTTTCAAATTGCAATCCATTTCCATCCTGGCCATCCACAGCCAAAGATAACGAATACTAGTTTCTGAGCACTGGTAGAGTATTTGTTAACAAAACTGGACCATTATTTTAAGGTTTCCATTGAAACAAATACGTTTTTTGGCTTTTCAAAGTGATACTAAAAATAGGTGACAGCTAGTGTCCCTTTAAGCAACAACGACAGCAGCACCAAGGAAAAAATCACTTGAAAAAAGGATTTGTGCTATTTTAAACTACTTTGCGATTGTTCCAATTTGTTTAGTTTGTCTAACATGACTGGATTGTCCAAGAGCTTAATTTGTAGGGACAGTTTTCAAGTTCAAATAGCGGAAAGGAAAAGTAACTGTTATGTGTTCATGTTTTTCACAAAACCTATAGTTCAATTGATCATTTGACATGGTTGTTTTCCATGGAATGGCAAAGAAATGTACCAAAATGAAAAATACTAGTGCAGAGGCATTGTTTTCGCTGCTTAGCCTATTGTTTTTTGCCATTCTCACTGCTGTCACTGTTGTGGCTGCTTATAAAGCTCCCTAATGTGAAGCAGAGTTTACTGCTTAGGAAAATAACAGTCATTCAATGTACAATACCAGAGACCAGGGCTAATTTGCACCAATAATATTCAGATTGAAAATCTCACAGGCTTATCGCTACACAACCGCATCCTCCACAAGCCAACAGTTGGGAAATATTAATAATTTATCTTTTTTAAAAAAAATGCATCTCACCAGTTTATCAAGGTAAATGGGTGTCCAAGATGGATCGGCAACACTGCCTCCCAGGCTGAATGCTAATGGACGACTGAGAACATTCACATATTCCTAAAGAACATGGTTAACTGTTGTTAGTAGGTAGTTGAGAGGTTACTTCATGCTCTTCTTGAGACCAAAAATTAATTAAGACTTGTCAAGGGTGTTCAAGGACTGGGAGGGAGGTGATGGGGGAGGGGGTACCTATGTACAGCCTACACAGACCAAGATGTGCCCTTCGAGTTACCAGAACATTTAAATACCCTGACATTTTCTGCAGTCCCACCTTAGCCTGCATCTGATCACAAAAGTGACATCATTGTTGACTATATAATTCATTGTCAGGAATCAAATTTAATGTTTAACAAGTCAATTACCAGTAGTCATTAACCCAATGATATCTCGACCGCCTGAAACCGGCCGAAACAGAACCATGTTGTGACATTGTCCCCTTTTTTGCACCTAACTCAAGCAGAAGGAAGAAATCTTTCAAAAAGTGCCCAAATGAGAGAGCTCTTGTGAATTGGGCCAGATTTACATGCGAAAAACCTATCAGATTTGACTGCAAAATTGAAGAAAAATCTGGTCTTCCTACCACTTGCCACTTGTTAAAAAGATTTATACCTTCTTCAGTGTTTTCTGGGAAACTTTTACTTCATAAATAAGTCTAGTGAAAGGCCAGCAACGAGAGCAAAAAATGGAATAAGAACAAAAAAGAACGGTGAGTAGAACAATGAAAAAGAAAAGTGGAGCTTCTGGTGTTTTTTTTTTTGCTTTCTGCACATGCCCGAAACCAAAAGTCAATTTATTTGACCCCCAATGAAAAGGAAGCTTAGTTTTCATGTTGCAAACAACCTTTCGGACAGTTTGCTAGCGGTTTGCCTCCACAGCATTCCAAAAACGGCATTGACGCATGGCTACAAATAATTGCCGTTTTTACAAATTCTTTAGGAGTTAATGAAATACGGGAAGTGCAAAATTTATGTCTGCATTTGACAACTACAATTTGAGTTGAGGACCACGCCCCCGCCCCCGCCCCCACCCCCACCCCAGGTTTCAAGAACCTTGCTTCCATGAAAGTACAGCTCTACACTATAAAGTCATCAATGAATTTTAATTACCATCAAAGAGAATAATACATGTATAACAAATTAAAATTTCAAGGACTTTTCATATGGATTTTCAAGAACTTTAAATTTAATTGTATGGTTGGTTAATAAATAAATAAACAGGGATTTCAATAACTCAGATCAACACTTACAAGAACCTTTTCTCTGACATCAGACATAGTTTTAATCCTGAAGAAGCAACCTTCAAAAAATAATCATATACCAAATGGTTAATATTTAGTAGCTATGGTACAAAAAGAGAGTTAAAATCTAAACCATTTTTACCAACTTAGTTTTAATTAACGATCCAATCAAGTAACATCATTATCATCATTAACACCATCAACATGATCATCATCATCTTCATCTTCATCCTCATCCTCATGCATCACCATCGAGTCATCACCGTCATCCGACTACCACCAATTCACCGTCATCGTGACCGTCATCATTGCCATCATCATCACCACCATTACCATCATCGTCATCATCACCAACACACCACAATCATCACCATCATCATCAGCATCATCATTATAATCACCATACTCATCCTCCTTGTCATCATCATCATCGTCATTAGGGCTGTGCTCTAGCAGTGCCCGGTGGCCTACTTACTTCTGTCTTCCTGAAGGCAACTACAAAAACTTACTTTTTGCATAAACCTTAAGTGTCAAGCACCCCAGATTTAATTGTTGGGAGCCTTTCTGCCCCCTGTGACTCTTGTAGGAGCACAGCCTTGATCATCATCACTGTCATCGTCACATACACACACCCCTTGCACCAAAAATGTTCAAACTTGTTTTTAACCAGTATGTACATTAATATGAAAAAGAGCTTTTAACCAATCATTGCATTAATATTTTTAGACAAAATTCAATTTTTTATCACCTCAACTTAAGTCTACTTAACTGTGGTAACAATCATACAAATCCTGTACCTCTGTTTTCATTGCTAATGTCCTTTAATGACGAGTCAGTGGCATTCTTACTTCCAACAAGGTAAGTAAACACACGGATCTGAGGAAAAAAGATTAATTTGTTCAAAACTAAGTTACTATCAATGGCACTTGCTATGATATTTATTTAATATACTGTCTATTTTTTATTCATAACTGGAACTTTTGAAATATGTGCAACATGCAATAATAATTATTGTAAAACTGATTACGTTATTATAGGAGGGTTTGTTACAGAAATCTACTCGCATGTATGAGCATAACAAAATAAATTTTACAATAATCATTAACAAGTAATTATAGTAATTGGACTGAGTGGAGTACAATTCAGGGTATAATCAGGCAAGTAAAAATTATTTCAAATTGGCTAAGCGCATAGTGCGAGGATGATTTGAAATTACGAGCACAATTACCCCGGAATTGTACGGCACAAAGTTCAATTACTAATTAATCAATTCAATAACAAAATTTGAGATTAAAAAGTCTATGTGGAGTTTTTTTTAACTCAAAACAACAAGGATATTTTTCTATCAGGTTGAAAGCAGAAAATATTTTAATTTTGTCCAAAACAACACAAACCTGTTTGTCTCCATTATCTTTCTCTAAGGTCTTTCTGGTTTCTTCTGCCTGGCTCTCTTCTATTCCATCTGTAAAAAGAATAATCGCTTGTGCGCAATCCGATGTAAAATTTCTCTCTTTCCTGGAGGTCTAAGGAATGAATAGAAATGTTTAACTATACTGAAAAGTCATTTGCCATAAAAATTAAAATATAATGTTAATTTAAAACCCAAGACTCATATTTTTTCCATAGTTCATTATCAGTGAGTCTCCTCCAGCAGCCAAATACTTTGAATTATAATAAAGCACTCAGAAATCTTAAACCTTTAACTTCCAAGAGTGCCAAACATCAAAATTTAAGAAAAATTCTAAATTTCATTTTTTGTAAAATGTTGAAGAAAAATGGCACCTTGCAAAAGTACTGCCAAAGAGGTTTCATTTGAATGGTCACACCATGGCATGGCGTCCAGAGACTGAGAAGTTATAATTGACTCTGGGAGTGAAAGGGTTGAGATTCTTGAGTGCTCTGTGTGGCAAACTCAAAAATATTTTCCAATAAGAATATAATGTTTGTCACATTTTAAGCTAAATAGTTTAAGTTTCAAAATAAAATAGCTAAGGGTAGAATTTTGTGGGACTCAGAGGTGCAAGGTTTACATGAACACACCGAGACTGATATGCCAAATCCCACAGTCAGTTTAAATGACCTCGAAATAGGCAGCCAAATATTATATACCTGTAATAAACTAAAACTTATATTTTATAATGATGTCAATTCTCAGCCTCACTTTCTTTGTTCATGATCAGTATTCCAAACTGTTGTAGATGGCTCTGGATTTTCATTTAAATGCCAAAAGTATAAGACTTACAGTGTTTATTGTTGCAGGTAATTTTTTTTTCAGGTAAATTTAATTTTTCACTAGAAGGTTTTTTTTTTTTCACTAGGTAATTCAGGGATCGGGAAGGCCGTGCGCCATGCGCATATGGCGCAAAAAATTTAAAAATGTCGCATTATAAAACTGCTTACCGAGCCCAACATGCGCCCTAGTCGCGTAATAGGTGATAAGCAGTTCAATATCCGTATTCATTTTGTGTTACAACAAATAAAATAATGAAATATTGACTTGTGTATTTGCTTCTTCGATCGGCGATCTTTCGTGTTCGTTTAATTTCTTCCCCAGACCTCTACTCGCACTCAGCTCGCAAACGAGGTTCTGCCGCGGCTTGACATGTGCTTTGAGTTTAAATAAATTCATTTCTTTTGCATTTCAAATCGAAATAATGCCTCCCAAGAAACTACCGAAGTTAGATAGTACTCAAGGCCAAAGAAAACTTTCAACTTTTTTTAACACGGAATGGAACGCCGAGTCGGCCGAGACTGACGCGAACATAAAAACAACAAAGATACGACTGTCGAGTTTGAAGGACAAGGTCCATCTTGCGAAACGAGTTCCAGGCCTGCAAGTAAGCTTCACGAAGACAGGAAATTCCAGTCGAAGTGGTTAACTTTGTGGCCGTGGCTAGTGTATGAAAGAGATGCCATGTTTTGTAAGATTTGCCTCAAACATGGCCAAAAAAATACCATGACCTCTGGTTGCAAAACATTCAAAACAAGCAGCATTACGAGACACGAGGAAAAGTGAAAAACTGCAAAAATAAGTAAAATACTCTACATAGTATCACGAATTGCACTTTATCATTTCCGTATTCCTTTTCATCCGGCCCATACTTTTACCAAATGGCCCATAACTTTTCAAAGTCAGGGGCCATAGGCCCACTTGTCTCTTTTGCCTTCCCAATCCCTGGTAATTTTTTTCTAATTTTGAAGTCCTAGTAAAATATTTTTTAACTAGGTTATTTTTTTTACCTAGTTTACCTGGTTTTTTTTTTGACATAAAACCTAGGTTATTTGCGATGGAAAGCTTTGTGCTAGGGTTACAGTTAATTTTGTGTCAAGGTTATGATTAGCAGAGTGTTAGGATTAGCTTAGGGTTAGGGTTCACTTTGTGTTAAGGTGTTGGAAATTGTTAATAGGGTCAAAAAAAGAGAATTACACTTAAAGAGTAACACAATAAATAAAAATGGGCATTCTTAGAAAACTAGTTCTAGTTTTGCATAAATTAAATGTTGGCCGAGGGGAATCTGGGACCAATAATAAGCAATAATACAAAGAAGTTCAAGCCATTTGTCAGCCTTGTTCTGTGTGGTGTAGTGGTATAGAGAGTGGACTGCAGATCTGAAGGTAGAGAGTTCAACTCCAATTTCACTGCAGATATTCCAGAGGGTACATGTAGATAGAGGCTATAGTAGACTAAGTATGGTATCGGGGGGTAATATGAGAATTAGAGAGTGGTGGGTACTTTAATCTTGTTGTTTTTAATAGAAAAAAAAATTACCTACAGTTAGAAAAAAATTACCTATTAAAAATTTTTAACTACAACATAGGCAAAGTTTGTCAGTTCAGATTTCGAACTTAATCGTATCAATAACAAAATTCGCGATTGTGATTGGTCCTCTGCGCGCCTATTTCTTACGTAATTGGCGCGGTCACATGGGTGTCCAATTACAACTTTTTGTAATTGGATAGCTGTAATTGGACACCTCTGTTGTGCGCACGTCAATCAATTGCACTTAAATGGGTTTCTTTTTTGCTTTTTTTCCTCCAACTTTCAAACTGATATTAAATATCCAAGGCATTTTGAGTACAAAAAAAACCACAGACTTTTAAATCTCGAATTTTGTTATTGATGCGATTAAATAGTAATTGAACCTTGTGTTGTACAATACAGGGGTAATCGTGCTCGTAACTTCAAATCGTCCTCGTGCTATGTGCTTGGCCGATTTAAAATTACTCACCCGATTACTCTCTGAATTGTACTCCACTCAGTCCAATTACTAATTATTACAAATCATTTTAATTGAAAGTTTGCAATTTGATTTAATAGCTGACCATGCCGTAATTGTGAAGTTACATGGTAATATATATGGTACATGTATTTATTTTAATATGATTATATAATTTATTAGTATTTTTGAATTTCTCAATTAAATGACCTTTTGCAATATGGTACAGTAGATGTTAGTCTTTGAATCAATAATTTGTTGAGTTTATAATGAAATTAATATATAATTTGTTACCTTCAGTACTTTTATAGCTTTTTCAAATCCTTTACTGATTGCTGCAATCCCACGGGCTTTGGCACGGGGAACAAAATGTTTTAAATACTGGTAAAAATGGGGAAAAAAATAAGTTACATATTAAGTAATTAAACTTTAGATAATTAAAACAAACACTGAAGGGGTATGTGGAAAAAAATCCATATTGGTAAGTGACTTCATAAAAATCAGTAAACTGCTAGCAGTCCTTCTCTGGATAGTTGAGTGGCAGGGCAGGATTCACAAAGTCCTCCTAAGTTAAGACATATCCTAAGTATTGTTTCTTAACAATAGTCTACTGTCATTAATTCCAACAATAGGCTATTGTTAAGAAACAATACTTAGGATATGTCTTTACTTAGGAGGGCTTAATGAATCCGGCCCCAGGCTTTTAGCCAGAAATTGCAAAGTGGGCGTCCTAAAGATATTTCCCATCATAAATTTTTAAAGGATTAGGCGCAAGTTTCAAGAATTTCTTCAAAAAGTGAGCATCCACAGGATGCCTGGACACCCTGCTGGCTAAAAGCTTGTCGAGCAAATATGCAATCGGCAATCAACTGTGCGAGCAAAAGTAATGAGCCTTGTTTTCGTGATTATAGCTTGCCCGCTCATTACTGACTAAAATGGGACAGCTGGCAGTCTAAAAAATCAGTTAATATGCAGCATAAAACATACCTCCCAGTAATTTTCACAATTTTGGGATAGGGTAGGGATTTTTGGTGTCTGGTCTAGTAAAGGGGTGTAAAATCAGCTGAACATGGTTTTGGGTAAGGGTTTCAGGGTCCAGCAGCACACCCCCACCCAAAAATATGCAGAGTACCCCCCCCCCCCCCCCCCCCCCCCCCACCCCCAGCAACAGTCTGGACAGAGGTGAAACGTCTACAGGTAGCCCACTCATCTAGATCTTAACCTGGTTTCTATACCATAAAGCAACTAGGAGAATTGCTACTTCCCCCAGGATGGGATGCTAGTCCTTCGTAAGGTTACCCTCCAGCATTTTGTCGCTCATTAGAACCCATTTATACACCTGGGTGGAGAGAGACAATGTGGAGTAAAGTCTCTTGTCAAAGGAAACAACACGAGGGTTGAGACCAAAATTCAAACAACAGATCTTCTGATCTGGCCCCGGTTGTTCAAAAGGTGGATACAGCGCTATCCACCGGATAAAACACTATCCAGTGAATAAGTATTAATAAAATCCATTGTGTTATCGGCTGGATAGTGATTTATCCGGTGGATAGTGCTATCCACTTTTTGAACAACCAGGTCCTGAAGTCCAACATGCTATTAAACCAGTACATCACCGTGCAACCACAGAGAAGAATTCATAACAATTAAATGTCCTGGTTATATAATATTATACATCAAGCTATAAAAATTTATATTAATTATTATTATTATAGTACAAGCAGACTATTAAATATTAACAAACCTTCTTATTCTGTTGAGTAGCTTGCAAAAGGTGACTTGAACAATCTTCATTCTAAAATTAAAAGTGTCCATAAATACATAAAATTTTGAAAAAAATTTCAAACCAGTTTGAGTTTTGTTTTCCGTCTGATAAAAATTAACCTCGTTTGAAACAAATTAAAAATTTAACCATAATTACATATCTGTTAGACAAGTGTACATTTTCCCATGAAAACAGAGAACTGGGCCAACAAATCAAGCTGTTCACAAGGCCTTAGTAAATTAGATTTAAAAACTGGAGTTTTCTTATTAAAGTAAAATATCGCCTCCAACTTTCGTAACATTGGAAATTTTACAGCCATGCTCTGTCACGCGTGACCAGTATGTTTGAAAATTTGAATGGAGTTTTCAAGTTCACACGTCGGTTTTGTAAATTCATTCCAAGATTCGGAATTCCCGTGAGAATTTTACCATAATTTCAGAAACAAAGAGCAACAAAATATCATTTTATTTTAAATGTTACACATCGGAACAATAGTAGTTTTTTTATGCGTGTAGCAAAGTTATTTTTCCGTTAACTCATGACTTTTAAAGTGTTTTCCAGAGAGATATTCAAGGTTTCATTCAAATCTCGGACGTTACAAAGAAATATTCAAATGTTCATTTCAGTCTTGTGGATTACTGGTTACGCATGACGGAGCATGGCTGTAACGCCTTTTGTTTTCGAAGGGATAAAAAAATGTCATTTTGGGTACAAAAAAAGGTCAGGTAAATTTTTTTTGGACAAGTGAAAGCAGCCAATAACTTCAGGGGATAATTAAGATTCCTTTTCCTAAACGTTTTGCTGCTGAAATATTCAGCTAAAAGAAACAAAGTGTTTATAATAAGTAATGATCCACATAAGAAGGATAGCGCTGAACGGCAATGGAATGTCAAACACGATGGAATGTCAAGATTTTTCATTGTTACAACTAGTGATCTCATTGGCCTAGACTCAAAAACCGCTAAAAAGTTAAGGTTCAAGGTGCATTTTTTTAAGGTTTCAAGTAATTTGAGACCCAATCGCACAACATACAATTTTTAAAAGAAATTGTATTTGGGGAACTTCATCATTAAGAAGCAAAATTATTAGCTATTGTCTTCTGCTATTCTGATTGGTTAAGCACGAACATTTCCTAAAATTCATTTGACGCAAATGGATTTTCTTTATTTTTATAATGAAATATAATTATTAACCATCAGCTCCTCCTCTATTCTTGAAATCAAAGATATTCTACGTGGGAAAGAGCTAATGCCGCAGAACAATGAAGTTTGCTATCGTTCTTATGTGGAACAATACTTAAACTGTATCAGAGATGCCAACCTCAGGAGATTAAAAATAGGGAGTTTTTCTGGGGGTGAAATCCGATCCAATCACAGAGTATTTTTGTTCGTCATCTACGCATTGACGAAAATATTACTAATTTTTATTCTAAATTCATTGTTTCATCCCTAAAAAGTCCTCAATGTTATTCTGACAAAAACAGCATTACCTTGTCCTTTTCAATTTTGCCCTCCTCCATGACTTGACACACCATGTATGGTTTCACTGTGTTATCATCCTTAGCTGCTTCATCTGCATACTAAATGTTAAATATTATTATAAATATTATACTTGGATGGAAAACAAAATAAAACTATTTCATAAATAAATAGATGTTATTAAACTTTAACTTTTTTGAGAGGGGAGGGCAACAAATCTCATTGGCAAGCCCCTTCACCTGTTCATAATAAGGACAGCCACGAGTCCAGTCCACAATCCTAAAGTTATAATTATCCACATCCATTATTCATAGTTGACTGTCCACAGTCAGGAATGACACAGGAAAAAAAAATCTTGCATTTTATGATTAATGAAGTGGGCAGTCACCGCACCATTGGCACCTCAGGTGCTTATAATGTAATAAGTCTTTTTAGAAGACTAGACAGTATTATTTTAATTATTATAAGAATAATAATGATGTCAAATAATTTTTAATTATTGTTATTTTAGAATTTTAAGTTAAGTTAAGTTAAGTCAAATATATGGGTTTTAATTTGTTATTAAACCTTTCAACAATATAAAGATTTCATTTGATTTTTGAAGCTAAATCTGATTGTTTCCTTTGAAATGAAATCAAGATTTAAGATGAATGAAGTAAACATTAAATTTCTAAAAACCTCAGTAGACTCACTCTGGTCCAACAGTGATCAGAGTTTAGAGATTTCCCATCAGAGATTTATTTACATGCAAATTACTCTGCATGCTCTCAATATTAATAGAACTATTAAAGATTTTTTTAGGATTTAAAAATAAAATGGTTTATTTCAGACTATACTCACCACAACAACAATATTAACAAAGTCATTTTCCTGAAGTGTTTCAAGTAAAGACATTGCCGCAAGCTTAAGAATGGCCAGTTTTTGACCAGCCTTACTGCCACTCCTACGTTCAACAAATTGAAACAGTAGAAATGTCACAAACTGAGTTGTAATTATATTTAAATTATTTTGTTATCATTTAAACTAGAGCCATTTATATATTATAAACCTGGAAACAAAGTTAAACAAGGATGACTTTTTGATCAAAGAATTATTTATTTTAGGCATTTTACTATGAACACTGAGTACGTGTAGCTTAAGGCCTCACTTGATCCGTTTACTCACATATTTTTTCTATGTTTAGACTTGGAACAGAGGACATCATTGCAGTAGTATTGTACAGTCAGTCATATCAGTAGAGCTGGTGCATAATTTCATTCATGCGATACATTACAGTGCTGCTACTGTTACCGGGCCCACTTAGACAAAGTTAACCAATCACAAAACAGAACGGGAACAATAGATTTTAAAATTTGCGACTTGAATAATGAAATGTCGAATACAGAACAAAGACATTAATTTTAACTTTAAAATGTTGGAATCTATTGTTCCCGTTCTGCTTTGCAGGGATTCTGACAGGGTGCGGGAAAAAATCCAAAATTGTGCGGGAGTTTTGGGGCAAATTGTGCGGGAAATAACTTCGATTGTGCGGGAAATTGTGCGGGATTGCGCAATCCTGTCACCAACCAAATATTCAATCACCAGTGTTCTAGCCAGGTCAGAAAAATATGACAGGTTGGAAATTCTGCAAAAAAGAAAAAATACAAATGGATGTTTTACTTTGGGGATTAAAATGTAGCCAGCAATCGCCAATTTGCGGCTTTTTCTTCACCAAAGTTTATTTGTCTCAACAAAATCACATTGCGTGACACGATGAACTCGATCGGGTAAAACCGAAATACCACCTCTAAATAAAACGTCTCCGATCTGAGCAAGTTCCTTTCTGAAAAATCTGTACATTTTATGTAGTGTGAATAATTTCCATTAAAGGTTCACACAATTTCTTCGAAAGTTTGCCACAAAAACACAACCTCGAGTTGTATGCAAATTGCGTGCTAAATGTAATTTGATAGCGTGTTTGTTTAGCATTTTCCCGAATGAAAACGTCTTTCACTTGATTGAAAAAAATAAAATCCAGTATTCTGATCAGAACTTAATAATTTTCTCCTATCAATCCGAAGTTCCAGCGCTTTAATAGTTTGTTTGTCGATTCGCAAACTTGATCAGTTCTTTGCGAAAATAATTCAGACAGAGCGACATTCATTTCGGCTCGACCGAGTACATTTCTTCGGTGTTTCTTCTTCGGTCCCCGACATATTAAACTGAAAGAGGAAGCGAAAGCGCTCGAAAAAATATCAACAGGCTGCTAAGAAAAACGACATAATGTCTGGAAAACGACAACTAAAAACCTACGCGAAAAATTCTGTAGGAAGTCGGAAAGAAGTAAAACTGAGACTAGTTCCCAGGACGGCGAAGAGAACGCCTTGTTGTTTTTATATCGATCCGCTCGAGCTGTTCGAGGAAAGCGAGGGTTTTCTCGATTGTTTGGAAGGAAAATGGGCTGAAAATAGCCCAAAACGTTTCTCCAAATCTTGGTTATCAATAGAAATACCTGATTTTATTGAAATTTTAAGCAAATATTTCAGTATTGTGCGGGATTGTGCGGATTTTTAGGAATTGTGCGGAATTGTGCGGGTTTGACCGAATTGTGCGGTCCCACACCTGCGCACCCTGTCAGAATCCCTGGCTTTGTGATTGGTTAACTTTGTCGAAGTGGCCCCGGTAACAGTAGCAGCACCCAACTGTAAATGTGCAAAGGTCAAGTTGTTCCTGATTGAAAAAGCAATCATAATGTTATTGGAAATGGTACTTCATGCAAGGCTTTTAGCTTAATCCAATGCTGAGCATTGCCAAGAAGATTGGGACACAGTCAGATTCTAATACTGAATAACCAATTAATCCCTTACATGAATTTTTTAAAATGCAATTATTCAAAACATGGCATTGGGTGTCCATAGGAAGCCCCTGTAGATGCCCTTCTGGATAACAAGAAACCTATCTGTAACTAGTATTGTGTATGTGTAACTCAGTGTAATGCAAGAATGCAATCAAGGGACATCTTCCAGAACAATTTTGATATTTTTTAGGACCTATTTAAGTCTGCAGTTGCATATTTTAATAACAATACTAGTAATGGCTTTTGACCAAGACTTCCTAAGCTACGAACAGAATAGGGAAGACATGCCACATATTTTAGAGCTTTAAATGATTGGGCTTCTCTGCCAAATGAATTGAAAAGGCCTGTGTATAACCTAATTTATTAAAAGGAATTTGAATAAGTTTTTAAGCGACCAGTTTTGCGCTAGTATTTTTTTTTTTTTCGTAGTTTTAATTTCCTTTTTTGTAAACTGTTTTCTATTTATAATTATATGATTTTTATATTTTTACTTTTTAAAGGATCCCACTGAAAACCACTTTTAGTGAAGGCAGCCCCCCTCGAAAAGATGTATTTTAAAATATTAATTATTATTATTTATAAACATAAATTAAGATAAAAAAAATATAAGGGTGACATGCTAACCACCTAAGACCCCCGACACATCACACCTCAGAGTCAATTTGTAATATAAAAAATGTAATTATTTCAAACTACATGTACTCACAGGTCAAGCAGCAGTACTATATCTTTGGGTGAACTTGACCCTTGAATGTACCTAGAATGTAAAGAGTTAACAATTAAAATATAATTATATAAATATAATAAAAATACATGTAATAAATAAATGAATATTTTAACAGGATGACCCACCCATCAATTGAGAGAGGGGGAGAGGTGTACAATAGGCCATTGTTGCGAAGATTTCCTGTCATTATCTAACTACTAGCATAGTTTTAAAAACAGTAGTATTTAATAAATTTTAATGTAGAAATTAAAATTAATGTTAATAGAGCAGTTTTCAATTGAGTGTCGTACATTTGAAAAACCAAAACCAAAGTAATTACTCTGACCAATCACAGCAGTCGTAAACAATCCAATGAACCAATCAGAACTCGAAGCAATTACATATCGAATGCGCAAAGCGCGGGAAAATGCGTGCGAACTAGTCATGATTGGTTTTGGTTTTACTTCTTATTGGTCGAGAAGGTGGCATGAGATTTTTTAGCCAATCACAAAGCATAGCAATGCAAAACCAAAGCAATTGTGTAATTACTTTTGACACTCAATTGAAAACTGCTCTAATAAATTATTAAACCTATTAAAAATAGATCACACTTTCTTACCACCCACGTCGTCGATTATCAAATATATCAGTGTCGCTTGGATCTGGCCATTTAAAACCTTTTAAAAAGAAAAATTGTCTGAGAAATAAAAGCTACATATAACAAATGTCAAGTTTTTTTTAAATATAAAATTACAAAATTAATATAATTATTATTACAATTATCAGGGGTTTTCATTGAAAAACTTTAAAATAATGTTAAGTAGTGATTTAATGGCCCTCAGTTCCAGATTGTGCCAAATTTGATAGTGGCTCCATTTTGGCATACTGTGAAATGCTGCTTATAAGCCCTGGCTAATACAACTTCAATCAATAGGTTTCTTTGGATGGCAAACAAAAAATATTTTGATAAAGAAACATACATGCAACATACATGCAAAATGTAGTTTTCAATAATTTGGAGTAATAATAATAATTGCTGTTAAGGTGGCTCGCATTTGTTCCCAGCATTTTTCATCACTTACACTTTGATGGACCAGTGCTACAATTTATTATTGTATAAGATGCTGAGCCACCTTAACTTTTCAAAAAATTTAAGGTGGCTCTAAATTACTTCCCAAGATTTTTTTAAACTTTGCAAAAGGTTGTACCTTAACATGCCAATTACAATTTGGTAATAAAAAATGGGGGTCACCAAGCTCGTTTTTTTAGTTATTAGCACTTAAGATAAAGCTAAAATTAGGGGTGCTATTTAAATAACAGGTTGTACTGTTACTATAATGGTAACCTGTTACATTATGATGACCATAACTTGTTTAACAATGACTGGGTATTTGTTTGATACCATTATTGTAGCACTTACTGAGTAAAGAGTGGTGTGGCCGAGTTGTTCGAAGGAAGATTAGCGCTAATCCAGGGTTAATTACCATGACTACTCATATGTTCTGTTGACAGTTAATCCAGGATTAGCGCTAATCAGGCTTCGAACAACTCGGCCAAGAAAATACTGAGCAGGCTCATAAACAAGCCCAGCCAGTTTTTCTGGCTTGTGCACCTTCAAAATCACCTATGTCTTTGTTTTCTAGTGAACTTTCAGCCAGTGATAAGTTCTCTTTCAATTGGTAAAATTAGCTGGTAGCCAGCTCTAACATGTAGCTACATCCCTGAGTACTGATCCATCATTAAGTATAAGTACTGGAAATTACTAAAAACTGTTTTCAGCCACCTTACAGAGCTGTGGTGAGCTTATATATATAGGAGGGGGTATAACAGGAGTAATGTTTTGTTACCAAACTGGTGGGCCTATATACCAGGTGGGTTTATAATCTTAAATCTGAATAATGTTTTTTGTTTTTCAGCAAAGGGCTTCAATTTGAAGAACTTCTTACCCTTCCCTAAAACTTAAATAACTCATAGACAAGCAATTAGCATTACTGATTTCCTACATGTTGTCGGTCTGAACTTTAACGTCAATCAAAGTCAGCAGTTGAGGAAAAGTGATGTGTTAATTCTTTGGATTTAGGCCTTTTTATTTTGCCAAAAAAAAGTAATTATAAATAAATACAAAACTTTTTTTTAATATGAAAACTCTTCAACCTGCACTTATAGCATAGTTTTAACCAAATTGATATATATGTTGTGGTTCAAATTTTTCTTTGGTTTGAAAATTTTTAAACCAGTTTGATTTTTGTTTTCCTTTGTCTCAGAAAAGACAAAATTAATGCAAAATAAAATTGAACGGCCTGGTTTGAAAATTTTCAAACCAAGGAAAAATTTAAACCACAACATATACATGTATCTGCCCAAAACGGGTGTAATTACAGTTACTGTAACAACAATTACAAGCCAACCACGTCATTCAATTATTTGGACCAGTAATGTGAGATGGATTCATTTATATCCATTTTCAGTGTTAGTACCTGGATAAACCCTATATACTCCATCAGAGCTACCAAAATACTGCCACAGCAATTTAGGGTCTTCCTCTTCATTTTCCTTGAAATATGGATCCAGTCCATTTGTCCATTTGATAGTATTCTGAATCGTTACTCCTGTAAATTAAGTAAAAACAAGGGAGTGTGGTTTCAGTTATTAGCCTGAAAAGGAAGCAGGGTCCAGTTGCATAAAACAAACGTAACATGAGGGAGTTTTTATCTAGAATTTATAGAAGGCAAGCCCTGGTTCAAGGAAGGTTTCATATCTACTTCGCTTTTAATTTGCAGACTGAAGCTGTGTTCACATCAGCACCGAAACATGTTACTTTAGAATTAGGGGTGTAATGATTCACATTCCTTGCGATTCGATTTGATTTTGATTACTGCCTTTTGATTTCGAATATATTTCGATTTGATTATGAAAATGTTTCTTGCAGATAGTTTTAGACTTATCTATTTCACCTTCTTTAGCCGGAAAACCATAATATTTCTACACAGCTGATCTAAAATATGCAGGTGGATTCACGATTGCTTGGTCGTTCGTCGCCATGTTTGAGAACATGGTAGAAGGGCAGCCGGCCAGGCAACACAAAACGCCTGCAACTGCAAACACAACTGCCTTCGTTTGTCAATCAGAAACGCAGATTTTAAAGAGTTCTGAATTCTGATTTCACAATATAATAACTCATTGAGGGCACCCAGGAAGAGGTATGCAAAAATCGAAACGTGGAAGCAAAGAATCGTGAATCAAACCAAATGGTCATAATCGCGAGATAAAGGCGGCAGATCAGGTCTTTTACAGTGATTAAACTTTGTTTACATTATTGTGAAATATAATGCCACATGTTCTAATGTAACAAATAGAATTTCATGAATCGTGACGTAATTCTAAATTAATAACTAACTATACAACTTATTTTCCCGGACAGTCAATTGATGAGGACGCTTAAAAATTGGGCAGGACCCCTAAAATTTTGAAGCCGTCTGAGAGGCCCAGGAATCATGCTTTTTTTGCAAAACCTAGTGTGAAAACTGGTCAGCGGACTGCTTCGTGACACTTTGCGACCTTCAAGGTGTCCCATGGGTTTTTTGCTCAGGTCTTATTTTATATTAATTGAAGGGCTCCCTGCAACAACGTCCTGAGTGTGTTTTTGGTAACTTTCACTAAAATTGTATGTTTTAGGCCTTTAAAAGCACAGTTTTGTCAAATTAATGATTTATTATTGTTAAGGTACGTAAAACAGCTCCAAAATGGGGAAGAAAATCCACATCTTTGAGAAATTAATGTTTTGGACCCCTATGACACCCTATGGCTCCCAGGACACCCTATGTATCTTTTCAAAATAAAAAATTATTCTGTTCAAAGATAGATGATTTGTTGACTTGGATTAAATCCTTTCAGTCATATGTACATGATTCAGTCATAATTTTGCCAAGTGAGTCCCTTTGGAGGCCAAAAATCCAAGATTTCTGTGAAAATTTTCCAAAAACGCACTGAGGACGTTATTGCAGGGAGCCCTTCAATTATATTTCACATCACATCAGATATTTGAGAGTATAATGCTCCACCACTCTCATCCATTGTCAGTCTTCGTGGACTTTTATAGTTACTTTTATAGTTACTGTAAGTACTTTTATAGTTACTGTAAGTAGTTTTCCACTGTTTTATCAGTGTAACACTTTGCCTTGCTGTGGCGCACAGGGGTGGTTTCCGCTGACAGGCCAATAGGCCATTTCCGAGTTACGTTACGCCTCGTTGTCAAAGCGAGGCTAGGTGCACAACCTTTTATATGAAAATGAGTTTTCATTCACATGCAAATGAAAACTCATTTTCATATGAAAGGTTTCGCACCTAGCCTCGCTTTGATAGAGAGGCTAAAGGCAACTCGGAAATGGCCTATTGCCATGGGTGCCTCCCTGCTAGCCATGAATTGCAAAAGGCCCCCCACCAACTCTCTAGACTATTACTAGACTACTAGACTCTCTATTACTCATCTATTGACAATGAGTTTAATGGTTTTAATATAATGGTACAATATTCAGAAGCAGTTTTCCTGGAGATCTCACCTCCACTATAGACATCAGTAGGAATGTGTACAACACTGTTATTTTTGTTGATACCAATTTGTCCTGAAAATGTAGGATCTTTTTCAAGTGGAAAATCCTCTGGTAAATCCTTGGTGTTATAGAAGTCAAACTGAAACATAACCAGAATTGGATATTTGTTAGTTTAAATCAATGTTGCGGTAATGAGTCAAACGATATAATTTATGCTTTATAGATGCCTGCTCCTATTTACAAACATCACATTTTTACAGCAATTAGTTATTAAGTAATGCTCCACATAAGAACTATGGTAAACTTCTTTGTTCTGCAGCATTGTCTCTTTCCCATATAGAATGTCTTTGATTTCAAGAATACATGTAGGGGAGGAGATGATCGAAGGTTTATAAAGTATAAAAATAAAGAAAATCCATTTGCATCAAGTGAAATTTTAGGAAATGTTCATGCTTAACCAATCAGAATAGCAGAAAACAATAGCTAATAATTTTGCTTCTTTGATAAAGTTCCCCAAATACAATTGGTTCTTAAATTACATGAAACCTTTAAAAAATTAAACAAAATGCACCTTGAACCCTAACTTTTTAGCGGTCTTTGGGTCTTTAAGCCAATGAGATCACTATAGTTGTAACAATGAAAAAAGTTGACATTCCATCGTGCATTGCCGTTAGCACTTTCCTTCTTATGCGGATCATTACTTTAAATGTATCTTGATCATCAGTTCCAGTATAAAGATCAATGAAATTTCTTTTTCTTAAATTCAAATTTATGAAAGCTATTGATCATGAGCAATACTTTACTGTAGTTCTGTTTCAGTTTGTTATGCTGTGCGAGGTAATTCTACATTGTAACTTTTGAGTCTGTGGATAAGCTAAGTGTGACCATTTAATATATGAATTTAAAGCTACATGAGCAGTACTTTCCTGTGGTGCTATTTATTATACTCTACAAGGTGGTTCTAACGTTTGAGTCTGTGGACGATAACCTAAAGTGTAACCATTCAAAAAAAAGCTACTGAGCAGTACTTTCCTGTGGTGCTGTTTATTATATTGTACAAGCTGGTTCTTACTTTTGAGTCTGTAAACAAATTCCTGAAGTACAATGTATGACCTTTCAAATAAAAACATTTAAGCAGTACCTCTCTTAATGGTACTGTTTGCTATGCTGTACAAGCTAGGTGACCCAGGGGGACTCCCTGGCTTATAAAAATGATGGGGTTGCTTATCGTACCTTTTAGGGGTCAAAATTTATAGATTGGTACCGCTTAGGGTACTAAAATCTAAAATGACTACCATTAGAATTATTACGGTACCTTTTAGGGTGTGAGCCGAAAAAATATGACAGAATATGACGTGTTGTTTTAGAATTGGTACCTCTTAGGGTAGAAAATATTTTGAGCCACACCCATCAAAGTGATTCTGGTACCTTTTAGAGTGTTTTTCTAAAATTTCCAACGAGCAACCCATCATTTTTATATGGGAGTCCCCCCCCCCCCCGGACTACATGTAGGTGGTTCTGTGAATGAAAGCTCCTAAAGGTCCGGACACATGGTGCAACTTCTCTTGCAACATTACACGCAACAGTTGTAGAAGTAGAATCAAGTTCTACTTTAATTTGCAATGTTGCGCTCAACAAATTGCAATGTTGCAGAAAAGTTGCACCGTGTGTCCGGACCTTAGAGTGTGACCTTTCAAAATAATAAAAGCTAAATGACTGCATAGTACTGTAGTATAGTATAGTCCTGTTGTACTGTTAATTATTGGTGTAAAAGATGGCTCTAGCTCTTGAGCAATACCTTCATTTGTTGCTTTTAATATTTATCTTTGTTTATCATACTTTTGTAAAATGAAATGTCATTTTTTTCTATTGGAAGTGTTAAAATCCTGGTTACTTTGGGTCTAGTGAAAATGGTTATTACTAGACGGTAAATAGACTTACATCAGTAGGGTTATCTTCATATGTGTAATTACTTCTTAATCCTTGAGTCTTTTTAGCAAGATTCTACAATAATAAATAATAAAAGCAGTTAGAACAGGCTATAATCAGTGCTGCACAGCACAGTACCTAAGATAATCGATTTATCAATGACAATTGTGGCAACTTCAATTTCGTCACTTAAACCCACCCATACAGAGTCTCATAAAAACATTCATAGAAATGGGAATATAATGTGTTGTTCCAGTTTGAAAAATCCATACCCCCCCCCCCCCCCACTGAAGGTTATTTGATTTAGACTAACCTTCCATGGGGTACATGTAGCTATATATGTATGGATATTTTCTGGAACCACACAATTTGGAAGTCATCAATAACTGAGCCCCTCCTGAGAAGCTTTCTCACAACTCAACAATGAATGTTGCATGTTACTCCTCTTTAACTTTAGGCAACATATTTGCACACCATTTGTAGTGACTTCCTTATTTAAAAAAATTAACGCTCCATGAAATTAACACAAATTTCAAAAATTTACGTTAAATTAAAGTTGCCTTAAATTCTAGGAGCGCTATTTTCTCTGATCTTAATTAAATGGAGCATTTATTTCCACAACATTACTTGTCCTTATATCTAATTAAAGTGCACAAGAAGTGAAATTTCACTACTGTTTTGTTTCGGTTTTATGTTGTTTATGTCACCTTTATTTCATTTTCAGTCGTTTTTCTCTTTTGCGCGCAGAGGATCCACTATTTTTAGCGGTTTTAAAACTCCAGCCGGCGCCTTAAATGTGCAATGTTTTGAGCGTGGCCAAAAGTGTATTTGTGATGTCACCCCGACGTAGCCAATCGATAAATCGGTAAAAATCGGTAAATTTGATTTGATTGGTATCGATTGTATCGATCAATCGGTAAAAATCGATGACACACTCATTTGTTTTATCGATTTTTCTTGATTTTTACCGATTGTTATCGATTTTTAACGAGTGAATTTTTGGCCTTTTAAATTCGATTATAATCGCCTTGTTTTATAAAATCAAGAGACAACAAGTGAATAGAATTGTCTTTTCGAGCGCTACTGAAACTGTCAGCGTCAGCTATTTGTTTCCAACTTGCCTGTGTTCATCTCGAAGATACAACGCAATTCGCTTCAGCTGAGGCGTATCCATCTAAAGCTAATCTAAACGGTGAATTGTTAGTGTTATTATTGTTGTTATATTATAGTTTTTGTTCTTGTTAATCTATTCGGTGCCAAATTGTAGCCATCATGGTAGTAGATCTATGTTACCAAGGCCAAGGAAAATAAAAGGAGCTGACCGAATCTTACCACAATTTCGGCACCAAGTACAAGTAATTTTTATATTCATATATTCATATATAACTTGTATTAGGAGACCTAGAAAAATATTTCCCTTGATATTAACCTGTGAATAAAAGTAGTTGCTGTTTTGTTATTTCTATGTTGCTGACAATGTAAATTTTTTTCGGCATTTATCGTTTGCCTTGTTTTGTTTATCGTTTCGTATTTCTTGTGAACGTGAAAATCAACTCCTTCACGTTACAAATGGTGAAGTAAAAATGTTCAATTGAATAAGTACATTTTGTTCATTGTGTACCAGCAATTTTTAAACCAAAAACAAACAAAGAACGTTTTCCGTTAGAAATCGATAAAATCAAACAAAATCGATAATATCGATTTGACACACCGAATTGTTTTATCGATTTCTACCGATTTACGTTACCAATCGATAAAAATCACTTGATTTCTATCGATTTTTACCGGTACCGATTTTTATCGATTGGCTACGCCGGGTGTCATTCGTGTGTTCACTTGCAGAGAAGGGGCTAAATCACTCATAGCTTTCAGCCACATTCAATCGAAATAATCATTCCACAAGTTTCCAAAACTCCACTGTAAAATGAGTGACGTGCTCAGTTGTAAACACACTAATGATGTCACTTAAGAACCCAGGTCCTTGTCTAATATACCCAACTTGCATCGCTTGTTAAAATATGTATCCGCCACTTCAAGTGACTTATTTTCCCATCAAAATAATAACACAACACCTTTTTCAGATCACTGAAAAAAAGAAATGGTAGTGTAATTTCACTTCATGTGCACTTTAAAGAAAAGCTTTCTTTGTTTAGCACATGCATTTCACAAATGGGATGAAAATTAGCACTCGCCAAGTCGCTCAGGTGAGTGTCAGCTGGGTGAGTGCTGTCAGTCAAAATTAAGTTTCCAGCCCTGCATTAGATAGGATAGGGTACATTTAGGTAACTGTCATACTATTAATTTCTGTGAACCTCTGAATTTTACAATGCACGACAATGACAAAATTTTAACCAGTGCAAAAATTAAAGGCATTAAGGGTACATCATGAAGCTCCTTTGTTCCAGTTTCACTGCTTACTTATATCACAACCACATTTTCTGTTCATTTCTAATAGACTTATTCTACTGATTAAGTAGAACAAAAAAGTGGGTTTTTTTAATCAAGACAGTAACTCTTAGTAATCAGTATGTTATACAATGCTTAATGTATGATCAACATTGTATATTTCTAGCATAACTGACAATAACTTATTACAAACAAAATTAGAAGAAATAACTTATAAAGAAGAGCTGCATAACTGAAGTTTGTTCTGATATTTCCTTGGAAGCATTTATTAAAATAAAATGAAAAATGAAGTAATTTAATACTTTTTAATGATTTGGAATGGCATGCTCCAGTAACTGTCCACAAAAGAACACTAATTAGCTTTTCGAATATTTTGGGTCAATCATGCAATACATCTATACATCAATATTTGTGAAAGGTACCACCATATATTTTAATTTGGCTACAATAAAATAGTCCTCTCATTTTCTTTAGACCTTTTCAAAACAATTTACAATATTTTGCATTCACAATAGATATAATAATTTTAAGACTTTAATATTAAAAGTTGTAGCCGAATTACTCGTCAGAAAGCCCATAAAATGTCGGCGAGTTCAAATCCATGTGAATTGAAATTGTGTGTTTCAAAAACAAGAAAAAAAGGCCTTTTACTGTTACGTATTATTTATATTTGCAAAGCCTTTGAAGAGTATGACGACAAATTTATTATATAACATGCACGACAGTCATATGAGAAAAATAAAAACCCATCTACACTGTATAAACGCTGTACTGAATGAGACTGAAAATCGCGATTCGAAGACCTAATAATTAGCAAAATGTTATATTTCTCGTTTACAGTAAGTTTAGCTAAAAAGTCAGTTCTCGCATAAAAAATGCTCATCAAATCTCATAAAAAATTTAACAGGCTCAAGGTGGAAGAAAACGCTAAAGTTCTCGAAGGAAAAGATGTTTCCAATTTGCTTTGAAATATCACAGACGTTTTCGATGCCATGGGTTTAATATTGACTATTTGTACATCTATTCAAATGAACAAACGTTTCAGGGTTTGTTCGCAAGAGAAGCACAAAAGTTAAATATTTTTCGGCTGACTGCATCTTTATTCAATCAAGCGGAAAAGCAAAACAACTGTTCGCGTACGGGAAAACCAGCTTGCTAGTTTGAACAGGGCGCGCCAATATCACCAAAATATCACAGTTTAGAGTTTTAAAATAATGCATTTTACTCCGCGAATATTTACTCACAATCATTTATGTGGCACACAGACAACGGAAACAAACCTTGATAGACTTGATTTTCTTCTGCAAAACACCCTCGAGGACACTTTTCATATCATTCACAATGGCACTTCCATCTTTCCTCGCGACCGATAGTTGCCCTGACTGTAAGCTCTGGTTGTACGCCTGAAAGCCAGAAATTAGTAGGAGAAAAAATAAACGAGTGAAGCGACTGGTAAAAGCCAAGAGTATTGTTTCCGCTATTAACAGTATACAGAAGTTATATAAAAGCGTGAGCAACGCTAAGAAAAGCAAACAACCGCACGGTTACCTCTTGAAGTTTCCGAAACTTGGTCGCGTCGTTGAAGAATTCCAACAGCTTTTTTCCAGCTTTCGTGGCCCATTGCTGCACTCTGCAAAAATATAAAAGGAAATCCCCTCACATCTTGGCGTCGGCTGAAAATTCTCACGCTTTAAAGCCCAAACTTACTCTACTAAGTTAACTGTTCCAGCTGTTGTTGCTAACGCACAAAAGACACTGAAAACAGCGAAAAGCCTTGTTAAATTGACCGCCATCTTCAAAAAAACTCACGGAGACTATTTATCCAAATATAAACTCAAAAATCCGCTTTACTCGAAGTGTGCGTCTTATTAACATAGTGTTTGGGCTTCCCTGGCAGCCATAATTGCCTCCCAGAGACAAATAAGGAGATAAAGTCATTCATTTTTAAAGAATATTTTTTCACATGGCAGGTGTACAAGGAAGCGTCATTGGTGGAGAGCGAGTAGTTCGAAATTAGCATTTGAAGAAGTTCCATGACTTTGCAGTGTCACCTTGATGGTTGCCATGAAACCAAATGGCAAGGAAAATATCTGCCAAAAAAGGGCGAATAATTGCCTCCTTTAAATATGATCTTGTTCGCACGTTAAATGATGTTGTCGGATAAAACGGTGCTATAATGTAAACTCTACCTAATTTTTTTTCCACACGCGGTTCTGATCTCATTCAAATCACGCTAAGCAACGCTTAAGCATCAAGCCATCAAGACTTGTTTCTGTGAACTCGTATGCTTATGTGATTTACATAAATACATCCCATGAAAGGAGACAAATATTCCAGAATCTCAGTTCTTCCCATTGTGGATTCTTGTTGAAGAATTTAATACAAAGCGAACCGAATACACGATCATCAGCCAGCTGAGCTATATTCGTTCATATAGCTCGCTTTTCACCAAAATCATCGAAAGTATCGTTCCTTATATCTGACCAAGAGAAAATATATTGCAATATTTTGCATTCTTATTATTAAAATAGAAATTGTATTGACAAGAATACCTGGAAAATAGTGTTGAACAATCGTAATGACTCGAAACTCAAACTGCCGCCATTTTCCTTTTTGCCCGGAGAGGACTGGCATCGAGTTTTCGTCAGAAACCCCGTATGAAATCCTTGAAATCTAATATGAAATCGCATCTGAAATGGCACGCAACAGTGCGTGTGGGAGAAGTCGGTTCGGGCGAAGTTTGTCCTTACTGTGTAGGCGACTGCCCCCGACGATGGTAGATCAAGGTGGATAACCTACCGTTTTTATCTGCAAGGATCTGGGATTGTTTTGGTGCTTTGTTCACGGTATTTGCAGTTTAGTTGATTTATTATTATTTTTATACCGTGGTGGTCTACTCAATAGATCCGATCAAGAGATTATAATTGGACAGAGAGGGAGTCTAGGGGCGTTGCCTGGGATATCTTAATTGCAAAAAAGTTATTTTTAGTAACCATGCGGACCATGCGAAAACATTTTCCGGTGAGCTGGTTGACTTCCGGAAGACTCGCTTTCATGAATCAGCGCGTCAAACCAGGCGGAGTCAGCAAATTAAAAAAATGGCGACCATCGCGGTGGTAATTTCGCATGTGAAAAAGAAAGTAAAATGGTCCTGTTTGAGCAAAGAACGTTATATAGTACCACAGCGGCTGGATACATAGATCTTCATCTATCTTTATACACAAACTGTTGCAACTGAAGCGGTAAAAAGGGGGCTGGACAATTCAACTTACTGGACAGATGCCAATCAACCATCTACTCCAATCTCTTGTAAGCGTCGTTTCTAAAAGTTTGAAGTCGCTTTGCTCGATCGATGGCCAGCCCATCTAAACTTTTCAGACGTGAAATATTTGCATACTGTAGAATTCAAAGTTATGTTTTTTGTAGCTGAAGGATAGGATGATTCCCTTATGGGAAAATCACTTTTTAGGAATTTCAACTCGGCAAGGAGTTAAAAACGCTAAAACCGGTTCACATGCATGCATGGATTTGTTTTCTATAAGCTTACGTTTGGAAGGACTTTGTCAGGAGCATCTTCTCTCCATGGAAAATTAATATCAGTTCTGTTGAGGTCAGCTACCAAGGAACTCTGTACTGACAGCCGCGGGTTAGAGGTTTATTTGGAGCCAAAGTGTAAGTAAAATTTCTGGAAAGTGATTGAATTTTATTTATTCGATAGGCCGCGTGTTTTAGGTTAAGTTTAATTCATGCGTAGTTAGTTTTCATCTATACGTACTTGGATTATTGACTTCGAAAAAATCCAGTAGACTTGTATTATTTTATTTTTAAAAAGCGAATAAATAAAACACACCTTTCTAGTGATGTACCTTAATTTTATTCATTGAACTTTGTGATAAAAGGCCACCATTTCTTTTTAGTAAACTCGCATGCGGCAACGATCCTTTGTTTGTACATGTCAAAGTACAGCTTAACCTCAGTTTAAAAGATTGCTGAACACGGTATCACGACGTCAAAAACTTGGTCCACTCTAGACTAAAGGCAATTAATATTATTAACTTTTGTGTTTAGGCTTAAAGAAGTTTAGCTAAGTTTCAATACGAAAATGCATCATACCCAAGGCCACGTTTTTAATAAATGAAAACTACGGATGATGCCTTGTTTGGAAGCGCCGTCGGTTACACGCTTTCTATTTACCTTTTCTAATAAAAAACAATGGATCGGACATCTTCATTCACTTTGTCCAAGTTATGTTTCATAAAAATCAATAAGTTGTTTTTCCGAACGTTGCTTTGATTGGATTATAACTGATAAACAAACAACGCGCGAGTTTCAGCCGACTACACGCATTATTTAATAGCTTCACAAAATGTTTGCTGGCCTTTTCTTTGGAGTTTATTCCAAAACGATGCCTGCTTGTTTTCGCCATTGGAGTATCGTCTGAATTTCAGTTAAAAAATAAAGTTTTCATTCATTTAACAACTGCTGGGGAAAAGTGGGCCTGTAAAGTTCCTTCGAACTGAGTGCATGCATGACAAACTTCAGGAATTTCCGGTTACCTTAGCTGTGACCCGGGATAAAAGACATCAAAGATATTACAAAATTCTGTTTGTATGAACCAGCAAATATATATGAAGGTATGAAAGTAAAACTGTGGCCGTGGAGACATGCTGAGGCTACAAATTGTAAGCCAAGTATCTCATGTTGTTACTATGGAAATCAGTAGAGTGGTAAAACGGCCGCTTCAAATCTGTACCACGTGGTGTAGTTTTTGTGTACCACGTGATGCGATTTTTGTGTACCACGTTGATTGTTTTTTCGCAGTGAGTGATCAAAACAACAGACGTCGACTGTAGAGTCAAAATGGCGTTCAACAGGCATGGCCGGTTTTATGAGCGCGGAAAAAGCCTCCCCGAGTGTGTGAAAGGCGAAATAATCGACTCTATTTTAGAGGCCGGTGGCAACAGTCTGACTTGAGAATTTTTTGGGAGTTGGACACTGAGAAATTGGTGAGAAGAATAAAGTTTACGGCAAGACTGCAAAAGAAATCTGGGAAACATTTGTTAGAACCGGCGGCGTGGAAGACAAACCACGTTTGTCAGGCAACCCCGGAAGACTTGGGCCAGGGGAACTGCATTTAATAGAGGTTATGAAGACCGAAAAGCCATCACAATCGTACAAAAACATACTACGGGAAGTCCTCCAGTATGGGAACTTAGTAGCAGGCACTTCGGTTTCGGCCGTTGGTCGCGCTGTGAGAAGCAAGATGCTCGAGGGGAATTTGAGCTGGAAGAGGATAAGCAGGAACGTTAACCATAAGGCTTTTTCCGCGCTCATAAAACCGGTCATGCCTGTTGAACGCCATTTTGACTCTACAGTCGACATCTCTTGTTTTGATCACTCACTGCGAAAAAAGAATCAACGTGGTACACAAAAATCGCATCACGTGGTACACAAAAACTACATCACGTGGTACAGATTTGAAGCGGCCGTTTTACCACTCTACTGATTTTCATAGTATGTTTGGCACGAAAATGTCGAAGAAAACGAATTTTAGAATGTCTGAAGTGAATATTTTGGTTTACTCACGAAAATATCGATTTTGGATCTCCTTTCCCTTCTTAGATTACAACCAAACTTCAATGAAAAATAAGCCAGTGGTGTTAACCGTATTAAAAAGAGGCATCGTTAAATAAAATCCAAGGAAAAGTCAGGAAACTATTTTTGTGAAGTCGGACGCTGAAACTCGCGTACACGCGAAAATAGTCATTTCTCTGAAACTATTTGGCGAAATAATCCAAATAATAACAGCAACCCACACTCACTGGCGGAAAAGGATCTAATCGATTCGTTTATGAAACATAAATGTGAGAAGGCGAATAAAGATGTCCATAGAAATTTATGCAAAAAATGCTAAATACAAAGCGTGTAAACGGCGGCCGCTTCCAAGCAGGGCATCGATCCGCTCTTTCGAAATCATTTATTGAAAAAAAATGGCCTTGGGTGGAATTTAAGTGTATGGTCAATGCATTCACCTTAGCTACAATTCTTAATTGATTGCCTTTATTTTCTATAGTAGGTCATTTAAGGTTTTTGACGTCGCATACAGTGTCAGCCAAACTTTCTGATCTTTTGTCTGACAAAGGGGAGGCCCGCAATTTTATTATAAGGTCTGCAAGTTTACTAAAAAGAAATGGTGGCCTTTATCCCAAATTAAGGTGACATCACTAGAAAAGCGTGTTTTATTTATTCGCTTTTTAGAAATAAAATAATACAAGTCTATACTGGATTTTTTTTAAGTCAATAATCCAAGTAAGCTTTAATAAGCTTAACTTAGAACACGCGGCCTATCGAATAAATAAAATTCAATCACTTTTCCAGAAATTTTACTTACACTTTGGCTCTAAATAACCTCTAACCCGGCTGTCAGTATAGAGTTCCTTGGTAGCTGACCTCAACAGAACTGATATTCATTTTCCATCAGTGGAAAGAAGATGCTCCTGACAAAGTCCTTCCAAACGTATAAAGCAAACAAATCCATAGAAAACAAATCCATGCATGCATGTGAACCGGTTTTAGCGTTTTTAACTCCTTGCCGTGTTGAAATTCCTAAAAAGTGATTTTCCCAGAAGAGAATCCTCCTATCCTTCAGCTACATAAAACATAACTCTGAATTCTACAGTATGCAAATATTTCACGTCTGAAAAGTTTGGATGGGCTGGCCATCGATCGAGCAAAGCGACTTCAAACTTTTAGGAACGACGCTTACAAGAGATTGGAGTGGATGGTTGATTGGCATCTGTCCGGTAAGTTGAATTGTCCAGCCCCCTTTTTACCGTTTCATTTGCAACAGTTTGTGTATAAAGATAGATGAAGATCTATGTATCCAGCCGCTGTGGTACTATATAACGTTCTTTGCTCAAACAGGACCATTTTACTTTCTTTTTCACATGCGAAATTATCACCGCGATGGTCGCCATTTTTTTAATTTGCTGACTCCGCCTGGTTTGACGCGCTGATTCATGAAAGCGAGTCTTCCGGAAGTCAACCAGCTCACCGGAAAATGTTTTCGCGTGGTCCGCATTGTTACTAAAAATAACTTTTTTGCAATTAAGATATCCCAAACCCATTACTGGCAGACTCCCTCTCTGTCCAATTATTTTCTCTTGATCCGATCTATGTGCATTCTATCCAAAGGAGAAGAATGGTTTGGCCATTCCTTGTTTCTCTCCCTATGGCGCTGACATGTATCGGTTGTTAGGATGAATCGCCCTTTGGCCATTTGCCACAGTTGTTTGTGGCGTGACCGTTGTGCGATTTACCCTATCACAGCTCTTTCTGGAATGATTAGCGACATATATGAGATAGGTGAAGTTACCGATTCTCATTATGTCTTAGCTATGGCACACTGACGAGGGCACAACAAGCCCGAAACAGCTGTCTGTGTCTGCTTTCTAGTTTTGAGCGCTGATCATGTCAGTTTTGGCCGACCGTAGTGCCATTTCGAGAGAATGCCTTTCCACATTGTTTGGTCGGTCCTTGCAGTGGTCTGTTGCTTATCACTGTTTGTATTTGATCCAATGTGACGCAATAGATTGTTCACGGTATTTGCAGTTTAGTTGCTTTAAAGGGGCAGTATCACGAGATCGAAACTTGAAAACGTCGTCCCACGTTTTCAAGTTTGATTCCGTATTTGTTGAATCAAAAAATCCGTTTTGATAGACGGAAGAAAGAAAAAATCACTTTTAACAGTGATATGTCCAAAATTCCGGTGCAAGAATAGTGAACAGTGCCGCGCGTGGAACCTCGTGATACTGCCCCTTTAAGATAAAAAAGTTAATAAGAAGCAAAGGACCGTGAACGAAAATGATCTTAAGCAAGACTGATACTACGTAGAACATTTAACGCGACAACGATGTCTTTACATCTCCGCTTCTTCAGAGTTCAGTTCTGAAATCCGAAGTGAGAAACATCTGCCCGCATTGCTCTAGCCTGCGAATACAGCCGCCTCTCATCGCTCCCGGCCGCTAGGGGCGTTCGCGCGAATGCCCCTAGCGGCCGGGACCGATGAGAGGCGGCTGTATTCGCAGGATAGCATTGCTCCCGCATTGATAAAAACGTATGAAGTTCCTCGAAGCAAGATTTTATCTCTGAAAGCTCTTCTTTTTCCACTAGAGCGGATTCTGAGTTTCCCCTAATTAGTATCCCTGTCTTGAGTAGCAATCCGCGAAAAAAATACAGGGAAACAACGACTCTAATTTGAAACGGTTTTCCCTGTAAAACACAACAAAACATCAAAGTGTTTACTGAGCTGACGTGACATTCGGTCGTGTAGCCGCGCGAAAAACAAACCCTCGCTTTGGTTTGAAAATTGCTAAAATGATCCCGGACGTTGCGTGACGTCATATGCAAATGTTTTGAGACGTCAAACGCGCCCGCGAGCTAGCCCTGCCCAATGCTGCCACACGGAACGACGCGCCCGCGAAACATTCCGCTAGTCATGACCATAAAAAATGAAGGGCACAGGTTCTATGAGTATGGAGCTACGCGAGCGGGCCTTCGGCCCGCGAGAGCTCCGCCATTATTAGGGGACACCCTTTTATAGAAATTTCGATTTCAGCAAATGACTTGTTTTCGTCAAATGTTATGTTTTGCAGGAAAATTAATTTATATCCCCGTCGGCAATCGCCAGCAGTTCTCCCGAGGGGAGGGGGGATTAACGGAAGTTTGGGTGGGGGTGTGTCGCCAAGGCCTTGAAACCCTGACCCTGTTCATTTCGCTACCCTGTTTAAGACAATAGACCTTTTTTCGTGACCCTGATTAAGGTGTTTCGATACAGTTTTCTGGAAACCATACCTACATTTTCAATCGGCTTTTAAGCGGTCTTCTCCAAGTCAGATCAACGTGAAATTCTCACCAATAACTGGTTTTGAATGGAAGTTTGGTAAGATGTATTTTCTGGTAAATTCGATATTACCATGACGACGCTGAACAAGAAACGTCGTAAACAGTAGAAGTGAAATTTTGCGCGTTTAAGATTTCGCATTGAAAATCCCACATAGACATCTTAAAATATGGTATATGGTATATATATTTTGCAAGAATAAAAAAAATCTGTATGTTTGATTTCAAATACTGATTGCAATAACATTTCAAACCTTACTATTTGTACACTGGTAATAAATTGATCGAGAGATTAACACTGGTTTTGTGAAATTACTTACAGATAGCGTCAAAAAGTAGCTTGATGTTATGTTTGTGCACCTTTAAAGTTTTGTTTACTTTCTCTTTTGCGATCTTGAGAACTACCTTTTTTCCTAACATCGCTTCATGTGCAATTTTTGGGTAATTTTCGATTTTAATCGCTTTTGCAAGAATCTTAGGAACGGTTCGATGGTGTCAGTTTTAAACGTTCACCACGCATGCCTACTGATGTGCAAAATATTATCTGAAAATTTTATTGACATTGATTCATTTCATGGAACGCCTTTAAGGCAAATGATTAGTGCAGCCCAAATATAACACCCTATTCCCGAGGTCAGTTCTCATACGATTACTTTTAGTGCTGAACTGAGAAGTAATGCAGGGAGCCGTTTGCGTGATATTAAAAACGTCCGAGACTGAAATACGTGGCATTTTCAGTACCCTTATTCTATCATGAAGGCATTCTGTTTCTGATGCCGTTGATAAGATATGCGCTCAGAAGAAACCCGAGAAGTTTTTTTTTTCCCTTTTACTCGGAGCCGTGAAACTATATTGAGAACTGATAGGTAGCAAAGCTCAATTGGCTTCGCGTGATTGATAATCTAAATGTCCGCTTATTTGTTTCTTTTAGTAACAAATCACAGTCTTCATGCTCAGCAGTCTTCGATGTTCTTGAAAAGATTGCAAATAATTAATCGACTTCACGTGATCATATCAGAGTACGGGTCGAACGATCGATGATGAATTGTCCCCACCCACCCGCTGGAAAGTGCTGTGACATGTGCGGGATGAAAAGAATATATTTCCCGGGAATATTCACATATGAACACCGACGCGGCCGTGACCAAAACCGCTTTTGATCCACGTAACATAACGAAAATTTCATGCCGACAGAGCGCGGTGCATTCTGGCTAAACGCGGTGCATTCTGGTAAAAGGTTATCTGCCAATATGGCCTCTGCAACGGTACGTGTAAACGCTCTATTGAGAGGTCAGAGATCAATCAAGGTACCTGACCTACGTCACAACGCTCCATAACGGCGGCGTAGGGAGTCTAAGTTCTGGGAAAATGAAAGCCAAAAACATCCCTATTGTCATATTCTCGAAAAAGAAGGAAATCTCTCAATTCGAATTTGTTCTCAGACTCTTCTCAATTTTTCAGCAAAAGGTCTGAAAATTAATATTTGATTTGTGAAGTAGAAACAGCAAAAATTATACATACAGTCAACTCCCGTTATAGCGGACACCCTCGGGACCGCGATTTGGTGTCCGTAATATTTAGCGAGAGTCCGTAATAGCGGGATGCGAGAAATTTTTTTATTTTAAACCATATTTACAGTAGGGGGTCACATGTGTGTTCATTTTCATTAACTCCAGTACCTTTTTCAGAGCCGTTGTTGCACGTAAAGAGCGTCAGAACTTTATTTACAAACGAAACAGATCGAACTTAACAGAACAGAACTTAACAGAACAGAAGTTACGTGCCCTTTGTGTACAGTAGTTCTTCTAAGTACGTAAACAACAATCCACGTATGTTGCAGCAATATCGACACATGCATCGTTTTGGTTTTCTACTGTACTGAAGTACAGTAATCTACATTTCTAAAAAAATATATTTTCAAGGAAAAACCTGAACATCAGCTACAGTATTGATTGCATCAGCTATCACATTGCCTTAAAATATCGTTCCAATCGGCTCTGTGTACTTCTCCTTTGAATTGCAACTTCCCCCACTTTGTCGCCAAGGAGACAATTCATTAGCAACCTTAAACTCCCCTCTATGAATCAAAAAAGCAGAAATGTTTTGGACACTGTCCAGAACGTCCTTGAAACTTTTCAAAGTGGTTGTTTCGTTTCAACTTTCGCTTTCACCTGGGGTATCTTCTTTTTCCGTTTCATTCTCGTCGTCACTCTCTATTTCCATGACATCGTGAGAAGTACCAATGGCCCCCAGCAGTTGTTGTTCGGTAAG
The DNA here is from genome assembly GCA_024195265.1 of Dendrophyllia cribrosa. Classification (NCBI taxonomy): domain Eukaryota; kingdom Metazoa; phylum Cnidaria; class Anthozoa; order Scleractinia; family Dendrophylliidae; genus Dendrophyllia; species Dendrophyllia cribrosa. The sequence goes on from JAJLRJ010000005.1 coordinate 13,950,419, forward strand.
AAGACTGTAACAGGTTGGAAGTTCCTTATCTGATTCCAGGTAAGTACTGATTCTACTTCCAGGTGCAACCTGTTGGACAAGATTCTCCAGTTCTTCATCAACCGAGACATCAAGATCAGCAAAGGGATCCTCCCCTCCTGTCACAGTACTGACGGTAGCTGCTTCTGACAAAGTGCTGGAAATTCCAGCTGCTGCAAAACATTTGATAATGGTATCGTTCTCGACTATATATAGACCAAGCAGGCCCCGATCCACCTTATGGCCTGCAGCACGAAATCGACCAAAAAAAACGAAGACAATCTCAAATCAGTTAAAAGCAGAAAAAATAGACGAGGTATGTGTGCAAATATTCCAAGATGCTGCTCGGTGTCCGCTATAACGAGAGAGAAAACAATAAAATTGTGACGTTGGGACCGAATAAAGTGTCCGTAAGTCCGTAATAGCGAGAGTCCGTAATAGCGGGAGTTTGTTTCAGTCAAACGTCTGTAACTTTCGCCGGGGATTTAGCTGCTGTCCGTAATAGCGGGGTGTCCGTAATAGCGAGGTGTCCGCAAGGCGGGAGTTGACTGTAATGATAAACTGCAAAACAGTCCGTATTTTTGCGCGAGTCCTCCGAAAAAAGTGTGCGACAGAAAAGACCTGGAGCGAGTGTGGATATACGTAGAGGGCGCATGAGGTTCGCGTGCGGATGGAAAAACTGACTGTTTTGCAGTCTAACATAATGATGTCACTGTCGAAAACGACGCCTCACAAGGTTGGCTGAGAAAAAAAATAGAACAAACAACAGAACAATGGACCCTAGCCCTGAAAACAATACATGTGGGTGATAACCAGGTCCAATGAAATTAGAGGTTCTGAAGAGGTGGGTGGCTTCTGTCGAAAACCCTTTTTTTCTGGCCAACTCCTTACTGCCTCAGATCAGATCCAGTGCATTTGAGCGTGACGTCAATCCTAGAATTAATCGCCTAAAGACTTCCTGTCTGTAAAATTCAGTCCGGTTTTGAACACTTGCAAGACTCTCGCAGTTGTATTTCAACAGTAGCATTTCGATAGGTATTGCTTCGTGTCATTTATTAGTTAAGTTCGGTGAATTTGCTCCCGCACTTTGAAACAATGTAGGCAATGTAATAAGGTACGTACGTTACAGACGTTAGCATATTTTATTTTATTACGAGACGTCTGTTGAATGTTCTTTCAGTTCGGAGCGCTAGCAAGGGTCAGTCGATGAAGTTTACTTTTATCCCATTCATAAATTTCCTTTTGTGCATTTCTTATAGCGGTTATTTTGGTTCTCCCATCTTCGCTGTAACCATTTCTCCTCTCTAACTTCTCGGACCCTTCGCCGTTTTCTTCTTCTCTTGCATAAAATAGCCACAACAATAGCCAACACGATTTGCGTGACAGCCATTTTGGCAACACTGTATGCGATTTTCTGATGTCGAAAGTGAAAATGTCGTACGCGTGTAAATGGTCGTAAGTCATGGCGTAAGCGTGTCGCATGCCTCGGGGGGGGGGGGGGGGGGGGGGGGGGGGGGGGGGGGGGGGGGGGGGGTACTCCCATATATGAGCTATATAGGTATGTGCCGCTGTGAAGGGTATGGTTTTCAGGCAGTTTAGTCTGGGATAGGGTATAGTAATCAGAGGTTTTTGGTCTAGAATAGGGTATCATTTTCCGCGAAACTGACCAGTTGCGTGAAGAATTTAGTCTAGACAAGGTTTTACTGGCAAATGGCATTTATAAATCGGTACGGCGGGCCGTTTACGGCATTTTTACTGGCCCCTGGCATCTTAGACTATGATTGTGAACGAGTTTCTGGAAAATAGCGAGTCTGGAATAGGTCTAGGATAGGGTAGGGTTTTTCGGTGTTTAGTCTAGAATAGGGTTGCAAAATTCAGCTAAAATGGTCTAGTATAGGTTAAGGGTCTCAGAGTCCCAGCGGCACATCCCCGCCCAAAAATTTGCCGAGTACCCTCCCCGGGGTCGCATGCGATAATCGTAGGCAAAATCGTGTCGTCTAAATCGCCCTTAAGATTGCTTACCTCAATCCGCAGTTGCTATAAAGACTGTGATTTCTGAAACATAAAAATGAACGGACATATTATTGGTCACTTGAAGCCATGGCCAATTCATCAAGCTGATATGCTACCTAGTACAAAGTTCTTAGTATAAAATGAACTTTTGCAACTTGATTTTTCCAGTTAATTTCATGTAAAAGGATTTGGCAACCTTCTTGGATCTCGTTTGGGCGCGGGATTACTAATCAATGGCATGGATCGGAAAGAACGGAAAGCCGAGAACGGCCCTCGATTAAATTTCTCGGAATGCCTTCTTCACGGCGGGCCATCACTCAGATGACAACTGATGGTGATAAAGGGGTTTTCCGGCAGTTGATGGAGGAACTCCGTTTAGAAGACGAATTAAACTATCGCTAGTATTTGTTTATCCAAAGCCAACAAGATGCGTTTGATGGCATTTGTCGTGGATCGGTCTTGAAATAGTATTTGTGTTTACATTTGAACAACACCTCCTCCTCACTCCACAATGATATGAGGCGTTCTGTCTCTTCTTGAGAAAAAGATACCTTGGGTTTATCCTTGGATTTATCGGATTTACGGGCATTTTAAATTTGTACCGAAACAACTTCCTCCGACTTTGACGCAACACCACGACTTTCACCCTCCTCCTTCTCAGTAGATTTTTGTCACTAAAACGTCACAAAACGTCATCTTTTTATTGTTCTCGGCTGCGATTGTCGTAGAGTTTTAAAACATGTTTTAAAATCCTACCACATTTTTCGTGTTGTGTGCGTCTGTCGTAAGGATGTTGTAAGTTGATTTACACGACGCGATTCGTGTTGTAGTCATGGCGTTTAAAGCGTGTCGCATGCGATAATCGTAGGCAAAATCGTACCGTCTAAATCGCCCTTTAAGATTCTGTCGGTTGCATGAACAAATTGTAAAAGTATCAAACGTAACTGCATTTATTTGAATTTGGAAAGGCCTGTTTCCTTGCGGAAATGGTTTTAGTCATGACGGTATATTAATAAAATGCGAGTGATAAATCATGACGTATAAGTGTTTCCCTCCAGTTTCCGTGTAGCCGCACCGAACATTTTTGAGCGACCGTTTAACTAACTTTCCTTTTACTAACTTTCCTTTATTGAATTAGTGTGAAACTACAAAAAATATTGTACATAGTTTGAAGTTTGTAACAGTGTAAAATTTTGTAAATTGCATTTAAAATTGCGGAGATAAACGAGAAACATTGAAATCAGCTTGAGTCTAAATTCCGAGCGATTGCGATGGCATCTAGAAAAATCAAAACTATTGCGATAAACTATGACATATGGCAAACAAAATATCTAAAAATTAGAAACTTTTGTCAAGCCGATTTTGAGTAAATCAGAAAAACATTTCGAACTTGTGATTTTGCATGTGTATGAGCGCATCCATAAGTTCCGTATTATAAAAGTTTAATTTCTCAATCTCAAATTTTAATATGCCAAAATGTGTGTTTAGTGTATAAGATGAAACTATGAAAGTTTGAAAGCGTTTCTCGTTTTAGTTTTGGAGATTCGATTTTCTAAAGGAAACCATAGTTTTTTGACTGAGTCCTTGATATTGTAGTTTTGGCGCCGCCTACATATTTCAAAAACTGCGAGATAGATTTATTTTAAACTTTTATGGTCGTTTCTTTATAATATGAACAACGTTGTCTCGAAGTTTCATCTTGATTGAAACATTGCAACATGGTCAAATAAAATAATAAAGTTCACCTAAAACGCGATTGAAACTCTGTGTTTTGATTGCATGGTTGAAGGCGCTCAAAGACGCATTAATTAATTCAGGTGAAGTGTAACGCATTTCTGCGTGTTGAGAATTATGCAAATCGCGTTGCCTTTTTTCTTTACTCTACAATTCAAAATACCGAGAGTGTCCAGTGCACGTCAAATGCGAATAAAAAACCTGCTTTCGAATACACGTCCTACTGAAATTCGTGAGAATGATAAAAATTTGACAATAAAAATCTGCGATAAAATATTATAAAACATAACACGACGTTTCGACGTTTCCAGAACGTCATTATCAAGTGAAAATGAAATAATGAAATCGAGTATATATAGTAAAAAGATGAATAAATTAAAAGGCATTGAAAGTCAAACAAAGAGTTTGGCCCTAATGGAGTCGCTCTGGGTGTTTAAATTGGGTCTTATTGTTCTTATGTACAACATTTCATAAACAAGACAATCCCATTTTGTGCTACATTTTTTAAGCATTCTAAACTGGCTCTCATTGAGTAAGTCAATGTTCCCATGGGTATCTCTCAGGTGGCGACCAATGGCAGAGTATCGATGCAAACCTTTTGCATATCCTTACAATATAATATAGCAGTTACCTTTTTTAACATATTCAGAGTGTTTAACTCATTTCCTATCTGGTAACAAAAATAATTAAAAGACAACACAAAACGATAAATGCATTGGCATCGTAGCAGCCCCATTGTTAATCAGAAGCCGTAACAGAAGCATACATTCAAGAGAATTCTCAAGGTTAAGTTGACTGTCCCTTCAACAACTGACAAATCCACCGCTAACACTGTACTCTGTACGCTTAACTTTTCTTTGCGTATTATATAAAAAGCAGCCAAAATTACAACCTAAACAAGTTACCTATTTTAACTTTTGAAAAGATTGACAAAGAAAACAGCACATTGTTGGAACATAGAAAAATGTCTCTGGTATGCGCAGATGAATGGAAGAGTAATTCAGAGACTGGAGCCACGGACGACAAGGTATCTTCCTCAATTTTTAAGCAGATTTTTCTTTGATTAAGCAAGAGTCAAAATCGTGTTCCTCATTATACAGTCAACTTCTGCTAAAAGGGTCACCTTTGGTACCACGATTTGTTGTTCGTAATAGAATAGCGAGAGTTGTTTCAGCCAATCGTATTCGTCGGGATTTAAACTCATCAGTGTTCGCAATAACGGAGGCTGACTGTATAATCCTTTGTAGTTTCCAGACAGTATTCATAGCCTGCATAATACTGCTACACATCTTTTTACTCATGTTTGTCCTAGCACACATTGTACGTAGCACATCGTTTAACATCCATAAAATTTTGGCAGTGGACCAGTGTAATGTTTAGTCCTGATAAGGCTGTGTCTTGTTCACATTCTTTAGTTATCCCAAGAACAAGAATGCAAACATGGAGTACACAACAGAGCTTCCCAAGAAATCACGTGGAACAGTCTTGCAATTAAAGAGTTAGAATCGAGTGAAGCTAAAGACGCAGGAGACAGGACTCTTAGTATCGCCAAAGATATTGGAAGCAAAGGTTTAGAAGGAGCGGCATATAACAACGTTGGTCTTGCTTATAAATCTCTCGGCGATTTTAAAAAAGCAATCGAGTTTCATCAGCAAGCTCTTAGTATCGCCAAAGATATTGGAAACAAAGATTCAGAAGGATTGGCATATAACAACCTTGGTATTGCTTATAATTCTCTCGGCGATTTTAAAAAAGCAATCGAGTTTTACCAGCAAGCTCTTAGTATCGCCAAAGATATTGGAAACAAAGATTCAGAAGGAGCGGCACATTTGAACCTTGGTCTTGCTTATCACTATCTCGGCGATTTCAAAAAAGCAATCGAGTTTCACCAGCAAGCTCTTAGTATCGCCAAAGATAATGGAAGCAAAGATTCAGAAGGAAAGGCATATAACAACCTTGGTATTACTTAAAAATCTCTCGGCGATTTTAAAAAAGCAATAGAGTTTTACCAGAAAGCTCTTAGTATCGCCAAAGATATTGGAAGCAAAGATTCATAAGGAAAGGCATATAACAACCTTGGTATTACTTATGAATCTCTCGGCGATTTTAAAAAAGCAATCGAGTTTTACCAGCAAGCTCTTAGTATCGCCAAAGATATTGGAAGCAAAGATTCAGAAGGAGCGGCACATTTGAACCTTGGTCTTGCTTATCACTATCTCGGCGATTTTAAAAAAACAATCGAGTTTTACCAGCAAGCTCTTAGTATCGCCAAAGATATTGGAAACAAAGATTCAGAAGGAAAGGCATATAACAACCTTGGTATTGCTTATAAATCTCTCGGCGATTTTAAAAAAGCAATCGAGTTTCATCAGCAAGCTCTTAGTATCGCCAAAGATATTGGAAGCAAAGATTCAGAAGGAAAGGCATATAACAACCTTGGTATTGCTTATAAATCTCTCGGCGATTTTAAAAAAGCAATCGAGTTTCATCAGCAAGCTCTTAGTATCGCCAAAGATATTGGAAGAAAAGATTCAGAAGGAGCGGCATATAACAACCTTGGTCTTGCTTATTACCATCTCGGCGATTTCAAAAAAGCAATCGAGTTTCATCAACAAGCTCTTAGTATCGCCAAAGATATTGAAAGAAAAGATTCAGAAGGAGCGGCATATAACAACATTGGTCTTGCTTATTACTCTCTCGGCGATTTCAAAAAAGCAATCGAGTTTTACCAGCAAGCTCTTAGTATCGCCAAAGATATTGGAAGCAAAGATTCAGAAGGATTGGCACATTTGAACCTTGGTCTTGCGTATCACTATCTCGGCGATTTTAAAACAGCAATCGAGTTTCATCAGCAAGCTCTTAGTGTCGCCAAAGATATTGGAAGCAAAGATTCAGAAGGAAAGGCATATAACAACCTTGGTATTGCTTATAAATCTCTCGGCGATTTTAAAAAAGCAATCGAGTTTTATCAGCAAGCTCTTAGGATCGCCAAAGATATTGAAAACAAAGATTCAGAAGGAAAGGCATATAACAACCTTGGTATTGCTTATAAATCTCTCGGCGATTTTAAAAAAGCAATCGAGTTTTATCAGCAAGCTCTTAGTATCGCCAAAGATATTGGAAACAAAGATTCAGAAGGAAAGGCATATAACAACCTTGGTATTGCTTGTAATTCTCGCGGCGATTTCAAAAAAGCAATCGAGTTTCATCAGCAAGCTCTTAGTATCGCCAAAGATATTGGAAACAAAGATTCAGAAGGAAAGGCATATAACAACCTTGGTCTTGCTTATTATCGTCTCGGCAATTTCAAAAAAGCAATCGAGTTTCATCAACAAGCTCTTAGTATCGCCAAAGATATTGGAAACAAAGATTTAGAAGGACAGGCATATAACAACATTGGTCTTGCTTATTACTCTCTCGGCGACTATTCTAGAGCTGAGGATTTTTTCAAATCCAGTGTAAGTTCGATTGATGAAATGAGAGTTCTTCTTCAATCGAAAGACAAATGGAGTATCAGCTTTCGGAATGAACGTGATAATACTTACAGTAAGTTGTGGCTTCTTCAATTAAAACAAGGCAAATTTATCGAGGCGCTTCTTTCTGCTGAGCAGGGACGTGCACAAGCTCTAATGGATCTCATGGAATCACAATATGGCGTACACTCAGCTTGGTCAATGTCAGAAAAGCAGATGGAAACAATGTCTAGAATTACAAGCCACATTCCATCACTGACGATATTTCTTGCACAAAACCAGGAGTCACTCAATTTCTGGGTACTACAGAAGGCACGGCAATGTCAGCAATGTCAGTTTATGCAAAAGGAAATCAATGACAGTTTGGAATCTTTAACTCAAGAAACTTACAAACAGATTGGTGTTTTTAAAAGCATCATGTGCGAGAATCGTTGCTTGGATGGACCAGCAGATGAAGAGTCTAAAGAGTTCCCCGACCGGAGTCCGGATGGAAAAGAATTGGCATCATCAGTAGGCAAGGGTGATGCTTTGAAAGTATTGTCGGATGTGCTCATTGGCCCGATTTCACACTTGATACAAGGTGATGAACTTATTATTGTTCCTGATGGTACATTGCTCTTAGTTCCTTATGCTGCTCTTGTCGATCAACATTCCAGGTATTTGTCTGAAACGGTCAAAATCCGACTGGTTCCAACATTAACCAGTTTAAAGCTGATGGCAGAGTGTCCGGAAGGGCGCCACAGTACGTCTGGTGCACTGCTTGTTGGTGATCCGTGGGTGGAAACTGTCCGCATCAAAGGTAATGCAGTAGGGCAACTTCCGAGTGCTAAAGAGGAGGTAGAAATGATTGGAGAGATTTTGAACATTGAGCCTCTCACTGGAAAAAACGCAACAAAGGCTCAGGTTTTAAGCAGGCTAAACTCAGTTGCCTTAATACACATTGCAGCTCATGGTTGTGCTGAAACCGGGGAAATTCTTTTGTCTCCTAATCCTGCGAGTTCCAAAACACCCGGAGCACCCACGGAGGAAGATTATCTTTTGACGATGGCAGATGTGTTAAATGCAAAATTGCATGCAAGGCTGGTTGTGTTAAGCTGCTGTCATAGCGGGCGAGGGAAGATCAAAGCTGAAGGTGTGGTGGGTATTGCACGTGCTTTCTTGGGTGCCGGTGCACGTTCTGTTATTGCGTCACTGTGGGCGATTGATGACGATGCCACTCTGGAGTTTATGAGAAAGTTTTACGAACATTTGATGGAAGGTCAAAGTACCAGTAAGTCTCTCAATCAAGCCATGAAATGGATGCGGGAATCCCGAGACTTCAGTGCCGTAAAGTACTGGGCTCCGTTTGTGCTGATTGGCGATGACGTGACATTTAATTTTTGCCAAACGAGGTGAGTATCTCGCTCTGACAGGACAATATTGAAAGATTTTGAAATCTTTAATTCTTTCATTTCTAATCCTCGAATTTGAAACTGGAAAGGAAGCGAGAATTGTTAAAACACAAAGAAACAAACAGCACTACCGGAAAGAACTTCTGAATAGGTTTTATTTGAATGGTCACATGACTTACTTTAGGATTTTATTCACAGACTCTTGTATTCACAGACTCAGTACCATGCTGGCTGGGACAGCACCACAACAACGTATTGTTGAACATCTTTCATTTTTATTCCAAGGTTAGAACAACAGGACACGGACAGCACATTGGTTGTTATGATGAAAGAGATAAATGTTTCCATAGTATTTTTACTTTAAAAATAGCATTTGTTTTGTCTATTTCAAGAAGGTATGATTTTCTCTTTTGTAATAACTAATTCATTTATCATCGGCAATTTTCCTTTAGAGTTTGATGTGTCTTTGACGTATGTAAATTCAGGGAGGTGGGTGTAGTAGTGAAGGATCCCAGACAGAACAAAACGTCCCCTCCCCTCCTCCACTCCTCCCCTCCTCCCCTCCCCCCCCCCCCCCCCCCCCCCCCCTCCCTCTTCAATTAGCGGGACGATATAACTGATCTTGCTTGGGAGTGTGGGTTTCCAGGCATTTTAAATTAACAAATTAATTTTAAAAATTGGTAAAAAAACGTAAATCCATCATGACGGAGACTTCAATTTCACATTTGATCGAAAACCAACAAAAGCCAAAAATCCATTTCCAAAGCAGTGTTGGAACTCATTAAAGCTGACACTTTTTTCTTTATTCCTTTCAGTAACGTTTCAGTCCAGTAAGACGGACCATTCGACTTTGATGAGTTATTGCTGCGCGTGAACCTTGGTCGCCAGTCACTGATGGTGCCAGAACAGTTCACATGAATTGTGGAACAGTTCAACAGAACAGTTCATCCGTATTCAGAACAGGATCAGTTCTTGTTGTCCGACTCAACACCATTATCAAATGCTAGATTTAGATTTGCATTAGAGCGATTTTCGTACGGCTTAACATGATTACGCGTAAACATAATTTGAGGAAGACATGACTCATTTATAAACTTCATTTGACAACCAAAACAACAAACGAATGGAAGGAAGTAATTTGATTGGTTTAATGAACGGAGGCAAAACGAATAAAGTGCGCGGCTTTTGGTTGGTTTAGTAAACACGCAAAGCAAAGCGAACTGATTGTGAGCTAAAAAGTAGGTATTCTCTTTGACTTCACTTGCTTTTCAGCATTCTGATAGGTCAATCGAACAAGCCTCTTTTCATATTAGAGATGTTTTAGCGGGAAAACGAGCAAAGCTTGTTTGGATCTTTTCAACTACTGGCGGATGAAAGAAATGGCGAACACTCAGGGAAACAGTTTTTTAAGGCCATAGAAAAACGCTCTAATGTCATAGCATGAGTTGTAGTTTATTTTATGTACAGCTATAAAAATTTCCAAACTTCATTATATTTAGCACGGTATTCAGTTTTCTATATTCTGACTTATTTTTATATGAACTTAAAGAGACTGAAGTCTGTCTGCAGATCATTGTATGTTTTGATGGTATTTTGTTAAAAATCTACGGTTTATCTCTTAATATGGGAGACATCTCGAGCTCCTTTATGTAAATTGTGCAACCAGTACAGTTGTCCAACTACGTGTCCAAGCGCCTATTTCTATTCAATTTTGTAATTGCGTCGACGAAGGAGACGCTTCCTAATCTTGTCGGCTAAGCGGAACGAATCGAGAAATGTGTCGGCACCAAATCTGCGCCATTTTGAAACGTCACAATAGTATCCAGCATTCTTAGCGCGTCGTCTAGGCTAAGCGGAACGAATCGAGAAAAGTGTCGGTGCCAAATCTGCGCCATTTTGAAACGTCACAATAGTATCCAGCATCACGTGGAAATCAGGCATCATCCTGGGGAGCTGGGGTTTCGAAATGTCACATGTGAATAATCTATTTGTCTTGATTTAGTTTCGGATATTTTCCCGATTTTGGAATCGTACGGCTCAATATTTCAATGCCTAGTAAAAGTACGCAGTGGAAAAATTGGACGAAGGTTCTTCTCCGGACCAAGTAAGTTGTTGGGTCTCTTTGGAATCAAGCAAGAAGTTACAGATTTTCCTCGCTGCCGTTCTGGTATGTTTTGAATGTTCTATCTTGATTTTGCTGTGGTTCTCTGCCTGATTTGGGAAGCTTTCACCTAAATACCGACGTCGTTCTTCGCGATGTTCTACGGTACGGTGCAATTCGCTTATGTCTTGTAGCAATAATTCACTGACCGGCCGCGCCAGGCGAACGCAGATAGTTTAACTTTACAGTGCTCGAAATTGCGCCTGTATCGGGCGCATTTGCGACTAAAGATTTCGCAGTTTTGTGACTAAAATTTGTCTAGCTAATAAAGGAATTATATTCAACAGTCTTGTGTCTTACTTGCAATTGGTAGTTGTAATTTTATCCGAAAAATCTTGCAAAATTTCACGTTGAATGTTGCGTGACTTAAACGTCGAAATTTCTCATTTCCGGTTCCGGTATTGGTACATGTACTGAGGAGTATGATTTCAGAATCGGAGAAATAACCGAAATGAAATCAAGACAAATATACTATTTATATGTCGGAAAAATCTGAGACCTTTCGGAGAACACAGCACGGCAGAATTTTGCCCGATTCCACGGCGATAGCGTGAATTTGTTTGATGACGGCCCGACGTTTTTGCCTGCGTGACATATCTCGCGACATAGCCCTTTTCAACAGTGGCTGAATTAATTCATAAAACTGAGGTACTAGGCTAAGACGAGGTGCCACGGGATAAGGAGACGCACTATAATCTATGATTACTACTAGTATGTAATATCGATGAGTTTGATGAGTGATGCCCCGAGTATCTGTGATTATCCTTGTGTTGGTACTTGATAATTTTCTTCACGTGTGGCTGCTATATGCATTTCTGACCATTTAAAAAAGACTAAGGCCATTAAGCCATAAATACGCATTCAGCCAAAAATACGCAATAAATTTAAGGGGGGGTCCCCCCCCCCCCTCGAAAATAGGATAGGTCGTTCCTTAGCCCGATTTTTATATTCAGGTGTAGCTCGATTTTATTTCATTACAATGTAAGGTGTGTCCTTTCAACTGAATGTTATAAATGTGCCTACAAATTCTATGATAACATATTAATAAGTATGATTTTCACAGTGGAATTATAAGCTATCGCTTTGATTGCCACAGAATCTCGATAATTATTTTACGCCGATTCCTTTTACGCTGTCGTGTTTTGTTTCGGAGAGCAAAATTCTATAGTTGCGGCGGATACAGTTTAAATTCTGCCGATTATGTCTAAGCACTGGGAAAGTCAGCAAGAAGACATTGAAACTAACAAAAATTATAGGTTTAGGGTTATTTGCATGAAACGATCCAACAATTTGGTAGGTTAAAAATAATGAGCTTTGTTTTCATTCATCGCTGAAAATGTGAAAAAATACGGGCATCACACTATACTTCAAAGTAAGTACATAAAGTCGAAAAAAGTTTTAGAAGCTGCGTTTCTGGAACTAACCTTTATTCCAATTGAAAAAATCTTGACACGGAAGGCAATCTTTGAATCTAAAATAAAGTTTGTAGGCTTCCAAATTTTTCTCGCACATTCACTTTTGCGGCGGCGGATTCCGGACACAATTTTGGATTTCCCCTTCAAAGTACTTTTGGATCATTGAATACATTTTCAGCTTATAAATTTCAGCTGGTAAATTTCAAGGCGCAAAAACTTTTCGTCGCTTTCATTGAACCCGTGAATTTGGAGTAGCACTTTTTGTCGCGGGTCGCGAGTCGCGACTGAAAGTCGTGGGTGCGGGTGATAAGTGCGGGTGCGGGTAACAGGTGCGGGTGCGGGTGAAAGGTGCGGGTGCGGGTGCGGGTAAAAGTCGCGGGTAACAAATTATCAAAAAATTAAAAGAAAATAACAAAACTTAAAAAAAAAAAAAAAATACCAAAAACTTACTTCTCCCAAAGCGGAGTTTCGAATTTTATCGTCCACTAATCATATTAGAAATTTGCAGTGGCATAACAGATCGAATTACAATGTAAAATTTTTTTTTGTGTGTGTGTGCGCGGAGAGAGGAAAATCGGAAAACCCGGCGAAGCCTTTGCACAGCGGTATATATATATATATATATATATATATATATATATATATATATATATATATATTTACCGTTTCGTCATGTTCAATCGTAAGCCGTCGGTAACAAAAGAATAACCGCTAAAATGGGACAAAATAATTTATAAACAAAAGCAATAATTATCAATTTAAAGTGAAAATTCCTGATAACGTCCAGGCATTTATGCTAAGCCGATTTCAAGGAATCTTCAAAGGAAATACGAGGTTTATTAATATGTACCGTTCAAATTAATAAAGACCTTAATACAAAACCATAACGGCGACACCAACGCAAACGTCACTAAAAAAACAATCCGCAGTTATAAAACTACTTCGCGATTATATAAATCGACAAGTTCAATTTGATGTAGCCGAACTACCCGCGTGTTGAATTTGTAGAGAAGGCTTCTTTAAAGTTCAGATAGAGTTTCAACGAAAATTCACAGTCACGTGTTCGCGTTTTCTTCAAAACCTCGAATTTGGTAATTTCACGTAGTTGTTTTGCAGAGAACGTCAGAGAATTGTGCCAAAACGTATACAATAGACTTTCTCAAAAGTTCTTCGCTTCTTATTTCCGGTTCCGGTAGTAGGCCCGTGCTCCCGCTCCCACGGCAAGTGTAGATGATGATTCGTCTTGCTTGGAAAAATTCAAGAAAAACCTTATGGCGGGGTGTACACCCGTATACACCCTTTGTACACCCGAGGGTTAATCGGTACATAAACTTACAATATTACAAGGAAATTGCCGGTTTGCTCATCTCTATGTAACAGCGACGTGCATTGAAATGGGAGTGAAAAAAATCCATCTGTCCACTGTGAACAGCCGCAAACCCTCGGACTGAAAAAGCGCAGCGTGTAAATCGTCTTTACTTATGTCAACTTATTTTAAGTAATGCCACATTATTTTCTTTTTCTGCAACTCAAGACATAAAAAAATAGTTTTTGGTTGGGATAAATGCGTTATCTCCGCAATTATTTTTTAGTTATTTTTTTATCTCCGCAATTATCAGCAGCCATTAATTTAAATGCTTTTTGTCACTCTATATAGTCTGTATGACATTTTCTCTTCTTTGTTCCTCTGTGCTCTGCAGTCCGAATAGGGCGTCCGCTCAATACACCGAGATATGCAGGATCTTTGCTGTGATAATGAGAATGTCACTGTCCCCTTCATGCTAAATCGTGCTATCATTTTTCGCGTTGATTGAATTGCTACAATGAGCGCCGCAAAACGTCTTTTTCCTTGCCTTTCACTCTAGTAAGGATAAGACACGTCAAATTGAACAAAGGAAACTTGGATTTTATTTTCAGTGGCAAGAGTTTCATTATATTAAAGTGTTCGTTTTATAGTACAAGTCAGGTTTTGACGATGAGAAATGACCATTTATTCAATGTAAGTGTCCGCGTCCGCTTTATTGAGGTGTTCACTTAAAGAGAGGCAGTTTTTACGGTTAATCATGGGTTAATACGGGAACAAAATTTTGGGACATCGACAATACAGGTTTGACTGTTTTTTTTTTCTTCCACAAAACTTCACTAGTTTCGGGTGTACTTAAAAAGAAGTTATGATTTGATAGTGAACATTGGTCGTTCGTGTCAATGTCGGCGCGGTCGCACGAAGGAATTTGTCATCCTTGGCCCGTCGAGTTTTTCACACGGTACTGGCTTGATCAGCGCCGGGATCAAAAGGGAAAGAGGGTGCCATGGCAACAGTATGCGTGCACGTGTGCTAAACTTTAATTTATAGTTTTGAATTTCACGGAGTATTAAACAGTACGAAGAACATTTTCTTTTCCGACAGTTCGCCTAAGCCAGGGCCTAGTTATGAGGATGTTGTTAACTAATGATTCCAAATCATCCATGCGAAACAGCTGGTGGTTGAAGTATCAGGTTGAAGACTTTGCAAAACAACTACGTGAAATTACCATATTCAAGGTTTTGAAGAGAACGCGAACACGTGACTGTGAATTTTCGTTGAAACTCTATCTGAACTTTAAAGAAGCCTTCTCTACAAATTCAACACGCGGGTAGTTCGGCTACATTATACAAATTGAACTTGTCGATTTATATAATCGCGAAGTAGTTTTATAACTGCGGATTGATTTTTTAGTGACGTTTGCGTTGGTGTCGCCGTTGTGGTTTCGTATTAAGGTCTTTATTAATTTGAACGGTACATATTAATAAACCTCGTATTTCCTTTGAAGATTCCTTGAAATCGGCTCAGCATAAATGCCTGGACGTTATCAGGAATTTTCATTTTAAATTGATAATTATTGCTTTTGTTTATAAATTATTTTGTCCCATTTTAGCGGTTAATCTTTTGTTACCGACGGCTTACGATTGAACATGACGAAACGGTAAATAAATATATATATATATATATATATATATATATATATATATATATATATATATATATATATATATATATACAATTATGTATACAATGTGCCCTCCCGGTTATTACCATAATGGCTTTATGGCAACTCCTGAACTTGGGCACAGGATGTACGGTTACACATTGTTGGATTGCATTGTGGAGACACAAGAGTGCTCGAACTGCAATCAGTGAGCGAAGCAATATGCCAGAAGTGAACACCTCTTACGAGCTCTCCACCCAATCCAGAGAGTGCTCAAACTGTATGAACAGTGAGCATAACATACATACATATATATATATATATATATATATATATATATATATATAAACTTGATTTGTAAAGGTCAAGAAACCAACTCCAATTTAAATTAACGTTTTAATTAGCTCGACGTTTCGGCCGTCTCGGCCTTCCTCAGGAGCGTTATGATGATTTTACAGGTAATTCAACATAAAAGCTTCATGTAACGGAAAATAACGACTAACGTCTGTGTGACGAAAAGGTAAAACATAATTCTATTGGCCAAAACAAGGTTTTGCAACATTTAAACTAAATATATATATATACCGCTGTGCAAAGGCTTCGCCGGGTTTTCCGATTTTCCTCTCTCTGCGCACACAAAAAGAAACAAAAACAAAATTTTTACATTGTAATTCGATCTGTTAACAATAGTGAAGAGTCACTAATTGTGGCTATGCCACTGCAAATTTATAATATGATTAGTGGACGATAAAATTCGAAACTCCGCTTTGGGAGAAGTAAGTTTTTGGTATTTTTTTTCTTTTTAATTTTTGGTATTTTATTTTAATTTTTGATAATTTGTTACCCGCGACTTTTACCCGCACCCGCACCTTTTACCCGCACCCGCACCTGTTACCCGCACCCGCACTTATCACCCGCACCCACGACTTTCAGTCGCGACTCGCGACCCGCGACAAAAAGTGCTACTCGTGAATTTGTGTTTTCTCGCTTCTCTGTGGCAGCGAGTCAAGTTCATTCAAGTTCAGCCGCTTTGATTGGTTTTTCGCGTCATCCGATGAATGTATAAAGGATCGAGAATAAGCATTTTGACCGGCATAAAATTGCAACAATATGCTCTTTTTATGCAGTCGTTTTCCATAGTTATTTCGTAAACACAATAAACCACATTTCTATGTGTTTACCGGCATTATAAACCCACGCGGGATGTTGGGAGAAAAATAGAAGAACGAGGACCGTGATTTACAAGCTTTCCAAGTAGGCCTAGCCACAAATATCCGGTTATTTTTTGAGATATTTAGAAGTTTCCGGGATTCTTAGGAAATATGAAGATATTTAGCAAATTTGGGGATATTTAGGAATATTTAGAGCTTTATTTGTATTTTCCTCCCATTTTTTAAAATGTTACTCAGTTCATTGCCAGCACGTTGCCAGCACTAAGTTACAAAGTTCAAAATCGGTGGATTTTTTATCCCACTGAAAAGTCTTCAGAAGTTTCATCGTGTTGTATTTTACTAATTTTAGTCTGAGGACTGAGGTTGTTTTCAGATTGCCGGAGCGTTATCGGTGAAGTGACGTTTTTAATTTTCGTCTGTCATGTAAACGGGTTTTTAAGTATAGCGTGCAAAATACTGCTTTATGCTCACGCGTGTTTTAACTGAGCACATTGATATTGGCTCTCCAGCGCGGCTCCAGCACGAGTATAGAGGTTTTGCACGGCAGCCATGTTGCATGGCAGGAACAATAGATTCTTTTCCCTATGGAAAAGAATGTTCTTTCTAATGCAAAACATTTTCGTTGTTCCTGCCATGCAACATGGCTAACGTGCAAAACCTCTATATCAGTCATTCTATAACTTCTCAGCATAGTTAATAGAGGGGACTGGTTATGAAAGCCGGCGAACTTCTAAGGCGCCAAACAATAGCGGCTCTCTGATGTTGAACATGCACGTCACGTGACACTGACCCTGCACAGATCGTGTTGTCAAAAGATTTAATCACGGCATAGCCGACGAAGGTTTATTCATGTTCGGTGACGATTTAGAGACGATTTTGGAGCTTTTAGAAGGCGATAAAGCAATGGAAAAACAGTTTGTGTCTGCTGTTAGTGAAGTAAGTAAAAGTTATTCCATTTGATAGTAAAATAAGTGCAAAAAAACAAACAAATCGAAGTGTGTAATTTTCTTGTAAACAAACCAGCACGCTGTAATTAAACTCTACATTCTAGGCCGATCTGTTTGTGTTTAATGTCCTCTGGACATTCATAAACCAAGAGTGTTAAGATAGAATGCATATATGATGTAACTACACGGATTTACTCTGCTAATAAGTTCAAAATAAAGCTTAAATTCGAGCCAATGCGATTGTAATCTCGATGTAAACAAACCAGCAGGCTACAATTTACTCTACGTTCTGTTCGAGTTTAAATGTTCTGTAGACATTTATAAACCAAGAGTTTTAATATAAAACGGATATATGATACAACTACACAGATTTATTGTGCTAAGAAGTTCAAAATAGAGTTTAAATGTGAGTTAATGCGTTCGCTGGTCTTCGTTTATTCGTGACAGAACTACATGGATAATAACTACATGTATCAGACTTTGTAAACATTCTTGTGCCTAACTATTTATGTTTTTATGTCTCACTAATCTCAAATTGTTGTCTATTTTGTATAGGTCCAGTCTGTAGAACTTGTGTGCCACTGTGGCAAAAAGTATAAAACGAAAGGTGGCCTTGAGAGGCATCGTGCTGCAAAGCATAGCCAGAACAGCCAAGCTCCTCAGTTACTGACCTAATGTGTTCTGATGGAGATAGTGAGCACTGCTATACAGAAATCAAAGAAGCCAAGGTGTTTTCAAAAAGCATAAGAAGTGAGCTATCTCTCTATCAGTATGAAGTGCTTGAGGAAGGAAGTGAGGAATTCAAGAACTTGAAAAGTCTTTTTGAAGGGCATATGAAAAATAGCAATGTTGAAAAATTTTATGGAAAGTATTAGGGAACAGTGCCTTTTAACAATGTAACTCTGCCATCATTTTATCTGATGCTGAGTTAGTTCCCGAGAGGCATGTGAGCAAAGACATCTTGCGAAGTATGGTAATATTGTATCTTAGGGTGCGTGCATTCTCATTAGCTAAGGATTTAATCCAGCGGTATAAGATGAAGGCAAAACAGACGAAGGCCAAGTCACTAAGGAAAGAAATAAACAGAAGCTGCCAAAATGAATAACCATGCCATGATTAAAAATAACAAGCTGTTTATTATATTAATATTTTACATCTTGGATCCAGACATTATGTAAATATAACATTAACAGCTGTTTCAAGCTTTCCAAAAACTACTTTCTCTTTATGTACATTCATTTATATATATACTAATCTAAGCATTTTAAAACCAGCTACAATCATGTGAAAAGGAAGTTTCACATTAAAAATTAAAGAATGTTGATGTTATCCTCTTTGCCTACAGTACATGATGTTGAAATGGATATTATCAACTGCTATAAATATGAAATGACCAATTTCTGTCAACAACAAAAATATATATGTTCAATTTTATCGTTGGTGCAAATTTTATTTTCCTTTGTTTAAAACACATTATCATACATTACCATAGCCAAAAACAAAGGAATAATCAATAATCCAGCATTGAATTCAGCCATAGTTAATTAACTATGATTCAGCTTACCATAATTTCTGTATTAAGCCCCTGGCGACTTATGTTTTCAAGCACATACATTTGACGGGGGGGGGGAATTAAAAAAAGGGGGGCCTTATTTAAAATTGGAGGTGATGTTTACTGAGTATTGAGGTAGTTGATCAACTCATTTATTGAAAACTTTTAAAACGTTCCCTCAGAAAGCACAGTTTTTATAAAGCAAGTTTATGGCCATGTCCTCCTATCGTCTAGCAAACAAAACAGGACAATTATTAGAGTAGTTTCACATAACCCGTAACTCCTCGTAGCATGATGGTGACTTGGCTGCTAGTGATAAACAGAACCGTATAATCATCGGGTGGTACCGAACACCAGTCTTGCTACTTGAGAAGAGCTTCTTCTGCTGTTGCCAGAATAAATTCATAAACGGTGTAACATTTTCATCATTTTCATCAAGAATTCTAGTAAAGTCATTACTCATTTCATGGTCCACCACAATGTTCGACTTAACAATTTCTGTTCGAATTTCATCCAGTTCGCGTTCGAGCTCTGCACACCTCAATCTTTGCCCTTGCAAGGTCAGCTTCAGTCTCTTTGGGTCCGTATTTGAAACTGGTGCCTTAACATGAGCCGGTGTGGCAAGTCGCCTTTCCTTTGCTTTGATGTTCGCACTCGAATAAGCTGAAAAATCTGCACATGATACACAATCTGTTTCTGCGCAAAGCAAATTACAGTCTTTTGCCCTCCAGTAGTCCTTGCTGGGAAACTGCTCCTCACGGTCATCAAACATTGCATCGACATCCATAGGAATTACATGGTGGTATAGTTGACTAGTCAGTTCTGTGGCCTTTACACCACAGCACAGTTTATAGTTGTCAATATCCTTCACAAGACTTGATACAGTCACATTTCGCATTGACCGCCGGTATTTTAAATATAAGTCGTGGTCCTCTGGTAGATAGCATCCATATGTTTTAACTGCATATCCAAGGCTGTCATCCACAATAAGTTCAATCTCTGGTAATAGAAATGGGTCTACCATCTTTTTCAATACCAGCTTGCCATTTACTTTCTTGTACTGCCATTCCTTCAGACTTTTCAATGACTTCACCCGCTGGCACACTTCTTCAAAGTTTTTGTAGCATTGTCTGGGAGGATCGCTAAAATCACTCACAACAGAACGTTCTGCTCTTGGTGTTGGCTTGGCAGTTTCGTGGCTCTTTTTAGGGAGATTTAGCTTCGGGATCGCACCAAAGCGTGGTTTTTTCTTTGTCATTTTTTCTCCATAGACTACAAGATAGAAAATACACACATCTAAACTCAGTAGAACTCAATAACGCGTGCGTTTCGCGATCATATTTATATAATAAACGACTGCAAAATTCACAACTACAGGTATTAAACAACAAAGTTAGTAGAGGGGACTCTACTAGCCATGGTAACAACTATATGGTAACAACAAGCGTTTTTGACTTACAAATCTCGATATCTTCTGCTTCAAAATGCCTCTCACAGGTAAACACATTGTCGTTCTTGATTCTCTCCCTGAATTCGCGATCTATTTATCTCGTTTTCGTTATCTCGTTCAACCAATCGTCTCTCCATTTCTTGTACGCGTCGTTCTTCGCTGCCGGTAGCTTCCAAATTCCTACACCTTTCGTTCTTCTGCACGTTCCACAACCAGTCACTGCACAGTTCTCACCTGGCATTTTGATACTGAACTTTTGTTTTTCGTATTTATGCTATTTTATCCTCGATCGCACAACAATTTATCAAAATATAAGCAAAAGATTACTCGCGCTTCGAGAGTCATGTCACTCCGGACGCCATCTTTAGTTTTCATGTGCAGGGTCAATATCACGTGACTACGCAAAAAGAATAACAAAGACATCGTTCTTTGAAGTTCGCCGGCTTTCATAACCAGTCCCCTCTATTAACTATGTTCTCAGTCAACCTAGTTCCCAGGGCCTTCTCCGCTTTCAAGATGATGGGCCCTGGGGAAGAGGTTGCTGGCGCTTCTGGTGTTAAATGTTTTTGAGGGAGTTGCAAGGACTTCCCTACCTTCAATAATCCAGTAACCCGCGGGCGCGTTCTGCATTCTTGCACTCGTGTTTAGTTTGTTACACCGTGCTGATCAGCTACACTCCACCCTACTTTATCGGTTTCTGTCGTATTGGTTTCTCGCAAAGTTAATTTTTTTACGCAGTCAGATCAGCCTTGCAGTTTATTGTTATGTTTGTTCATTTTTGGCTGATTAGATCTTTCGTAGACCCTACGTATCGTTTTCAGCATTATCGTTTGCGGTCCTTTGCAGATTTTTACTAATACCATCACCTGGAAGCCTCATACAGAAAATCTATGTCAAATAAGTAACCCTTTTCTAAACAATTGTTCTCATTATTTAGTTATCCCCAGCAGAAAAATGCAAAAATGCCGCCGTACACAACAAAGCTACTCAAGAAAAGGCGTATCTCAGTCTTGGCATGATAGCTTTCGAGCTCAGTGACTTTCAAACAGCCCGGCAGTACTTCGAGTTAAAATTGAGTGACGCTAAAAACGCTGGAGACGGGGATAGAGAAGGAGAGGCATATGTTAACCTTGGTGCTACTTATAGACTACGAGCAGTCTCTCTTTTCCAGCTTAGTCCGTCGAGCGAGAAACGAAAAAACATTAGCGAACGGATAATGGCCGCGCGAAACTGGGGGCGAGGCAGCTTTCTTACGATTCTTTCGGTGATTTCAAGACGGTCATCGGGTTCTATCAGCAGGCTCTTTGTATCTTTAAAGAAGTTGGAAACAAAGATACAGAAGCAAAGGCATATACCAACCTTGGCGCTGCTTATTACTCTCTCGATGATTTCAAGACAGCTATTGCGTTCTCTATGCAAGCTCTTAGTATCACCAAAGAAGTTGGAAACAAAGAGATGGAGGGAAAGGTATATATGAACCTTGGTCTTGCTTATTACTTTGTTTTTGATTTCAAAAAGGCTATCGAGTTTCCTCAGCAAGCTCTTAGCGTCGCCAAAGAAGCTGGAAGGGTAAAGGCAGAAGAAAAGGCATATACTAACCTTGGCGATGTTTATTACTCTCTCCGAGATTTCGAGACAGCTATCAAGTTCCATCAACAGGGTCTTAGTTTCGCTAAAGAAGCTGGAGACAAAGATGCAGAAGGAAGAGCATATGCTATCTTTGGTGCTTCCCACTACTCTCTCGGTGATTTTCAAAAATGTGCTTGATAAAAGGGATGGTCAAGAATATTTGAACATGGCATGCGTTGTTTTGCAACAGCTCTACCCCCTCTAAATGATGACCGGTCTCTAACTCGAAAGGAAACAAAATTTAGTTTCAAAATCTTTAAAAGAAACATCAGGAAAATATTGATGAATAGATTTTATTCACAAAAGTGAAAGTTATAATCACCTTGTAAGTAATAGTAATTGGACTGAGTGGAGTACAATTCAGGGAGTAATCGGGCCGAGCGCGTAGCGCGCAGACGATTTGAAATTACGAGCACGATTATCCCTGAATTGTACGACACGAAGTTCAATTACTAATTAATCGCATTAATAGCAAAATTCGAGATTAAAAAGTGTACGTGGACTCGATCTTTTGTACTCCAAACGTCAAGAATATTTTCTGAGTTTGAAAGTAGGAGGAAAACAGCAAAAAAGAACCCATTTAAGTAATGCTCCACGTAAGAGCTATAGTAAACTTCATTGTTCTGCGGCATTGGCTCTTTCCCACATAGAATATCTTCAAGAATAGAGGAGGGGCTGATGTAAAAATAAAGAAAACCCATTTGCGTCAAATAAATTTTAGGAAATGTTGGTGCTTAACCAATCAGAATAGCAGAAGACACATCTCAAATTACTTGAAACCTTAAAAAAATTAGACAAAATGCACCTTGAACCTTAACTTTTTAGCAGATTTTGAGTCTAGGCCAATGAGATCACTAGTTGTAACAATGAAAAAAGTTGACTGACATTTCATCGTGCATTGCCGTTCAGCGCTATCCTTCTTATGCGGATCATTATTAAAAGTGCAACTGATTGACGCGCGTGCAACGTAGGTGTCCAATTACAAAGTTGTAATTGGATAGCTGTAATTGGACACCCACCAATCACAATCAAGAATTTTGTTATTGATACGATTAAGCATATTGAATATTATAATACCTCAGAAAAAAAATTCTGAATAGGTTTAATTTTAATGTTTCCGAGAAATTCTTTTATAGGGTTTGCCAGATTGAAATTGGTTTTGACCGCCGTCTTAAGGCGGGACTTAACCTAAATTTGAATGAAATTTGATGAGGTTTTAATAAGGGATAGGTGTAAGAAAATGATTTTTGGAACACCAACAGACAGTCGATACCCACGCAAGAGCACCCCAGGTTGCTAGGACTAACTTGGTGTCCGTCTATTGATTATTAACTACAAATTCTAATTTTAAAACTTCATTAAATCTTCAACATTTCTTATTTCTCTAAATTTTACCAATCCTTTGAGAAAAACTATTTCCTCCCAAACATACCCAAAAATTTACAATACCCCATAACATAGGTTTCTGTTTTTGGATTGCTTGAAACGTGAACGAGATATTTCCATTAAAGCCATGTTAAGTGGCAGAAAAGTGGCGTTTAGGTTAAGTCCCGCCTTAACTTCGTTTAAATAACCAGCTGACCCACTACTTCGTTTATTTTTTCAGTAACATTTCCGCTGCCCAACAAGAAGGAGCTGTCCATGATAGTTGCAGCTGACGGTTTACAGGAGCAAGAATTTCTTTTTGTTCGACTTATCAGCTGAAGTGATAGATTTAGTTTTGCCTTACGTTCCTTTTAATAACACCGAAATTCAAACCCAACTAAGGGACGGACCATAAGAAAAATTATGGGGGGAGGGGGGGAAGGAGCAAATACAAAAAAATCATGCAAGGGAAAATTTTCAAAAAAAAAAATCCTGCATCGACCCATACCATCAAAAGAAAAAAAAGATTCGTGCAGAAGACTTTACTCTACCCAAAAAAAATTATGCACAGCCAGTGGAGAAAAAAATTCATGCGAGCTTAAATCCCCCCCCCCCCCCCCCCGATAACTTTTACAATGGTCCGTCCCTAAGGCCGGTTTACATTTAACGCTACCGTCAGTCATAATTACGGCGACAAACATTGGACCACTGAAAAGAGAAACTGACATGATGGATCGAAATCCACAAATCAAAACTCACAAACATGACCTTTTTTATATGTATCGCTTTCTGTTGTTTGGAATGTCCTACCCGTTGTGTAAGCTGCGGCAGGCAAACTCTCTTCAATGGTACCAAAGTTATAACGGTACAGGATAAAATAGTTATGCAATGCTTTCACGTGCTATACCATGAAACATGCCGATCGTAACTTTTTCTTTTTCTTTCTTTACACCCGCCGAAAGGCTCGTGTGTATACTAAGAAAAATTTCATCACTCATGGGATATTCCACAGTATACCACTCGAAACTATTGTATTGTATAACCAGGGGTCAATTTAATAAAACTTTTACAAGTGTAATTAACAAGTGTAGCCATTGTTTCAGAGGTTGAAAACAATAGCTACACTTGTAAATTACAAGTGTAAAAGTTTTATTAAATCGACCCCAGTATATATATTCGTGTGACGGCAGTCTTCCCCTCCCCTTACCAAAAAGAACTAAGATAAAATAAGATACAATCTTATAAATACTCTTTATTGTCTCTGAACATTGTGATCATAAGCAACCAACACAATGGGTTTTCGATTTGATACCCATAAACCATTGCATTTCAGATTTGCTTATTGGTTGAAAATCCTCAAAACGTGACAAATTTGGTCCCTGCCTACTTCGCCTTCTTGCCGGGAAGGGGGTAACTCCGATATGAAAATGATGGAGGTGCTCGCCGTACCTGTTAAGGCTGGTTTTCACTAGCGCATAAGCATAAGCACAAGCCAACATAAGCAGACTCAGTAACGTGTTATTCATTAGTTCCAATTGTTTGAACAAAACAGAACAATAGACACTAATGATCAACATGTTACTGAGTCTGCTTATGTTGGCTTGTGCTTATGCTTATGCGCTAGTGAAAACCAGCCCTTAGGGCTGGTTCCCACTAGCGACGTAATCGGAAGCGGAGTCGGAGTCGGAAGCGTAAGGATCCTTACGTTCTAGTGTAAATTAAAAAACGGAGTCGCAATCGGAATCGGAAGCTCGACGGAATCGGAATCGGAAGGATCAGAAGGTTTCCTTTTTCTCAGTTCCGATTCCGCTTCTGCTTCCGTCGCTTGCTATCCGCTTCCGTCGTTTTGATTTCCACTAGATCGTAAGGTTCTTACGATTCCGATTCCGCTTACGTCGCTAGTGGGAACCAAGCTTTAGATGTCAAAATTTGTAAATTGGTACCGCTTAAAGGGTGCAGAAATCTCAAATGACCACGGTTAGAATTATCGCCGTACCTTTTAGGGTTTTGTGCCTACAAAACACGACAAGATGTCTTGTGTTGTTTAAAATTGGTACCTTTTAAGGCTGGTTTTCACTGGCGACGGAGTCGGAGTCACAGTCGGAGTCGTAAGAGCGCTTCCGACCTAGTAAAAATCGTAAATCGGAGTCGTAAGCGGAGTCATAAGCTCGACGGAATCGGAAGAATCAGAACGGTTCCATTTTCTTCCGATTCCGCTTATGATTCCGTAATCTTCTTCCGATTCCGTCGGTTTGATTTTCACTAGATCGTATCGCTCTGCGCTTCTGATTACGACTCCGATTCCGTCGTTAGTGAAAACCAGCCTTAAAAGGTACCAATTTTAAACAACACAAGACATCTTGTCGTGTTTTTTTGAGTGAAAACCAGCCTTTAGGGGTAAAAAATATATTTGAGTCACGCCTATTAAACGAGATTTTCGAAAATTTCCGATGAAAACTCCCCGTCATTTTTATATGGGAGTCCCCCCACAGGCCTGCTTGCCAATGAGACCATTGTCAATGTTAGGCTGTGCGCGTCTTTAAGATGAATTTAATTAAAGAGTATTTCGTTCCGGTGGATAAGCTGTGCGACTTCACAGAAAAAAACTACGCGCAAAATATCACGGATTAAAATCTTCTCATTAAACGAAACCTCCACAATAACTGTTTTTTTCCTATAAACAATCATTTCCCTAAAGATAAACGTATCATTCAAAACAAGCCAGCTCAGAATATAAAACAACTGTACTGTTCTAAATGTTAATAATTTCCGCAAGAGAGAGAGAGAAAACACCATAAAGAAAGTTTCTAGTTGATCCTCGGGATGTATAGACAGCGATCAGTCTTTCTTCCTTCGTGGATCGTGGAGCGCGAAAGGATACACGCACACGCGTATCGCCCCGTGGTAAGGGACGCAAGACGCGAGTACTTTACCCACGCGTGCGCGTGTATTCTGTCTGGCTAACCGAAGACGGTCTACTTGCAGAGATACTTGAAGCATCCTTCCATTTCTTAGAAATTAACACCCTACACCCTTCTGTCATTTTCTTGGTCATAATAAATGTTTGTATTGTCTTGGGCAAGTAGTGTGCTTTCCTTGGGAACCCTGGGATTATCGGGAAGCTGGGGGGTGGGAACTGCGGGAATCGGATCGGAAGAAAGTGATGTATACCCACGGGCTATGATAACTTAACGTCTGCTGTATTCTTGTTGATGTCCTAATTCGGTTGCTGTGCGATTTACAAGAAAAATCGATCAGATGACATGATTTGTAGTTCCATATTAAAAAAAATTGTCACATCGCACAGGCTCCATGCAGCTGCTGGTGTCTATAGCTATCTCAGCCCAAATTGAACACTTTCTTCAAAACGTGCTGCAGACGCTGTGCACGTCTCGCTGAGTTTATTTCTTGTGCGACAGTGTCCGTGTATCCCTACTTCTGCATCATCTGAATCGCCAACTGCCAGTACGCGGTCATTGATTAAGGAGCTCATTTTGAAATCTGCTTTTGAAGATGGACGAGAAACTCGTAATAAGACATGACAGACTCCGATCTGTCATCCACCAGGTTTTGAAGGAACAGCATTCTTAATCGGCTATCTTCCCTGTTAATTACACACAAACAGCTTTAGTAGGATAACAGGAATTCATGCACGTTTTGACAACAACTCTTGCAAAGTACAAGAGAAACTAAATGCACAAACGTAAGAAGATCGGAAATGTATCTATTCCACAGCAGTCTCCTACGCGGTCGTTATTTGGGTCGACACGCAACGCTTCTAGTGGGGGGTGGGGGGTGGGGGGTGGGGGGCATAGCCTGTGAACAGTCCCCTTAGTGGGGGCATGGAGTTAAAATAAATGAGCTACCACTAAGGAGCCTGTTTAGAGGTTAGGAGAAGCGTTGCGCGTTGACCCAAATAACAGCTGCGTAGGAGAATATAATTGAGCTTTCTAAAAGCGTCTTTATACTGGCAGAGTTGTAATCGATGTTGGCATGACGTGAGCAACAAACGTACGAAAAATACCTTAGCTCTAAGGACCGAGCCAAACGAGGAGAATTGGCGAGAGTTAAAACTCTCGCTTTCGTTTGGCCTGAGACACTCTCGGCGACACTCATGCGTTCTTGAGGAGTTTAAATCCGCTCAAACTTTCATTTAACACTATTTTTGAACCGTGATTCTAGCGCAAAACAGTTTCCAACATGGACATTTTTTCTGTGCAATAATCAACTTACCTTATAACATATATGTTAGCATGACAAGTTCTCTGTGACTGCAAGTAATCTACAAAGGTTCTAACTCTCTCTGACTTGGGATTTTCCAACACTGGAAGTGAACCCTGAAACAAAAGAAATTATAATTCAGTAATTACTTGCTGTGGATTACTAAGAAACATTAGGAGAAATTAAGAAGCGCTTGATAATTTCAACTGATCAAGGATTCTATCCACATGATCGGAAGAGACAACTACATCTGACTCATCCTCGGTTCTTAATCCGTGAATACGCGCATGCGAAATGAACGGGTTATCGGTAACGGTGGCTTAAAGGCCCACCTTCACCCAAACTGCTGTGCGCATCGTGATCACTTTCTGTCCTGAATTTCGTGCAATCAATCAGATCACGCGTATGAACAATGGAGTATGTCAAAACAAAAACAAGCGACGGCAACGTCTTTTGGGTGAAGGTGGGCCTTTAAATTCACTCACTTACTCACTCACTAACTCGCTCCTTCCATCAGCTTTAAACTTATATCTCATTCACACCAACGCTTAAACATGTTTAAATGTTGTTTAGTTTAAAACAGGTTTAGAAACAAGCATCCTAAATTCCCGAAATATTTGCAGTGAAATCTTTACTAAAAGCAACTCAATGACTTTCATTATCATTCCAGGTAGTTTGAGCCATATACATTTAAAAACGTTCAAGATGGAGACTAAAAACATAGTTAAACTAAACAACATTTAAACATGTTTAACCGTTGGTGTAAATGAGGCTTAAGTGACGTAATGCTTTGTTACGAATGCGTTTCGTAACAAGAACAACAGGAATCCAGCGATAACAATAACTAATTTGTTGCAAACGAATATAAACAACAATAAGCTTAAAATGTTTCGCATTTGGAGTCTTTAATGCAACATTAAAATCGACCTAAAAGGATTTTTCAACCGAGACACACATTTTGAGGCGTATCTACCTTGAAATAACAAAATTTAGTCTTTACTAAGCATGTGTTCCTTGGTGGTCGAGTGGTTAAGTGTCGGAAACAAGAGTCGGCAGACGCGAGTTGAAGTCCAGCTCAGGACCTTCTTCTTTTTTCTTTCTTCTTCGGACTGAACATTATGAAAGTGATGTACTGTTTTTTTTTTGCGTTCGTCAAAAATCCTTACATTTAATTTAAAAACTAGTAGTAATCATAGATTATAGTGCGTCTTCTCATACCGCAGCACCTCGTCTTGACCTACGTAGTACCTCAGTTTCAGCCACTGTACGTTGAAAGGGGCTATGTCATGAGATATGTCACGCAGGCAAAAACGTCGGACCGACGTCAAACACATTCACGCTCTCGCCGTGGAAAATCCTTCAATTCTGCCGTGCTGTGTACTCCGAAAGGTTTCAGATTTTTCCGACATAAATAGTATTTTTGTCTTGATTTCATTTCGGTTTAGATTTCTCCGATTCTGAAATGATGCGCCTCAGTACTTGGTGTGATATCCGCAAGGATTTTACCGACTAAATAAATGTAGATATCTCAATGTCTGGAAGTTGCATTCAGCATATGTTTAATCAGTTGAGCATGGACAAAGGTTCTGCTCCGGGGCTGATTGCTGTAAAATCAACCCAAAAGTTGTCATAGTTTTCTCTCTTCTACGAAAGTAGTGTGCTTTCAATGCTGTCACGTAATTTATAATAACACGCGCAAGCGATCTCAAGGTCAAGCTACATGTAGGTCACGTACGCGAACAGTATTAGCTGTAGTAGTTATTTTGATCTGTTTTGAATGAAGTCCAGAAATTTTCATTGCTCTCTCTCAAGCGAATATCAATCCTTGCAATGAGACAAAGAACGATTCAGTTGAATTCTTAGATGGGCAGGCGTTCGCCTGGCGCGGCCGGGAAGACATACAGCGAATCGCTCCATAGAACATCGCAAAGAAGCGACGTCGGTATTTAGGTGAAAGCTTTCCAAATCAAGCAAAGAACCACAGAAAAATTAAGTTAGAGCATTCAAAACATACCCGAACGGTGCTAGAAGCGAGGAAAATCCAATAACGTCTTGTTTGATTCCAAAGAGACCCAACAACTATCTTCGTCCGAAGAAGAACCTACGTCCATTTCCATTGTGTACTTTTAGACATTGAGATATTGAGCCGTACCGTACGATTTCAAAATCGGGAAAATATCCGAAACTAAATCAAGACAAATAGGTTATTTACATTTGACATTTCGGAGCACTCAGCTCCCCAGGATTGAATGGATTGTGCCTGATTTTCATGCGCTGGAAATGCTGGATACTGTTGTGACGTTTCAAGATGGCGCAGATTTGGTACCGACACTTTTCTCGATTCGTTCCGCCTAGACGACGCGCTAAGCATGCTGGATACTATTGTGACGTTTCAAGATGGCGCAGATTTGGTACCGACACTTTTCTCGATTCGTTCCGCCTAGCCGACAAGATTAGGAAGCGTCTCCTTCGTCGACGCAAAAACATCGAACCGTGTCAGTGTGAAAACATAAACTTACCGCAACATTGCGTAACGCGTTAGCATTTCTTATTCACGGGTTGGCTCATTGGAGCCTTTGATCTCTACTGTCCATTCTTTTGAATCGTCAGCAAGG
Source organism: Dendrophyllia cribrosa (assembly GCA_024195265.1). Taxonomy (NCBI): domain Eukaryota; kingdom Metazoa; phylum Cnidaria; class Anthozoa; order Scleractinia; family Dendrophylliidae; genus Dendrophyllia; species Dendrophyllia cribrosa. The sequence continues at coordinate 13,980,541 of JAJLRJ010000005.1, forward strand.
GGAGGGTGGGGGGGGGGGGGGGGGGAGTGATTTTACTTCCCTCCTTCCCATAATCCCTCCGCCACCATGTCACCCTACATAGGCTTGACTCTTCTACTGTGTTCACACTAGGGCGAAACATGTTTAGTATGGCTTATACTGTGTTCACACTAGGGCGAAACATGTTTAGTATGGCTTATGCTGTGTTCACACTAGGGCGAAACATGTTTAGTATGGCTTATGCTGGGTTCATACTAGGGCGAAACATGTTTAGTATGGCTTATACTGTGTTCACACTAGGGCGAAACATATTTAGTATGGCTTATACTGTGTTCACACTAGGGCGAAACATGTTTAGTATGGCTTATGCTGGGTTCATACTAGGGCGAAACATGTTTACAGTGATCACGAATGAAACATGTTTCCCTATGAAAAGTATTCAAATCAGGCGGTGCATTGCGCGACTCATGATCGAAACATGTTTACTCTGAACGTGATTGAAACTACCCCACGAGGAAGTTTCGATCTAAGCCAAACGAAACACGTTAGTGCAAATGTCGTCTCCTTGTTGAACATTGCATTGCCCGTCGTTCCCGAACGGCTTGACAAGTGAGATTAAATCACAAAACATGCAACAGCAAGTTTGAGCTCTATTATTTTCGGGTTATGTGTAATAATAAAAATTGTATGCGTACTTGTGCCGGTATATATTTTAGAACCAGGCGTGAAACGTGTTTTGAAATTAACAAATGATGTGAACAATGAAATTGCAAATATGTTTACGGGAAACGCGTTTCGTTGAAACATGTTTACTCTTTTCGGTGCTGATGTGAACGCAGCAGTTAAATCAGGAACAATTTCCTACCAAATTTTCTGGAATACTGCCAAAATTAGGGACGTTGAAGAATGCTTGTATGACATCAATAGGTGCATCCCGTCCAACCCAAATGTAGAAAGCCTACAAACAACAAACAAGCAAAGGAGTATTAGTACCTATTTAACATATTCATTTTAATCACGTGTATACGCAACATAGCATGGAACGAGATATAGTATACGGGGGCAATTATGCAAATTTTCACTCGAATAATCACTGAGAAGTAAACTTTTTTTAATTCCCAGTGTATTACGTCATTCAGATGTCTAGACAGTCTCATTTCACACAATGTATATTTATGTCACGCTCTGATGTTTCACTTTTTAATTCTTTGACTTCAATGGAAAATTAAAACCAAACTGCGGACTTTACCTTACGATGTTTCGTATTCACGAGCGGGCTCTTAGAGCCCTTTGATTAAACCTGACGTAACATTAGTTACATGTGGCCAATCACAAAAACAACACAACGCAACAAATCAAGCGGAACTCAAAAGCAAAGTATAAATTAATGATGTCACGAACCACAGTTATTGAAACCGAGTTGTCATGAAAAACAAGAAGGCCAGCTAAGCACGACAAGAAAACGCTGTATTATCAAGGCTGCTACCAGAGAAAAATTCTAACGCTTAGACGTTAGAAGCCTACGGTGTAAAAAGGTAAAGTACCCAATCAAAATCAGTTCCTTAAGCCCCGTTTACACAGGCGATTTTTTGTGCAATTTTAGTCGCACGTTTCGGTGCAATTCTAGTCGCGCGCAAGTTGCATCTTCAAATCGCGCGTGTAAACTAGCGACGATATCAGTGCGATTTGTTGCGCGATGTCGCAGAGGTTTCGAGCATGTTCGAATCCTGATGCAACTTGGCGGCGACTTTTGGGAAATCACAGCAAATGTCGCACCTGAATCGCACAGGAAATCGCCAATAGTTTAAACTTGCGAAAAAAGTTGCAGTGAAGAGCGCGACAAAAATTGCATCAAAAATGGCATGTGTAAACGGGCCTTTAGGTGCCATGCGGAACTAGGCTGTTGTTTGGCAACACACTGAGGAGGTAGAGCGTATACGATGCAAGCCTGCAAATAACTTTCTTTTCTAACCAAGTCATTTGTCAGTCCAGGGACAATATTGACCTGACAAGAAGTCAGTCTGGTTGGATAATTTTGTTCCGCATGGTTTATCTTTATTAAAAAGTGCCTGGAAGTTTTCCATGTTTCACAGAGAGAAAAGATTTTGTCTGCATTTAATTGTAGTAGAACAACCCAGTCCATCTGTCAGACCAGGTTAAGCTTTTACCAGTCAAAATGCCAAATTTTCCGGGCATTTGTCCGATGACAGGCTTTTAGAGCAGTTTTTAATTGAGTATCGAAAGTAATTTCGTGATTGCTTTGGTTTTTCATTGCTACGTTTTGTGATTGGCTAAAAAATCACGCGCCACTTTCTCAACCAATCAGAAGTAAAACCGAAACCAATCGTGACTTATTCGCACACGTTTCCCCGCGCTTAGCGCCTGCTACATGTATTTGCTTTTAGTTCTGATTGGTTCATTGGATTGTCTGCGTCTGTTGTGATTGGTCAGAGTGATTACTTTGGTTTTGGTTTTACAACACTCAAATGAAAACCGCTCTAACTCAATTCACAATTTCTGTTTGATGAAATTATTGCTATACTCACATGACCCGTGTCCATAAGGAAAATTCCCTTCCGGCTCAGCTTCTCGCCTGATAAGTGGAAGATAGGAGGCTTTGCAACCAGGCCTGCTTTAGTGTGGATAGCGCCCTGGAAAGGAAAAAAGGCAGTTCGCTAGTTGGCACCAGATCTTAAGACTGTTTTACATACGATGCAGGGAGAACTTTCAACAAATAATAAGAATCAGGAACTGACACAGTATAGAGTAGGGTGGGGGCCTGGGGGAATTGAGAGCGCTTTGATGATCTCTGCCATCCCACTTCTTTTTTTGACGATGCTCACCTCATCTGACAAGTCGTGTATCGGGTACATCTTGGGATAGATTGACAACATGACCAGGCTAAGGGGCATCACTTTAAACTGCTGCATCGCAAAGCACCGCTCATCCAAGCGTGTGTTGGAGCCAAGACGAAACGCCATCTGAAAAAAAAATTAAAGAATTGAAGAAACAAAACAATGGATTGACAGATTTAAGCAGTGAGTTGTGAGGGAGTACAGTTATATGAAGGAAATAAAGTTATACGTACATGTTTCATGATGGCCAAAATAAAGAGCGGTAGTAATCTGAGAGAATGAGGGGCGATGAGTCCACTGCTTTGAGGTTGATTTGCCACGGATGTGCGGTACACTCCAAGAGTGTCTATACATGCATTCATTAGGGCCTGGGGAAAAAAGTAACATTACATTAACAATGTGTTCTTGACTGTGTCAATGTCGACGGTCCATATTTACAATACCAGTAGCTCCTCTCTTCTCCTAACATAATGGGTTGGGGAAGAGTGGGGGGGGGGGGGGGGGGGTAGGGGTTTGTGAGAGCACGGAGCGTGAAAGGAGTGGGATCTACACTTTGAATCTTCCTCTTGGTGTCCTATAAGGATTATTTTAGTGTCTGACAAAGGCACTTAGTTTTAATAACGTCAAAATCCCCATGGCATTGAGCTATTGAGCAATACTTTCCAATGATGCTGGATTTTTTCCGAATTTTGATTTTGGGAGCTGTTGGGAGTGAAAGAGTAAAATGCAACTTACCTCTCGTGCATCGCCTAACGATGAAGTCAGCGTCCTATCAACAGCTGCAGATCAAGAAAAGTGTAACAATCAGCATAGCTAAACCAATGACGTATTTGTTCTCGTTGAATTATAGGCCAGAGGGTCATTTTTATTTTTTGATTCTTTGCGAGAACCCGTTTGTTTTAAGTAATCTGTTTGATGTTTGCTGGGAGAATTCCTTGCCTAATTTATTTATTTATTAATATCAGCAAATGTTTACAGGAATATATAGCAGAGATGGTTCAAGAAGAGCCCCGTTTACAAAATTCTTACAGTTGACATTACAGACAAAGAGAACATACATGACACTGATACAAGATAAAACTATAAAACAATTACAATGAAAACACCCGTAAGACTGGGGTATGAGCCTGGATTGCATTCTCTTGCTGTGTTTTTGGACCAAAAAACTTTACTTTCAGAGCCCCTTTAAACCCAAAACAGAAGACTTGTATAAAAAATTACCACTGATTTGTTTGGAAAACTTTCAAAATAATTACCGTGCCATCACTTAGCAGTCAAGTTGCTACATGCAACAAATTCATATCTTTTAAACCCTTTCACTTTCAGAGTCAATTATGGAGACATGTAATGTCGTTCTAACTTTTGAGTCTGTGGACGAAATCCTATGGTGTGACCATTCAAATGAAACCTCTTCAGCAGTTCTTTTGCATGGTACCATTTGTTCTAACTTTTGAGTCAGCGAATGAAATCCTATGGTGTGACCATTCAAATCAAACCACTTTAGCAGTACTTTTTTATGGTACCATTTGTTCTAACGTTTGAGTCAGTGGATGAAATCCTATGGTGTGACCATTCAAATGAATCCTCTTCAGCATTACTTTTGCATGGTACCATTTGTTTTTCAATATTTTCCAAAATGAAATTTGGGATTTTTCTTGAATATTTGTGATATTTTGTACTCTTTGGAGTTAAACAGTTAACAGTTATTTGCTACAATGTCAACTCACCCATCTTTGCAAGCAGTGTAGCGATGGCCTGAACATCAGCTGTGGCATATAAATCAGCCAGCTTGTTTGTGATTGGCAGAGCCAGTGTGTGTACTCTGATTCGTCGCTCACCTGCAAACAAAGTCAAACTTTTGCTCATTCAGAGAATAGAATAACTGTGCATTTGCTTGAAACTAGGAAAACGCATGTGATTTGTGATAATCTGAATTGGCTTAATTTAATATTTTTGCCAGCATGGAACTGAAAACCAGGTACTAGTGTAGTGAGCAGGGGCTCGCGGTTTGCATGAAATAGAAATCATTGATAGATTTGTGTCATTCTACGATCAGCCTCACTGCATTAATTTCTACTTAAACAAGTTACACTTTAGTTGCTTATTCTATTACCTTAACCCTTTCACTCCCAGAGTCAATTATGGAGACATGAAGTGTAGTTCTAACTTTTGAATCTGTTGACGAAATCCTATAGTGTGACCATTCAAATGAAACCTCTTCAGCAGTACTTTTGCATGGTACCATTTGTTCTAACTTTTGAGTCTGTGGATGAAATCCTATGGTGTGACCATTCAAATGAAACATCTTCGCAGTACTTTTGCATGGTACCATTTGTTCTAACTTTTGAGTCTGTGGATGAAATCCTATGTTGTGACCATTCAAATGAAACCTCTTCAGCAGTACTTTTTCATGGTACCATTTGTTTTTTAATATTTTACAAAATAAAATTAGGGATTTTTTCTTGACTTTTGATGTTTGGCACTCTTGGGAGTGAAAGGGTTAAGACTTGTTATTTTCAGGTTTAGGCACAGTTTTAGTCGTTTAACTTTCTTAGCTATGACACCTTCAAAATCCCTTTTTCCCAAAGCTTTATGAGAGCTCTGATCAAATTACCTTTGGTGCTTGTGTAAAGAAGTGCAGATTGGAACACTGCCAGGTTAGAATCTGTCAGTGAGTCTTCAATATCAATCTGCATGCTGAATCCACTGTCAGGACTGACATTTGGCAAGGAAACCAGGTCAGTGGAGCGTACAAAGAAATTCCCGTGGAACGTGTGGATTGAAAGACCTGGTGAAAAAAGAGATTGTTATTTTTGAAGGATATATCCAGCAACTGGTAGCCACACTTGTTAACCCGTGAATATGCGCATGCGTAATGAACGGGTTATCGGCAACGGAGACAGATATGCAAATGAGCACTCACTCGCTCACTCGCTCCTTCCATCAGCTGTAAACTTAGTGACGTAATGCTTTGTTACGAATGCGTTTCGTAACAACAACAGCGTGAATCCAACGATAACAATAACTAATTTGTTGTAAATGAGTATAAACAACAATAAACTTTAAAGATGTTTCGCATTTGGAGTCTTTAATGCGACATAAAATCGATCTAAAAGGATTTTCTAATCGAGACACGCGTTTTGATACGTATCTACCTTTAAATAACAAAATTTAGTCTTAATTGAGCGTGTGTTCCTCAATTTCTAGTTTAAGCCTAAACCTTGGCTGCATCTCACCTTTTGTACACCGGACTCTCATGACAGCTTCAAATCCAATCTTCCTTGTCAGATAACGTCTGTAAATGACCACATATAAACCATGTTAATCATCACAGTTAACAACACTGCTTCAAGTTCGCAGACCCCTTGGACCATTATTGTCAAACAAAGTCTAACATAAACTTAACAAAACTATAAGATTCAACTCTTGTTAAGTATGATTGTACTTACACAAATTCATTTTCAAATTTTTCTGCTGCCGCAGGATTTCTGACTGCATGAAAGTCTGGGTAGTACATCACTGATCCACCAGAGTATTTTGAGGCACACACTATAATAATTAAGGCAAAGAACACTTTAACCATGTGTACCAGAGTATTGTGACACCCTGAGAGGTTAACAGTAACTTAGTCACATTTATTTTCAGGGTGGGAAATAAGCACTCATCTGCTTGCCTATTGCGATTTTGAAATAATCAAAAAGCCTAACTTACATGGAATTTTCACGTTAAATGCTAACAACAAAGCACCGCTGTTGCTTGTCTTCCGTCATTCACACATTTCTGCCTCCCCCCCCCCCCCCCCCCCCCCCCCTTCTCCACTGTATGTTAACTCAGTGTGACGGGTGCCTGGAAGACTGTATGGGAGCTCATGGCTGGGTTGCAGGGATTGCCTGCCATGGGAGCGGTATACTGTCTAGGGGCAGGCTGGTCACAGTGGAAGCCCCTGGATATCCCAGGCACCTATCTTCCATTCAGTGCGATGCATTTGTTAAGAACAGTTATTTCCTATTACATGTATAGTCCTATTATTACATTACTTTTTACCGTTTACAATGCTTATTTCCCTTCAGATCGATTTTTGTCTAGTAGGGGCTGAAAAGGGATTTTGTTTTTGGGCAAGTTAAATCTTATCTTGGCAACTGCATTATAAACCACTCACCCGGCTGGTGAGTGCCGTCAAAATTAAGTTTCCAACCTGTATTTTGTTTCCATAGTACACTTACTTAATGTTGCAATGTCAGCATATTGTCCTGACAGCAAAAACAGATCAACAGCTACTTGTTCAGCAGCACAGTCCAGGGCAAATTTCTTGTAGAAATCTGTTGCTGGGGTAAGATTCTGCACATCCTAAACAAGAAGAGTTTGCAAAAATTCAGTATAAATACATAGGTAACATTAATTTTACATAAATTTGTTTTGGCCTAGCTTAAGCCTGTAAGTTACATGTGAAAATCTGCAATAATGATTTTGTACAAAAAAAAGTTGATGCTAAGCGCATGGATAATTTTCTGTGAAACCTTTCATTACCAACATAAAAGACTTGCAACATTTTCCTGCAACAATCAACAATTTTTAATTTTTACTGTGTGCGGTTACATGGTGTTGACTTTTTGTGCAACAGTGTTGCATAAAAAATGTCTTGTGAAACATCAGCTTACATGTAAACATGTTGTCTTGCAGTGTCAGAAATAACAGTCAGTCAGAGAACATTGTCCAACCAAATTCCTAACATGTCAAACTAAATTTCCAATGGCTCAGACACAACAGTGACTTAGTTTTTTCTGAAATACTTCATTCCAAAAACAGTCCTGTTAGGGTAGAAAAATTATTGCCAGCCCTGTCTTGGGTACCAGTTTTCCTTGGTTTAATAAATGCCAGTCTTGTGAGAGTAGGTCTAGTGGAACATGTAAACTACAAACCTTTGGACTGGACTTCTGTCCATCCTCTCTCTTTTTTAGCTCTCCTGGACCAATATTAGGCAGGGATGTCTGGAAAACTGTAACACGACCACCTATAGGACCCTAAAAAATTAAAAACTATAACTAGAAGTAATCACAGATTAAAGTGCGTCTCCTTAGGCACCTCGTTGTGACATGGCATTCGCGTTTCAGGCATGTTTCTGGTTCTTTCTTAATTTAGGGCCAGCTTGTAGTTGTGGAACGATGTATGTTGTCGAACGAGCTGTCAGAGCATGAGGCAGCAAAAAAGTGCGCACGCAGGTCAAAACACGCGCTAAGCATGCGGGATACTATTGTGACGTTTCAAGATGGCGCAGAGTTGGTACCGACACTTTTCTCGATTCGTTCCACTTAGACGACGCGCTAAGCATGCTGGATACTATTGTGACGTTTCAAGATGGCGCAGATTTGGTACCGACACTTTTCTCGATTCGTTCCGCCTAGCCGACAAGATTAGGAAGCGTCTCCTTCGTCGACGCAATGATTAACCAAACAAAAATTCATGCTTCAACAAGTACTAATACTCAACATAGCAACTGTGTTTTCTATGAAATGCAGGGCTGTCAATTAAGGCTGGAGACCAGGGATTTTCCCCCTATTATTATGTGTTCGAGCCCTGGCTATTTTCAAAGAAAATCAAAACATTGGCAAAACCAAAAACCAATTTTCCCTGGCTACTTTTTTCACCTGTATTTCATTTAATTCGAGGGCCACTGGTTTGTCAGCGCAAGCTGTTATGCGTTTACCTTCTGTTAATAAAGTTGTTGTTATTATTATTATAATAATTTTTTTATTATTACTTCCCTGATAATTAAGAAATGGTAAACATGCAGTGTGCGTACACTGAATTACCGATGCACACAGGAGGTTACTAAGCTGGAAAGAAGTGTAAGAGTCACTCAGGGCAATTAGCCAAGAGTGACTCTAGTTTCTTGAGTGCTTAGCAAACCTCCCAAGTGCATCAATAACTTGATGTATGCACAGCTGCGATGTTACTGACCTGTTTCTATCTGTTCTCTTAATAATATTGGCTTTCTTTACACAACATTTAAATAAGAAACAAAATAAAACAATAACTGAAAATACAACCCTTGATAATGATACTTGCAAACTACGCCTGCATATACAACAGCCCTTTTTACAGGGAGTTTTCCAAGAGAAGTCAAGAAATGTTTGGGAAGGTTGACCTTTGCATGTCTGAGGGAACAATATTTCACTCAACAACATTTCACTTACAATTAACTTGAGGGCAGCCTGCATGGCTGCTCCCGTAGCACTGTGTACATTAGGGTTCTTGCTAAACAATGTTGGAAGCGAGTCCAGAAGCTGAGTAACAAGCTGAAAACAACATAAAAAACATTGTAAGCAATATGACTGGCTCTTGATTCGCTACAACGCCCATAAATGGGTAGTTTCTTTGGTCTGATTATATAGCAGATATGTATTGTTTATAGCTACAACTTGTGTTTTAAAGACCAGAAGTCCAGTCTTACCTCTTTACTTTCATTCAAATTGACAAGCAAATCATCAGGCGAAGGAAGAAAGACATCTAAAAAATAACACAAAATTAGGAATTTTATCTGAGCTTTCTTTGCAGTTGCTGAAAATATTAAAATTCACTGAGATTATTCATCTCAGTTTTCATATATAGCTGGTACACACTATTGTGCAGCATGGCAAATCTACATTATTTGGTGAATCACAAAACAAATGATTGTAAACTACATGACCGTACTTCAAAGTTTAAAAAATTGCTGTCCACTTTTCCTAAAATCTAGCAACAACAAAAATACACTTCCATTGCAGTTGTTATTTCACTTCGAATGTTCAGAATTCAGTGTAATTAATGTGCAGTATGAAAAGGCTACATGAAATGTGAAACACATTTTTATTTACAAAGCACATCACATTAAGGTTACAGTGTACCTTCAGATCACAAATTTATTGAAATTTTTTTTTGGCGTCAAAATAAAGTTTACAGAATGAACTTTCATTCAAAAAAAAAATTATCGAAAAATAGTGAAAATTGACGGAGAAATGACGGTATAACTTTTGTGGGCGGAGTTTGTTTATGAAGCGATATGTTTTTCTAAGCGCTGTTTTCTCAAAGTTAATTTTTCGCTTGTAGGGGACACTTTAAAGAGCTACAACTCAAAGGGAATTTGTTCGATTTTCCTCAAATTTGGACAGAAGCTTGGCTAACATATAATCAACAAAAACGTGTCGGCGAATTTCTTATTTCCGAAAACTTTTTCGTCAAGAGCCATTTCCGTGCGATAACTCCAACTTTTTTTCTCCCTTTTTCGAAAATATTCTGTAACTTTTCATTGCAATTGAATATGGGAAATCGCCGACACGTTTTTTTAGCGCCGGAAACCCGAGAACAAATCAAATTAGCAAAATACAATAATCGCTTTGAGTTATAGCGTTTTAAAGCTGATTCGGACGTTCGAATTTAGACGTCGTAAAAAATTCGACAATTCATTTTCTTACCAAATGGTTTCCATATTTAGATAGCCAGCTTTATAAGCTTTAATTTGATATTTGGGTTTAGGTATATTAAGTGTAATCTTAAGACGCTAGAGCTGTTATACTGGAGACACCCCCGAAGGTACACTGTAACCTTAAAGGGACAGTGCCTGGGTGAGGAGGAAAAAATAGCCAAAGGTGATGAAAGAAAAGAAATATTAAAAACAGAGACAAAATAATGGCTGAAAAAGTCAAAATTCTTAATTTTAACATTTATTTCCGAGAATTTACGGCCGCCATTAATCAACCTTGTTCCAAGGCTTGGTTGCGAATGGGAGAAAGTGATGTCAAAGACTCAAACATACCTCACGGGTTGAAATTATAATAACAATCAGCATAGAAAATTGCACGAAGAACAAGTCCAAAGTTTTTGTTTTTTTTTGCGTGATTTTCAATACTTATTGTTATTTTAATTCAACCCGTGAGGTATTTTTGAGCCTTTGACGTCACTTTCTCCAATTCGCAACCAAGCCTCAGAACAAGATTGATCAATGGCAGCCGTAAATTCTTGGAAATAAATGTTAAAATAAAATGACTTCTGATGTTCGTAATGGATTGAAATTTGGCACGATGAGTAAGAAAGTCTAATAGTACATGAAAATGTAAAAAAATGAAAATCAAAAATTTGATCATAGGGGCACTTTAAAGAATGGCAATTTTGATTTCTTGAGGGCCTGTCACGAAATCAAATTTGATGAATTGTTATCCACTTCCATCCCTGCAGTCCAGCACTTTATTTCCAAACTACTGCTTCTGTTTGCTTTGCAACACATATTATAACATTCATGACAATGCAATGAGTGCATACCTTCTAAATCTGATACAATGTGCATTTGAGGTTGGCTAAGTTTTGACTGTGGATAAAAAAGGAAAAAGCAATTACATTAAAAAAAGACCATCACACTGTTAACTATAATAATAATATACATGAAAAAATTACTCGATTCTAATTGGCTAAGAGCAGTGCAGTTCAAGTGTAACACCAGTGCAAAATGTGTAACACCAGTGCAAATTACAAATCGAAAAAAAAATTGCCAAACAAAAATGGATGCAAATTTTTTCATGTATAATTATTAATAAGTAATCATACGGTTTTCTTGTTCAATTTGGGATTAATTTGCACTTGTGAGTTTTTCAAAAAGCTCAAATTGCACGAGCCGCTTTGAGCTTTTTGAAAAACTCACTCCTGCAAATTAATCCCAAATTGAACTCGAAACCGTATGATTACCTATACGAACAAAGGCATGTAATGTGTGGTTCCCATAGAAGGTTATTGGAAATTCTCAAAAGTCAACATTTTTAAAGGAATCAAAGAAATATGTTAGCTACTTGTCAAAATGACTTACCTTTAAGCTATAAAAGTGAACTGTGCTATCATATGTTATAAATCCAATCTGTGTTCTTAGGTCTCCTGGCATTTTTTCCAGGTTGTCTTTTAGTAGTTTACAAACCAAATGAAGGTAACCTGAAAATAAAAAAAAAAACAATACACATACATACATTACATCGGTTGCAAAGTGATCAACAACAAATTTCTCCTCATAAAGCAGTTTTCAATTGAGTGTTGCAAAACCAAACCCAAAGTTATCAATATGGCCAATCACAACAAACACAAACAATCCAATGAACCAATCAGAGCTCAAAGCAAATACATGTCACCGATGCCAAGTAGTAAAAAATGTGTGCAAGTAAGTCACTATTGGTTTTGGTTTTATTTCCAATTGGTTGAGAAAGTGGTGCGGGATTTTTTAGCCAATCACAGAGCGTAGCAATGCAAAACCAAAGCAATTGTGAAATTACTTTGGACACTCAATATTGAAAATCACTCTATAAACAGCAAAGTATAGTTAGATATATATAATGAAGGAAAAGATCACTAATAATGAATTATCTTGAAATGTCAACAACTACTCCCAAAAAGTTGTATTAGAAAAACAAAGAGACTGGAAAGGAGAATTTCAACACTGGGGGTATGATGGTTTAACCAGTATTACTTACTAATCTATTATTACTGCAACAACAGATGAACAACAAGAACTTACCTGTTTCTAAAGCATTAAAAGAAACATCCAAAACAAACAGGAAGACTGCTGGCTGTGGAGGTCGCAGCTGAAACAAAGCAAACATGGAAGAGTTAATTAATAAATAATATAAGAGGGCAGGTTTGGTGGTCAAACAGTACAATTTAGGTTTGTTTATTTAGTCCTGGGTTCAATTCAATAAAACTTTTACAAGTGTAATTTATAAGTGTAGCTATTGTTTTCAACCTCTGAAACAATGGCTACACTTGTAAATTACACTTGTAAAAGTTTTATTGAATTGACCCCAGGTGTAAATTTCTCAAAAGTCCTAAAGACATTTTGGACCCAGTAATTTAATTTTTCGAAATTTGTGTCTACATTTATTCGGCAGAGGACTTTTTTTGCACCAAACAGTTCAATTTATTGCATAAATTTAAAAGGATTTTACCATTCATTTTAAAAATAAATAGCAGTCAAATCTCTGATGATAAACTTTTTGGCTTGAAATAGTTTCACGCTGGTCTTTGCATTGTTATATTTTATTAGACAAGAAAATATGCTCACCAATGATTCTTTACATCCCTGTAAAAATAACGGTCACCACTGAACTTAACAAAATGATGAGAGGTTAGCCTCCAAAGGGCTGACAACCCATCCACATATTACAATCAAAATTCTGTAGGTACATATTTTGAAATGCACTCGAAGTAAATAATACAAGGTGCCCACAATATATGCATAACAATATATGCATAACAATATATTTATAATATGACCAGTATGGTCCAGTGCAAATGTTCTTTTGAAGACTACATGTATTTACAAAATACCGGTATGAGGGCTATACCCATTTGAGTGGGGACTTAAAAAGCCATACAGCTCTACTACAAAATGTACAGCCTCACATGTAAAAATTTGAAACAATTTTGTCACCAAATTGGTCATAATTTATGATAAAATACTTATTGACTAAGTGAGGTTGGGTGGATGGGAAAATATTTGGCTTTCGGTCATGGAGTATGTCCTTGAGCCAAATATTTTCCCATCTGACCCTTCCACTCAGTCAATAAGTACACAGAAACATGTTTTAGTCTGCTTACCATGTACTCTGATGGTGCAATAAATTCCACAGTAGCATTCCTAACTTCTGGTCTCTTGGCTGGATCTCCATATTGTCTTGATGTAGGATCAAAACAGAATTCCTCTGGAACTACAATCAATTTGTTGGACAAATGTTCAGTAATATGCAGGACTGTCAATTAGTGCTGAGGGCCAGGGGTCCTCCTCAGCTAGTTCTTCTATTATGTGTTAAACCCCGGATACTTTAATTTCAACTACAGATGAACCTCTTAAGGGGGCACCATCGGGACCAGGAGATGTGTCCCCTTTATGGAGGCGTCCCTTTAATAGAGGTGATAATTACAAAGATTACATGAGCATTTTGCTGGCCAGGTCCAGGAGAAGTGTCCCCCTAATGGAAGTGTCTCATAGTAGAGGTTCCACTGTGCTACTACTGCAACCTTGAATACTGACAAGGATAAATTAACAAATATGGTAACTTCTTTTATCTTAATATCAGGGTGGAAAGAGTTAATGGGAAAATTTAATGAAAAACTACTTCCAAGGAAACACAATTAAACCACCTTTAATAGGACACTGGTAAGTAGCTTAACCCAGTTTCCATAGCATCAAAGCAACTATGAATATTGCTATCTCCTCCTGGATGGGATAGGGAGGCGCAGTGGTCTAGAGGTTAGCGTGTCGGACTCTCAACCTGAAGGTCAGTGGTTTGATCCTGGGTTCTGCTGTTGTGTTGTTTCCAAGGAACTTTGCTCCACGTTGTCTCTCTCCACCCAGGCGTATAAATGGGTACCGGTGACATAATACTGGGGGGTAACCTTCTGATGGTTACCCCCCAGCATTTCATTGCCAGTACCCATTTATACACCTGCGCGGAGAGCGACAATTTGGAGAAAAGTTTCTTGTCTAAGGAAACAACATAATGGCCAAGACCAGGCCTTGAACCAGCCCCCTTGTATGCTAACCACTACATTACCACTACACTACTATGTCTCCACAAGCGGACACTGGTGGGACTGTGTTAATGCATTTCAGCAGGAGAGGTGTCCACTTATGGAAGGCGTTTGAATATGGCTAGGACTATGAGATGTCCACCAATGAGTGGGGTGACGTGGGGAGGGGGGGGGGGGGGGGGTGATATCTGTTATCTACAGTACCGCTCAGAGATAAGCGAACCAAAATTCACGTTAAAAATGCGTTATGAACGCATTCGTTTTAACGCGCTCGCGCGTTCAGCTGCGTTAAGCTGCGTTAAAGAAACGCGAAATAGTGCGTTAAAGTTAACGCATTAGTATGTATGAGTTTGGTTATTGTTCACTGTCATTGTTATTTTGTGAATAGAAGTTAATGGACGTTTCAAAAGACATTACATACCGTATTCTAATGGTTTTCAAGCATTCAATCGATAAACCGAGCAGCACTGTTTATCAAAAGACAAATTATATCGACGTGCGATGGCACTCGCATAAACAAAACATAACAGTTTAACTACATGTAGAACGGATATGGAGTTTATATTCATTAGGTTATCAGTGATGACTGGATCTGCGACATGTTTCGAACTTTTGTGATCTCTCCGCTGGTTGATCCTTGCCGACTATCATAGAGGCCGCTTATCTTTCTGAACTTTCGCTTGCAAAGAAATAGCTCAACATTAATCGGCGCGCCATAAAAACTTTTATCACAGATTTCGCCTTTAAAGTAGGAGTATTTTGCTGTTTCAATCACGTATGTTCGCCTGATAGAACCGGAGATAATATTTTTTTTATTATTGCCGTGATAATTACGACGCTCGCCCGTCACACGCCAAATAAAAGCCAATCTTTCTGAACTTTCGCTTGCAAAGAAATAACTCAACATTAATCGGCGCGTCAGAAAATCTTTTATCACAAATTTCGCCTTTAAAGTAGGAGTATTTTGCTGTTTCAATCACGTATGTTCGCCTGTTAGAACCGGAGATAATATTTTTTTTATTATTGCCGTGATAATTACGACGCTCGCCCGTCACACGCCAAATAAAAGCCAATCTTTCTGAACTTTCGCTTGCAATGAAATAACTCAACAGTAATCGGCGCGTCATAAAATCTTTTATCACAAATTTCGCCTTTAAAGTAGGAGTATTTTGCTGTTTCAATCACGTATGTTCGCCTTATAGAACCGGAGATAATATTTTTTTATTATTATTGCCGCGACGCTATGACGCTCGCCGCTCGCGTGCTTATTTCAGTAGAGGGGTTGGTGGATTATTGCATATGTTGGTCATAGCTTTATTAAACTTAGTGGCTCCTAAAGGAGCCGTTGGTTTTGTTACCTGCGGGGTGCAATGTCGAACTCATCGAGTCCGACCCCACAGGATTTTTCCCCACGGAGTGCAATGCAGGGTTGTGGCTCTTAAAAGAACCGTTTTAAAAAATCCATTCGATTAGTAGCCCGATGCTCTGCCTTCGCGCTCGACCACGGCTGGGACCACCTTGCGTAGGTGGCCAATGTATCTCTGGCACTTTTCGGCAGTCACAGTGTCCCAGTGTCTGAAGTGGACTACTATTTCTATTTAAGATCGAAATCAACATCGGATAAAAAATTTTCAGTTCAATTGTTGAAGTATTTGTTTAAACCATCGGAGCTCGAGGGGAGGAATGTCCGGGGGGTAAATGGAAAGCTACCCTTAGATGTAGTAAAACTAGAAAAAATTAGGGAAATCGTTTTCAAGTACTACCCAGTTGCGCTGTCTCAAAGGGATAATCTGTGGAAAGAGTGCCGAAAAGCAATAGACAGTTACATCAGAAGCAAAAAATATCACGCATTGCATAGAGTCGAGTAGTGTATCATTGAATGTAACGGGGAGTGTCAACTGTAAGAATGCCTGTTTCGACAAAATTCATCTGAGAATTTGGAGATTTTTCGGGGAATCGGGAGACTCGAAAAATTTTCTGGGAAAAATAGACATGTGAAAACTTATTTATACATAGTACTGCTCAAACAGCTTTTGTTATGGTTGTCACCGCCCTGTGGTAATAGTGTTTCGATTAGTCAATAAGAGTAGAATGATAATGATAATAGTTTTTTGGACTTTTGTATTTCGATTAGTCAATAAGAGTAAATAATAAGAATAGTTTTTTTCAACTTTGTAATTTTTATCATAGCTCAGTGACGTTATTCCAATAAACATAAATAGGTCTTATGTTGACCATGTGTATTTGTTTTCGTGTCGATGCATTTCCTTAACGGCCACCCTCGGGGAACTGGTAAGTGCTGACTCAACAGACAGGGGTTTTATTTACAGTATTATACTGAGGTTCATGCGAGGAGCTGCGAGCGTCTTGAAATCGGAAGGCTTCGTGCAATCAGTTGTTTAATATTTTGTCGCTCCTTTCGGTACATAATGAATTCTTTTTCTCCTATTCAGAGTAATTTTACAGTCAATTCTAAATTCAACGCTGCGTTCGCTATCAGAGTTACTTTATTATTTTGATACGACTCTATAGAAATAATAAAGCACGCTTGTCTCAGACATTTTGGAGGCAAGTTGATAAATGAAATATGAGCCGCAACATTTTTTCCTCTTCGGGAAATATGAAACTTTTACGCGAGCATCTCGAAATTGATTGACTTCTTCCAATCAGTTGTTTATTTTGCCGCGCAGTGTGAAAAAATTGTTCGGTCAGACTTTAATTCAATGTGTTCGCGCTTGTATCGTACGGCTCGATAGAAATATAGCACGCGTGTCTCCGAGAAGCGGCGAGCATCTAGAAACCGACTATCTTCTTGCAATCAGTTGTTTATCAAGTCTCGAAATCGGCGGGCTTCATTCAATCAATTTTGTCGCTCTGGCTGAGCGCTTGTTTGGCCGTGTAATTGCCATGAATTTTATGATTTTTTCCCCTTGCTGCGTTCGCTATCAGATTTATTTTTTATTTTGATACGGCTCGACAGAAATGAAGCGCGCTCGTCTCCGATTTCCAGACATTCGGTCATCTTGACCAAACAAGCGTGTTTTTAGTTTGGGAGGCGAAATTTGCAACTTTAATTTTGGAGTTGCGAGGCGAATTGAGTCTCGAAATTGTTTATTTTGTCGCTCTGACTGAGCGCTTGTTTAGCCGTGTAATTGTCATGAATTTTATGATTTTTCCCCTTGCTGCGTTCGCTATCAGATTTATTTCTTTTTTATTTTGATACGGCTCGACAGAAATGAAGCGCGCTAGTCTCCGAGTCCCAGACATTCGGTCCTCTTGATCAAAGAAGCGTGTTATTAGTTTGGGAGGCGAAATTTGCAACTTAAATTTTGGAGTCGCGAGGCGAATTGAGTCTCGAAATTGTTTATTTTGTCGCTCTGACTGAGCGCTTGTTTAGCCGTGTAATTGTCATGATTTTGTTCCCCTTGTTTTGGATTTCGATTCTCGCATTATTGTCGATGTGGTAGTTTCAAAAAACAAAAGACTAGTCCCGGTGGACTCGCCTTTTGTTTTGGATTACAAAAGAAATATTGGTTATGAATAACAAAGGCTTAACGCGTTAAAGAAAACGCATTCACCGAATGCGTTCAAAATAACGTGAACGCAAATTCAAACGCGTTAGGGTAGCGTTAAGAACGCGTGTGCTATGTTCGCTTATCTCTGAGCGGTACTGTACGGTTGAAATGTTCATATGTAATTTGGATGAGTAAATTGATAAGTCAATGAAATAAAACCTATTATACATACAGACAACTTTAATTCAACTCAGATTGTAGAGTACATGCAGCCCAAAGGCACTAGTATCTCAGAGAAATAGTATACAAAAAAAAAAAAAAAAAAAAAAATAGAGATGTATATGTTGTAGTTCATTTTTATTTTTCATTGTTAGATGTACTATGGAAATATATATATATAAAAGGAAGGAAAATAAAAATTGAACTAAGGATAGAATTGAACTACAACATATATAAATATATTTACACGACCATTGGACTAACTCAATGAAAATAATAATAAAAAACACACCTCCACAGGAGAGTACTGCTCAGTAGCTTTCATTTGAAAGGTGCGGGATTTCATTTACAGACCCAAACAACATATTTGATTATTTATGTAATTGTTAGGAATGTTGTGTAAAGCGCCTAGAGCAGGATTGAATATAGGTGCTATACAATTTTAAAGTATTATTATTATTATTATTATTATTATTATTATTATTATTATTATTATTATTATTATTAAGTAAAGGTCTGATTCTGGGAATCAACAAGACAGATTAACACACCTTCATTTATTCTAAAACACATTGGACATCTCCACCTTCTGGAATCCGTGAAGGTGACAAATGGATTGATATAAGTTCTACAAGAACGACATCTTGTAATAATAGAAGAGTGAATAACTGGAAGATTCTGTGGGAATACAAAAAAGAAGATCTTAACATGTTTGTTTACCAAATCTCGGATAATACACCTGTACAAGTAATACAATAAACACTAAAATGATTACTGTAAACATTGGCAGATCATGTAAGCATTACCTTTTTCTACAAACATTTTCATTTATTTGTTGAATACAATTTTTATTCAGGGATACCCAATTTACATGTAGATAGGCTAGTTTAAATGGAGCCCTGACTAAACTAAATAATATTACAAAACAAATACACACGAAAAAAATAAAACTATATATAATTGCTAAGTTGACAAATTAGCATTTGAGATGGCACTTAAGTTTCATTTTGATCTTAAATTCTGTAGCTCCTGCACACTGCAATTGCTGTGAGGTGAGCATTAAGATCATGTGCACCATTATAATCTGAAGCTTCCTTGGTATTTAGATGTTTTTGCCAAAGGGAGGCGCAACAATACTGCAAGTCACAGCATCTGGTGTTATATGTGTGGATATGATGTGCATGCTTGAACTCAGAGAAGAGGTATTCCTCATGTGCATGCCTGTAAACTAGGCCAGCTAAATACAGCTGTAAACTAGGCCAGCTAAATACAGCTGCTCATTTCAGTTTGGGGCTATATTTAACCCTTTCACTCCCAAGAGTGCCATCAAAATTCAAGAAAAATCCCAAAATTCATTTTATAAAATATTGAAAAACAAATGGGACCATGAAAAAGTACTGCTGAAGAGGTTTCATTTGAATGGTCAGACCACAGGATTTCGTCCACAGACTCAAAAGTTAGAACTACACTACATGTCTCCATAATTGACTCTGGGAGTGAAAGGGTTAATCTAGAAAAACATCTTGATATTCCCCAGGAAAATACTTCTCATTACTTTTTGGGACTAGCTCTACCTTTTACAAACCAACCTCAAGCCACTAAGCTTCTGACTTTTTTCAGAAAAAAAAATGTCATCCTTAAAAAGCTTACTTGGATGATGAAATACCAGTGAACAAAATACCACAGAATGAATAATCATTATCAATATACGCGGCCAAATAAGAAACTGCCTTCGAGAAAACACGTGTGAGTGGCGGGCGATATTGAATTTGACGGGTTGCAAATGCATTTACGGCCCTGTTTCTGTTAAACATTTTTTTTCTTATTAAATGAATTTGTACAATTTGGCTTTGTGTATTGATAATAATGATAATCACATGACTTTTGTCGGGCATATAGTTTATTTGTGTCCCTCGTAGCATCAATGATGCTACTCAGGCCACAAATAAACTATATACAAGCGCTCCAAGTTCATTTTTTCAACAAGTCCCCTTTTGGCGAACTACATTTTTAAAATGGTCACCATTGGAAATTTTCGGTCGCCAAAAATTGTCGTTTGTCGTTAACGCAAGACACTTCATGTCGCAAGACACTTCATGCTACTTTACATGAGGACACTACTGCTGGGTTTTCAAAATGGCCGCTCAATGAATTCGAAGTTGCGTTACGCCATCCCTTATGCCAGTAGACATGTCTTGCGATGTAAGAGGAACAGATTCATCATTGACCTTATACAAGAGAAAAGCATGGTAATAGTTCTTTGATTTAACGATGATTCAATTAAAAATCGATAATTCGTCGATAATTCAGTCGCAAATTTTTTTTTTCTCTCGCCATGGCGACCAAAATGGTCGCAGCTTGGAGCACTGTATACCCTCCAAAAGTCATGTGATTGTCCTATAAGCCCATACATGTATCCAAATTGACACTACGAAAATCCAATAATCAAACTTCCTCAAGGCTCAACATTTATTTTTTGGAAACCCCCCCCCCCCCCCCCCCCCCCCCCCCAGAAATTTGAGATTTTAAGTGAGAGATATGTGGTTTATTAGCAAGTGCAGCTAATCTACAGGTGTTTACATCCTGCTTTCATCGTGCAACTTGCCTGTAAATCTTTAAATGGATGAAGGTGTATTCCTAGTGGAAGCTTAGATTTTGTTAAAAGGCTCTTGGTTTCAGGAACCGCATTCACTGTACAGCACAGCACACTGCAAAGAAACAAATAGAACTCCTCAAGAGTCTGAACAGAACATCAAATACATACACTTGTGAACATTTTGTCAAGTCAACAAGAAAACACAAATGACGTGTAGAAGTACACACCATAATTACTGTATTAATGATCAAGGCTGTGCTCTTAGAAGAATCACAGGGAGCCCAAAGGCTCCCAACTATGAAATCTGGGGAGCCCGGCACTTAAGCTTTATGCAAAAGTAAGTTTTTCTAGTTGCCTGAAGATAAAAGTAAGGAGCCTGAGGCCCCTGGGCACTGCTAGAGCACAGCCCTGATGATGGACATTAAATTCATACCTCAATAAATTTGGCTGCACTATAGCATAAAGCAAATTATTTCCCAATGAAATTATAACATCAAGGAATTGAAATAACTAATGCAAAATGCAATTTTTGTTGGCAACAGGGAACGAGTGAAAAGTCATTGAATAGACACATCCACTAGCTAAAGGTTGCCAAAACTAAAATGTATATGTTGTGTTTTAAATTTTCTCTAAGGTTTGAAAATTTCAAACCAGTTTAATTTTAATTTTTCTTTGTCTCAGATCATTAACATAATCTGAGACAAAGGAAAATATAAATTGAACTGGTTTAAAATTTTTACAGTGCGACCACACAAACAAGGCCACCCGGAAAATTTTTTAGACAAATTGAAATTAGCCAACCACAAGTCAAGATCTAGACAGCGAAATATTTTAGCGCAAAATAATACTGTGTGATGTGTTGTGAACCTTCGATATCCATAAATTTTTTATTACCAAATGATAACAATGAAGAATTGTCACGTTTGTTTAAATCAAGCTGAAATATTTTGTGACAACGTCTGGGTTGGCCGGAATCAAAGCCAGTAGTAAAGAAATTTTGAACAATCCAAAGTAAACGTGACAGGCGCTCATTTCATGCAAACCAGGCGTCACAAGCGATTCGCAGTTTTGGTGATTAGACAGAGCTGTCAACAAAGATTGTTTTCATTTTTTCGAAGACATTTTTATGTACATTCAAGCGGTAATTTCTAACTTTCTTTCCAGTTCCATTTCAATTTGAGAGCGATTCTTCATAAATCTGAGAGTTTTCATTTGCTAATTTGTTCACTCTCCCCTGGCACCTTGTGACTCAAGAAAATCACAATAAATTATTGGTTTAGGACTTCAAAGCTTCAACCCTGTATAGTATGGAATAGACAGATGACAAAGGGATTTTATAAGTCATTGTTATTATGTTGTACATGCCATACTGCCACTAATAAAGCTTCAAGTAAACAGCAGTGGTGGCTTGGAAAAATTCTACAATGTTTACATTTTGACTAGAGTGACAAAAGATTTATTCATATTCTTTGCCAAAGTAAAGACAAAACAAAACTGAATAGTAATACTACAAATAGTCCAAATACTACTAATTATAGTCCAAGGACTACAGTATACAAAACAAGTGTCGAGTCACAATGTGTAATATAAAGTAACATGGACATATTGTATAAAAAGTCAAATACCCACTTTCAGTGTATGGTCATTGGATAACGAAGTAAACACAACCTGATAAACAAGCGGATAGTTCGCAGTTGTTTTCCAGAAAATAGGGCTATTTTGTCCACGCGATTTTTGCTGTTGAGTTGAGAAATAGGGAGCAAACTGCGGTGAATATTATTTGTTTGAAGAAAGGAGGAAAACGCCTTTCTCTGTTTTGAATGTTAACTTTCTTCTTTTGAGAGTTCTATTTTTTATTGCACGTCAGAATGTGTTATCCTCCTGTGCGACTGTGATGCATCTGATTTATTCACCGCCAACTTTGTCCGCTTTTGTCACATATTAATTTGCTTCTTTGTTTATTTTTTTGATTTTAATGAAAAGGCATCACGTTTGCTTTCCAACATGCCTGAGAGACACATGGTTTTCAGCTATTTCTCGCTGAGAAGTACCAATGTGATATAAATTATTCAAACCTTCCTTGTGTAAAATTTGTGAGTTTTGGCACCGTTACCACAATACCTTCAGGATTGATTTATCTAAACGCGGAAATTCATTTTTAGCCTTTGGTCATTGAAGATTCTCGACACAGAGCACAGTTCAGAATTTACATTTTGCGATATTGTGATTGACTAATTTCAAAATTTGTCTGGGTGGCCTTGGTTCGTGTTCGCACTGTAAACCAAAACAAAAATTAAACCACAACAGTCACAGTGTTGGATGCCATTAAAATAATAATTCATTAAAACTGTGGGCTTGTCTGTCTTTCATGGGAAAAGAGCATTTATACTCTTACATTCATAATCCTTTTAACATCAATATCTGTTACTTCCCACTAGTTTCTATTTTTGTAAAAAAATATTGTTTTGATAATAACCTTGGGTCACAGCTCCTCTTACGAAGATCCTGAAAATTAAAGAACAGTTAATAAAATTAGTTGATGAAAAATGAAGGCAGCCAAAACATATTTGTAGCTGTCTGCATAACACAATTTCTGCTGGGATGCATGTAGAAACAAACATTCAATTCCATGTCTGTATTCAGGGGTAACAAGGTAACACTTATTACGCAGTCATAACACAAATTAGTGACACTCCTCCCGTTGTTATGGGTTGCAAGTTCAACTGAGAAATTTTTGCTGATTGTCCTTTGAGAGGAAGGCACTGCAAGAACCAATCAGATTGGGAGGAAAATTCCCGCAGTGCAATGAAAACTACATCTGATTGTTATGCAGTCAAAATGAAGCCTTTAAAATCATTTCAGTTGATAAAATAATTCTCATGGCGGGTATGAACATTCAAATAAAAGCTGTGCTTATATATATGTATAGACAACACGTTGCTGATGTGTTTTATATGCATGTTTTGGTTCCCTTTATTCTGACCTGCACTGTACATGTAGCAGTACCTTTAAGTTCTCAAGACAATTTGAATTTTATTTGAATTTTGAATTTCTCAGAGGGTCTTGAGTAGTAAAGATAGAAATGTAGAGATCTCAGATAGAAAATAATCAACAAAAAGATACACCTACCTGCGGCAAGTTGGGTGTTGGGTGTTCAATGGGAGTTGTGGGAAGGACATGTCTCTGTTCTAGAAGATTAATAGGCTGACAGATTGAAGATTGCTACCAAGAGAAAATACAATGATATGTTTAACACGTTGACTGACACAGTCAAACCTTGAATTATGTGATGCAGTTTCAACTTTTAAGTCTGTGCATGAAATCCTAAAGTGTGACCATTTAAACAAAAGCTACTAAGTAGTACTTTCCTGTGGTACCATTTATTATGCTGTACAAGGTGGTTCCAACTTTTGAGTCTTTGGATGAATTCCTCATGTGACCATTCAAACAAAAGCTTTGAGAAGTATTTTCCTGTGGTACCGTTCATTATGCTGTACAAGATGGTTCTAACTTTGAAGTCAGTGTGGATGAAATCCCAGTGTCACCATTCAAATAAAAGCTATTGAGCATAACTTTCCTGTGGTTTTGTTTATTATGCTGTACAAGGACAGTGGTGCTAACTTAAGTCTGTGGATAAAATCCTTGTTAGTGTGAGCATTTAAGTGAAAGCTACTGAGCAGTACTTTCTTGTGGTGCTGTTTATAATGCTGTACAAGGTGGTTCTAATTTTTGAGTCTGTGGATAAAATCCTTATTTATTAGTGTAACCATTCAAATGAAAGCTATTGAGCAGTACTTTCTCGTGGTACTGTTTATTATGCTGTACAAGGTGGTTCTAACTTTGAAGTCTGTTGATGAAATCCTAAAGTGTGACCATTCAAATGAAAGCTATTGAGCAGTACTTTCCCATGGTACTGTTTATTATGCTGAACAAGGTGGTTCTAACTTTGAAGTCTGTGGATGAAATCCTAAAGTGTGACCATTCAAATGAAAGCTATTGAGCAGTACTTTCCTATGGTACTGTTTATTATGCTGTACAAGGTGGTTCTAACTGTGAAGTCTGTGGATGAAATCCTAAAGTGTGACCATTCAAATGAAAGCTATTGAGCAGTACTTTCCTATGGTACTGTTTATTATGCTGTACAAGGTGGTTCTAACTTTGAAGTCTGTGGATGAAATCCTAAAGTGTGACCATTCAAATGAAAGCTACTGAGCAGTACTTTCCTTCAGTGTTGCTTATTAAGCTGCTATAAACTGTTCTTGGTATTGAAAGGGTTAAAGCATGGAAACCACAAGTACACATATAACTTAATTCCAAGGCATGACAACAAGTCATAAAGCAACAACATACATGTAACAATTTTAGACAATCTTGTGCTATACTGTATGTGTTAAAACCCTGCTAGAGCAAGGTGCTACATAGACCCATCGTTCATCAATACTTACATGTATGTACCATTTCATTTGCACAATACAGTGTACTTACCTGAACTGTAAGTCGCCCCATGGGTCCTTCCAAACTATTGCCAGGTGAGGGAAACTGAGAAGGGCTCGGACCCTGATGAGAAAGTCATTTACATTTATTATATAAATAATCACAAAACAACAGGAAACAATTCCTTAATGCTACATGTATCACAACTAATTTAGCTGAAACATTTTGAGGTTAGTGTGTGGTGTTCACCAACTTTAATGTTTCCATGCCAACCAATTCCACTATCACCATTATGGATTATGGCTGCTTAGTACATGTACTTTCCAAACCAGATGTGAACAATCCCAGGAGTGGAATTCAAAAATCCTTATATAAACTTGACTGTAGATCACAGTCATTCGCATTTTTCTTTGTAAACACCTTCTAGTGTTTGCACCTCTTGCATGTCTATCATTTTTTTTTACTTTTAAATAATTATTTTCAGTATAATTCTACAAGCATTCTATCACAAATGCTATTCTCTTATTGGCTACGCTACTCAATTTCAATTCTGGTATAGAAAGTGAGTAGCGTGAGTAGCCTAATGGTGGCCGCTTCTTCGCGTTTTTGAAGTGTCTGTGAAGAGTACTTGCTGTTAAGTTTTGAACATCTAGTAGATTTATACTAAAACGTTTACTGTAGATTATTCACTCTCGGTTTCTATCAAATCCTTCATCAACTATCACACTATAGAAATCTCAAACTCATTCTAATTGTTAAATAGTAATTGGACTGACTGGACAATTCAGGCAGTAATCGGGCAAGTAATTTCAAATTGGCAGAGAATTGGTAGGGTGAGGATGATTTGAAATGACAAGCACAATTACCCCTGAATTGTACAACATGAAGTTCAATTACTAATTACTGCACCTTTCGATAACATGCGGACTCTGAAATTCAAAACCCAACTCAACATTTGCATTTACGCTGCCCTCAATCATCTTAGCTTACCTCTCAGGAAACATATCCTCCCTTTCAATGAGTTCAAAAGGTCATGTCTGTGCATTATGATTGGTAGATTTCGATCCATTTTGTTTGTCTCTTTTTTACATGGTCCGTTGGCTTTTGTATTAATTATGATTGACGGCAGGGAATAATGCAACCATTGGTGGAGATTTGAATTTCAGATTCCGCATGTTATTGAAAAGCGCAGTAATCGCATCAATAACAAAATTCAAGATTAAAATGTCTATGTGACTTTTTTGTTCTCAAAAAGTCAAGGATATTTTCTATCATTTTGAAAGCAGGAGGATAGCAGCAAAAAAGGAACCCATTTAAAAAGTGCACCTGATTTACGTGTGTGCAACGTAGGTGTCCAATTTCAGCTATCCAGTTCCAAAAAGTTGTAATTATTGGATATCTATAATTAGACACTCATATGCATGTGACGGTGGTTTAATGACCTAAGAAATGGGCGTGCAAGATGACCAATCACAATCAAGAATTTTGTAATTGATACGATTATGACTTACAATAGGCTGCTGTACCATGGGGGACATCTGTCCAGGGAAAGTTTGGTTTGTTTGACCAGGAACATTCATCATCCCAGCAGGAACACCAGGCATGGAAGGTGGAGTAGTCTGGCAAGAAAAATAAATGAGATGAAATAAATGATATTATTATATGGCAAATTACAAGTACAGAAAGAGGTGGAAAGTGTGGGTGCAGGGAATGAGGAAAAAGAAGGACCTTTTCCTCCCTCTCCCTAAACTCCTTGTTTTTACCATTAATTTGCAATAATTGTAAATCAACTCGCATACTCTATGATCTGAGGAGAAAAGGGTAACTGCTTGCAATCAATGACACCACATCATCCACTTAGTCCCAACGACAACAGACAGATTCTCCTTACTAGTCTCTATATGTTTATTATAGTACTAGGCAGTTGATCTTTGGTGATTATTTCACAGATTCTCATCACAAAGCGTTATCAGTCCACATAGCAAATAGTGACCACTCAGGGAACCAATCAGAATGCTGATAATGGAAAGAAATGCCAAAAAAAACAACAACAAATGACCACTGATCTGCAAAAGGAAGGAGATGGGCTCTGGGAGTGTGACAGGTTTGGCATTCAAAATCTCATTCTTGTACTCAGGGTCCAGTTGTACGCTAATCCCGGATTACAAGTTAAAGAGGATTTCATTTCTCTGTTTTAAAGTGTTTTCAAAAGGTCATTCATAGCTAGTAGTGAAGACAAGTTAAAATCGAAACTGAACGGCAGAAAAATTTGGACAATTATCAATTGTTGAGTTATTTAACAGAATTCAAAATTGACGCTAATACTGGGTTAGCTTAAACGTGCTTTGAACAACCCAGCCCTGATCTGCAGATCCCTACACTATCATCTTGATGCACCATTAATTGAAATAGTGAACATCTGCTTCTTGTTCATTCAAACAGACATACCTGAGAAGGGTACAATCTTCGCCGTGATGAAATAGGCCTTGCTCCAGCTTGAGAATCTTGCCCCATTGGGGAATAACCTGCTGCTGGACTACTGTAATTAGTTTGAGGCATGGTGGATCCTGGTAAATTTGATGGAGGAGGGGGTGTTGATCGCTGAGTCACTGCTGACCCTGGTGGACCTACTGGGGGAGGGGGTGTTGACCTTGGAGATGGACTACCACGTTGTCCTGGATAGCCTGTCCCTGTGTTCATCGGCATTACAGGTCTCTTGGGTTTGTTAGAATGGAGTGCTGATTGCGTTCCCTGTGGCGACAGACCAGATGGCTGGACCAGATGACCAGATGACAGACCAGATGGCTGTAATGGCAATCCTTGAGTTTGTCCTGTATAATTGGTTGCCTGCCCAAATTGTGTCTGATGCACATTTGACTGTCCTTGCACAGGAAATCCAGGCTGTAGTTGACCTGGGAGAGATGGAGCGGGCGATAAGTGTGGCACTGGTTGGCCTGGATGTGAAGATGTCACTGGAGTAAATGCAGAACCAGCTTGCACATTACTCGTGGGTGGAGAACCAAACTTGCTGACAGGGGATTGTGAGGAAGGTCCATTCGCCAATGCAGCCCCAGGTGACAGTGGAGCTGATAGTCTCTGTGAACTCTCTTTAGACTGTGGTCCCATTTGATGATGTCCCTGAGGTGATGTTGTCAACCCCGTAACTGGACCATTGGCAACTGCATTAGTAGCAGGAGGTTGAGTACTGGGTGATGAGATGCCAAGATGCCCTGAAACAAAAACAACTTCAGTTACACTTTCAAATTCAATCCTCGCAAGTTCAACATTACTGATCTTGTGCTCGACTCGCAGCTAACAAAAATTTGATGACAATGACATGTCTGGGATTAATACACCAATATCACGCTAGCATGGCATGAAAATATATTTAATTTAATGGAAAAAAGAGTCCAGTATCAAATTCAGCACATCAATATTAGTAAAACTGTAAAGTTTCGTAAAGATTGCTCGTACACTGACGGAGATATGAACTTTTGAAACTTAGTGCTCTGGCCTAATTTTTACAAAGAAATGTATGGGGAAAACACGAAAACGAGGCTGGACCATACATTTCTTTGTAAAAATGCTCAATTTCAAAATTTCATATCTTTGTCAGTTTTCTAGCAATCTTTACAAAACTTTGTAGTTTTACTAATATCGATATGCTGAATTTGATGCTGGGTTCTTTTTCCCAATAAACTAAATATATTTTTGTGCCATGCTAGCATGATAGTGATCTATAGTATGTGCACATTTGTCTATAAATGTCTGTTAGAAGTGTTTTGCTTGTACAATGTATCTTATGCTACTAACCAGGTCGTTGATTCACTGGACTTCTACTTGGTGGTGTGGACGATGGAGAAGGACCAAGAGAGTTGTTCATTGACTGAGGTGGCGAACTTTGTGCATTGTTAATCACTGCTTGATTAGTTTGGAAATGTTGCTGTCCTGGCAGCATTGATGGAGGCCACTGTCCTGGGTATCCTGAGAATCAAAGAAAAAAACCTCATGACGAATGTTCTCTCCTGTTACATGTACAAGTTACAGTTGAACCCTCCTGTAAGTGGCCAGGCAAAATGCAAAGCCAATATGGTTACTCACAGGAAATGGTCTTAACTTTTAATCATATGAACCTGTAGTAATTCGGAGTAACTTCAATACACAAAGCACCCATCAGCACAAAATGAGATAACTGGATTCTACAATTTGCAGTCTATTTCTAAGATAAATACCACTGAAACAACACTTGCCAATTTAACCCTCCAGGTTAAATTTTTTTTAGCTAGTAGGCATTTGGCAACTGACGCATTAGATTTAGCTGCAAGGTTGGCAAAATTTTAGTGGCCATGGTGCCTTACAATGCTGGCAACTTGGAGAGTTCTTGGCACTGTAACTAATGTTGTTTGTGTTATTGACCAAAAAGCACATAACTTAGGACAAAGTACAAATACAAAAGCAGAGATCAACTTCAACCAATAATCAGTATATAAATTGATAGTATGATAAAGTTTTTTGGCGAGTTTATAGTTCGATAGCTAAACATCATTGAATTTAATTGAATAAATTATGGAGGTTTGATGTAGTTTTGTTTAGTTCAATAAACTAATGTCTTGGGTGATACCCCTTGAAACTTTCAATGGGGGAATGATATGATTTAAAAAATGTGTTGTGAAATGACCTAGAAAAAAAGGAATGAGTAGACTTGGTAACTACATGAATATTCTCTTGCACCAAGTTTATAAAATAAAAACAATTAAAGAATTGATGACTGCCCTTTATTCAAAGAAGTTCAAATGAGTAAAAAACAATCCAAAAGTAAATCAAGCGGAATATATAAGCTTATTATACAATGAACTTTGCACATAATTTTTCAAAAAATGAACAATCTTGTTGGTTAAAGACTGACAAGAAAAAAAGCTTTTTTACACGGTTAGATAATGAAAGAATTTTTCGTAATCTGCTTACATCTATTATTTTGTACACGAACCTTACTAAAAACTGAATAATTCAGATCACTAATGTAAAACGTAAACACCGATTCGCATTTGCCGGTACGAGAGAACTTTGATACCACTACAGGGTGAAACCTGCTACCAGAAGCTGATGACGCCATAATATGTGAGAAAATTTTAAAACGAAATCAATTTCAGTAAGTTTCTTGTTTTGTAAAATCTGATGAAACTTGATTTCGCTTTCCGAGATTGAATAGGAGACAGTAACTTAAATCACGAAAAATTAAGGCAGAAATTAACATCTTCGAAGAGAGCATGGACTTGCTTGGGTTGACATTGCTCGGTATCCCAATCTGTCATAAGAATTTTCCTCACCTCTCGTGGCCGGGTTCATTTCTTGAGAAACACTCTGAGCTTGATTGTTCACGCTAGCCGTATTTGGGGCTCCTTGGCTTATTCCCTGCTTCCCTGGCTGCACAAATGCACCATGATTCGGCGAAATCGATTGAAAATGGTTTCCGGCTTCTTGGTTGAGGTATGGTTGCTGTTGACCAACCGAGAACGCATTACTCGGCGGTAACCTTCCTCCAGACATCACCTAACGCACATTTAACAACTACTTTCTGTCTCCTTATTTAGTGATCTTCACTGAGGATTTGCAAATTGATTTTGAAAAGCGTGAGTGAACTTAATTTTTTCACTAAAAGACCTCCGATATGCAGACGAAGATGTATTAGAGTATGCGCAGTAAACGTGTTTCAAGCGACGTGGCATATGTAATGCATTGCGCACCGCCATGATTACGCGCGCGCAGTCGCGCGTGTATATATGCAAGTAAAACCTTTGAATGCAGAGCTGAGGTCCACACGACGCAGAAATTAAACTTGCTGGTAGTTGCCGGATCTTCCTTGTGAAAGATCTCGTGCCAGGCGTTACTTGAATGTGAAAATACAAAACTGAATGCAAGGCTGGCACTACGACAAAGGGCAGATTTATTAAATGGCCAATAGAGCAGTTTTCAATTGAGTATCGAAAGTAATTACACAATTGCTTTGGTTTTGCATTGCTACGCTTTGTGATTGGCTAAAAATTCTCGCGCCACTTTCTCGACCAATCAGAAGTAAAACCAAAACCAATCGTGACTTGCTTGCACGCGTTTTCCCGCGCTTGGCGACGCCGACATGTAATTGCTTCGAGCTCTGATTGGTTCATTGGATTGTTTACGACTGCTGTGATTGGTCAGAGTAATTACTTTGGTTTTGGTTTTACGACACTCAATTGAAAACTGCTCTATTTCGACTAATAGAACTAGTCTTCCTCAGGGCCAGGGCTATACTGAAAGAAAATATTGTAACGGCTCCTAAAATTTGAAAAATACATGGTTATAAATGATTGGCTAATACATGACATGTAGACAGCGTACTTGTAAACAGCGCACTGTATGACATATATAGTGTATGATACAAAACTGAGTTCAGCGTTCGTTCCTTCGGTTAATGCCTTCTGGTGATAAAGTGTTCCCTCTATAAATAAAAAAGGCCTAACGTGCTTTTCGACGGAAAGCATTGATGGTAGGATGCAGTTCAAGCGGAATGAGTCCCCAGGGATGAGTCTCATGTCCGCGGAAGAGTGGCCTGGTAAGTTGAAATGTGTAGGGACCGCTGCTGTGGAGTTGGCGTGATGTGGGTTGTCCCTTGTCTGTGTTCAGTGAAGCGTTCATGAATCGTGCGTTTGGTTTCCGCTATATACTGTTTTTTATATTTTTTACATTCGATCATATATGTGAGGTTACTAGAATTACAGGTTAAATGTTGTTTTATTTGTCTAATTTCCCCGGTGTTGCTAAAAGTATACGAAGTTCTACCATTGTCAATGTAAGGGCAGGTCGGAGACATCCATGGGTGGAGTTGCAGCGGAAAGTACCAAAAGTGTTAGTGTTAGGAACACCTTTGAATATTCTTTACAGGTGATTTGTGGAATGGAGAATAGGTTGTTTCTTGTGAAGTATTTCTTGAATATTAGGTAGTGCTGGGTTATAGATGATCGTGAACAGGACTGGGGATTTATCTTTATCACGATTATGTTCCTGTAATGTCTCACTTCTGGGTATTTGTTTGGCTCTTGAGATTTTATCTCTCACAAAACGTTCTTTATAACCTCTTTTTATTAAATATGAAAGTAATTTTGCTGACCGACTCTCGAAGAATTCGTCTTTAGAACAAATCCGGCGTAAACGGAGGGCTAGGGTGTAGGAGATGCCTCTTTTTGTATGATAAGGATGACTTGAAGAGTGGAGTAAGTACTGGTGTTTATCTGAAGGCTTGCAGAAGAGGCCGCGGTTTCAATTTTTCCATTTTCGAGTACAACATTGACATCCAGGAAAGGAATTGAAGATGTGGACCGTTCACTAGTGAATTTGATAGTATGATGGATGTTGTTGTAGGTATGTGATGAAGTTGTCTAATTTTCTTCTCCGTGTGTCCATACCATTACAATGTCATCTATGTATCTGAGCCAGAGAAAGGGTTGGTCAGCGTAATCTTTCAGTGCTTTCCTTTCGAATTCCCCCATAAAAAGGTTAGCGTAAGCAGGTGCCATTCTAGTTCCCATTGCCGTACCATGTTGTTGTATAAAATGTTCGTCATTGAAAACAAAGTTGTTCATAGTCAGAATCATTCTTAGAAGATCACAGATAGATTCAGAGGGGACGGTTTTGTCAGTTCGTTGGCTAAGAGCTATTCTACATGCGTCGATTCCTTCGTTTGCAGGGATGTTCGTGTATAGAGAAGAGACGTCAAGGGTGACAAGCATGGCATTGCTAGGGAGTACATTGATTTCTTTAAGTTTGTTCAGCAGGTGGGTGGTGTTCTTTACATAAGATGGGAGTGTCTGCACCAGAGGATTAAGATGAAAACTAACGAACTCTGATATTTTTTCAGTAGGATGCCCATTTGCTGAGACAATAGCATGTTTCTCTCACACAGTAACCTTATCAGGCTGCGAAGAAGGCTGATAATTGGGGGAATGAGAAAATATAAATCATTTTCCCTTGGTGGACTACAATCTACTGCAGCACAATTTTTCATCCTCGTGATAGTAATCACAACGAATCCAGACCACTTGCTTATGAGGAACAATTTGGCAAGATAAATACGGCGTGCCGCGTGTTGTTTTACATTTATGGAAGATTTTTATTGATCCAGATCTTTGTCACAGATCTGGCAACCCTTAACGGTTTGAAGTTGAGGTTCTGCTGTTCAGTGTCTTGCTTATGAGACATGAAGAAATTCTCGGACCTAAGGGCCTTATTTTCGTTGATATATCTCCTAGATATATCAACTGAAATCGGCTCCAACAACTCCGGCATTGCTTGTAAATGGGCCTGCATGGAGCATGAGTAGACCACACTGTTAGCCGATCTGCCAAACTCCATGCAAAGAAACTTCATGGCTTTTGAAACCCTCGCTAGTCAAAACAAAATCTCATGAAAACTAAAATACCAACAAATGTCCAGCAAAATCTAAGTAAATGTTTCATACTCTTGTGTAAAACAGCTTAAACCGAGCAAGAGGTTAGTGTTTTAAGACAGTGAAGCCAATCCACCTCTTAACAACTGGCTTAAAACGTAAACTTCGTTTTTTTATCTCAGTTTACCATTCGCGTTTGTTTATTTGCTGTTTTTGCTCAGAATGTTTTATCTGTACAATGAAATCGCAACAGTTAAGTATAAGTTCGCTTGGAAAACTTTTCGAAACTTTATAAAGCAAAATCGCAAAAATAAGGCTGTAAATGTCACTTAAGGTGGCTCCATATAGTTATTGGCCAGTCTTCCAAATAAAAATACATGATCTTATTGCTGTCTTTCAGAGTTTTGTGTCGCGATACTAGGCATAATATACACATACACGTAGCTTAGGTTTTCTCCGGCCTTTACGGAGAAATCTAAGTTGGCAGTCTTCTCTCGTTACAATGGCAACCACTGATTGAGTTGTTGGGCTTGTTGTTCAAGGCTTTTCTCGTTTTTTACATGGTAAATATTCACGATTTTTGGTGAAACGGAATAAGCCTTCAGTAAGTCTCATCTGACAAAGCCATAAAAAAATCAGTACATAATTTTCGGCAGTTTACTCGCTTTTCGTTTTTTTCGTTTATTGGGTTTGTGTATGTGCAAACTGAATTGTTGTCTTCTTTTTTTTTGTGATCACAAGCCAAGAAAATCCTACAAATTTGCCAATTTTTATAAAAATTTACCGCGTGGAACGAGCGACGCAATAAATGTTTTAGCTACCGTAAACACCTCTATATTTTCGTGGCGTCATCAAAAGTTCGCACCATTTTCGAGCCCATGCCTCGCGCGCCAAAAAACTATATGGAGCCAAACTTTCGAAACATTTAACATCTTCTGTTCAAAAATATACACAGAAAGACCACATAATAAAAATAGATTTTATTACGAACTTTTCTTCCGAGACTTGTACATCTTATTAAAATTAGTTTAAAGTTTGCATCAATTTAGTGTTCTAACAAGTTTACATTACACTGCGAGTATTTCCTACTTTTTCTCTCGGTAAATCAACCAGGAGAAACGGCCATTTACTAATCAAATTAACCCTTAGTTCAGTTAGTTTGTATTTCACAAATAAACTAATAAAAACAATAAAACAAGCTACAATATCCTTAAAATGGACAAAACAGTATTTTACAGCTTTACAGGGAAAAATTATAAATATAACAGCTAAAGGTATAAAGTACAATCTGTGCAAATAAATACAAACGAAACGTTTCTAGAGGAAACGTGCTTAAAAAAAGAGAACTTGAACCAATTTTCGCATGTGCTGATATCGTGAAATCGACGGCTCGTATTTCGCGATTGCAGCCAAAATAACAGCGTACGCCTTACACTTGCGCGACAATAGGGCTTTTATTTTTCGCGTTAATACCTCGCAATGAGCGAGAATGCAACACAGATAAGTAGTTACCAGGCAGTGTTTTCGATTCTCTTTCTTACAGAGAACTTAATCACTTAAGCTAGGGATACAGGAGAATTTGTGTGTGCTAATTGCGTGAAATCGCCTTCAGTTATCAGGCATTGTTTTCAATTTTTCTATATTATGCGTTGTCCACTTTAGCTCCTCCGAGTGACATCTGGTCTTTCAGCTCAGCCATTTCTGAAGAAACAAAACAAAACAAAACAGTGTATTAATGTTAAGGCAAGTTATCAGTAAAAATACTTTTAAATTTGTTACTGACTGTTGAAAACACCAAAACAAAGAAATTACATTTGACCAATCACAACAAAAGAAAGGCATAATGAACCAATCAGAAAAGGCTCCAATAACGCGCGCGAAAACCCGCGTAAAGCAGGTGATATTGCAGTTGGTTTTGGCGTTGTTCCTGATTCGTTGAAAAATCATAATAAGATAAGATCATCTTATCTTATTATGATAATAAAAGACATCTGTGTCATCTGGTCTACAAAAATAAAATACCACCTTGTACAACATACAAAACAGCACCACAGGGAAGTACTGCTCAATAGCTTTCATTTGAATGGTCATACTTTAGGATTTCATCCACAGACTCAAAAGTTAGAACCACCTTGTACAGCATAATAAACAATTCCACAGGAAAGTACTGCTCAGTAGCTTTCATTTGAATAGTCACACTTTAGGATTTCATCCACAGACTCAAAAGTTAGAACCACCTTGTACAGCATAATAAACAATACCACAGGAAAGTACTGCTCAGTAGCTTTCATTTGAATAGTCACACTTTAGGATTTCATCCACAGACTCAAAAGTTAAAACCACCTTGTACAGCATAATAAACAGTACCACAGGAAAGTATTGTTCAGTAAGTTTCATTTGAATGGTCACATTTTAGGATTTCATCCACAGACTAAAACGTTAGAACCACCTTGTACAGCATAATACACAGTACCACAGGAAAGAACTGCTCAATAGCATTCATTTGAATACTCACTTTGAGATTTTATCTACAGACTTACTGTTGAAGCTCTAATATAGAATCAAAGTAGTGTGCAATGTTAGTTCTAACTTTTTAGTCTGTGGATGAAATCCCAAACATGGTGTGACCATTCCGTTCAATGAAAGCTACTGAGTAGTACTTTCCTGTGGTACTGTTTGTTATGCTGTACAATGTAGTTCATATGGTACTGGTATTTTAGTATCTTTAAAAACGAAATGAGACATTTTTCATCAATGTTGAAATAGGGCACCCCTTGGAGTGTCTTGTTCCATTACCTTGTTTGATCACTTGGTTCTCGTGCATAAGTTCCTGATTTCTGGTCGATAGAAACACCGCATCTTGTATCGCCTCCTCCAGAAGGGTCCGATAGCGCTGCTCAATGGCCGACTTCTGCTCCTCAAACACTTCTCGGTAGTTCCTGAATGTCTGAAAGTGCTGAAGCTGTTGTATTTCCAGTTCCTCTTTGTGCCTTTTGTACGCCTCTTCCAAGTCCGCTTTTAAACGCTTTTTCTCCTCTGTTACAGACTCGATCTACAACAACAAAAACACCACAACAGGGGCAATTCAAAATGTAATTTTGTACCGGCTTTTCCAAACGCATCATTTTTTTTATGTCTGTTTTAATATATTGTTGATGTTCTTGATCATATTTTTGTCGAAATTGGCGTAGGTCGATCCACGGTTATTTTGACAACGTTATCATGGTGGTTATTAGGCAGATTTAGAAAAGACAATGCGACGTGAAATGAGGACGCCACACCGTTTCCTAAGCTTCACGCGGAAAAAGGACTATTTTCGCGCCGGAAGCAAATGGGAGACGTCTGTACGCAGGCTACAAGGTCGCGACTTGATCACGATAGCATTTCACATTTTCATGTCACGTTCACAACGTTTACGACCAGGGCGGATGAATGTATCCGCCCTGTTTTGGACTTTGTGTGCGCGCCGTTGTCGAAGCGTCGCCATTGCAACTCAGGAAGATGCGAGACGCATAAAGAACGTATAAAAACCAGAGCATCCTTGATGAAATAAAAAAAACGTATCACCTGCCTTTGTAGCCTGCAAAGTAGGTATATTTGAGGGGCGAACGAGCACGAGGCGAGAACTGAGGCGATTCAAAAGATGCGACCAAGGGTGTGGGAGTCAGGCTGAAAGGCGAAGGAGGGGGAGGGGGGAGGGGGAAAGGAAGGAAAAATACGCGATTTTTTTTTCTCTTCTCCTTCTTTTCCCCACTCCCTTTTATTTCTCCCAGCCCCCGACGTTGTGCAAAACCAAAATGGCGACGGGACCAAACACTACTGATTCAGTACTCGCCCACCAAAAAAAAAACAAAACGCCTACACTGCAAGCTACTGTTTTGTAACCAAAACTCTCGAAGACATTGGGGGACTGGGAGCTATTTGCCTCAAACCATTATGGGGACAAAAGCCTTTAAAGGACATTGTCACGAGAGCGCATGCGCCAGTATCTCGAATCGAAACTTGAAAAGTTTAACCTAAATTTCTCAAGTTGAAATGTTAATTTCAAAATGGCGTCGACTAGTGGCGGAGGTCAGGGTGGAAAACGAAGAAACTCGCGCCATTTTTTAAATTGACACTTCAACCTGAAAAATTCAGGCTAAACTTTTCAAGCTTCGATTCGAGAAACTGGCGCACGCGCCCTCGTGACAGTGTCCCTTTAGCCTTAACTGTAAAATAGTTTACGACCGAAACCTTACCCGCAGTGACATAACGGTTCGCTCAGCTTTCAACTCCACCAGCTCCATTTCCAACTTGATGGCTTGATCGGTGCTGTACTGTGCACCCTCGGCTGCCTTCAACTGTAAAAAATAACATCACCATCAACGTTAACTCTTTTACCCTCAAAATGGCTTATGGTGCTGTGTTTTTTCCCCCGATATTTTGCCAAATACAATTTAGGATTTTGTTTCTTGTATGTTCACCTGAAGCTCAGCCTTTTCTTGTTCCACCTCCATTTTGACCCGGTCAACTTCGTCAGCCAATGTTGCAGCGTTCTCTTTTTCATGTTTTTCGCGTCTTTCGCTCTGAAAAAGTATAATAAAAAACATTTAAAGGAGCTATGTCATGGTGATTTTGAGGTTTTGGGGTCAAAACTGCCCCAAATTAAAACTAAGTACCTTTGCCGTGCATGAAATGCTTGTAGAACACTAAGGGGAAGATATCAAGTGAATTCTCAAAGAGAGAATAAACCATAATCAGAGTTTTAGTGAGTTTTCCAAGAGAGAAGCGATAAACTTGAAAAAAATGGCCAATTTTTTCAAGTTGCAATCCATTTCCATCTTGGCCATCTGCAGCGCAAAGGCCTGGCTAAACTAGGAAACATTGTTGCGTTGACATTGTTTCCTGTAATGTTTCCGTTGTGGCTAAACTAGCGGGAAGCAAACAAAATGTTTTGCTGCCCCGGTGGCTAAACGAGGAAACATTGCAGCAAAATTTGTATCCGGGAAGCAAAAATGTTTTTTGACCTGAGGCAAAAACATTTTCTTGTTTCCGAGCAGCAAAATTTGTTTCCGCAACATATGTTTCCCGCGCGGCTAAACTGGGAGACAATGTTTCCTAGTTTAGCCATCGGAAACATTGTTTCCTGTAATGTTTCCGGGGTGGCTAAATTAGCGGGAAGCAAACGAAATGTTTTGCAGCCCCAGTGGCTAAACGAGGAAACATTGTTTCGGAAAACAAAGGGTCACGCATGCGCATAATAATAAACTGACTTCCAAAGAAGTCTGGGGCAGAATTTTTGCATATTCTCGTCCCCAGGGCTGCACATCTGTGCATCGATTTGACAGTAAGCCAGTTCCTTTCTGTCCCTGTTCATGTAGTCTTCATGAGCCACATCCCACAAACAGGCTCTGTCCTCATACGAGGTAATGAGTAACATCTCCTCGTCCTTCCAGTTCCTTTCCTTTTTTCCCTTACCTATTCTATTCTGGAAGTTCCTGTCGTGTCAGGATTTATTATTTAAGTGGAATCAAAATTGACGCTAACTCTGGGTTAACTAAATCGTGCTTTGGACAACCCAGCCCTGGTGTTCCCCTGGGGCTGAGGAGCAGATAAAAATCGGCGCGCGAACGCCGGAGCGGAACAAACAAGGAAAGATTCGCGCCTATCCCCCTCCGTAATCACTAGCAATATTTTTACTTCGCGCACCGCCTATACTTCCCTACCCATAATCTGAACTGACAACTCCAAGGACAGATGAAAAAGCATAAGCGCTTACCTCTATCCTGTATCGCAATTCCGCATTTCCTTTCAAAAATGTGGTTTGAGACTTGGCTTCCTATGAAGTCATCAAATAAAAGCACCATTAATAACAAAACAGTTATAACCTTCTAAAAGAAAAGTTCGCTTAATTAAACCCAAACAAAAAATGCTTCCTTGCCATTTAAGACCTTAGACCGAAATGTGTGATTCTTCCTACCAATTCTAAGCCCTAGCCCTAAAAATGCTCCCTTTATAAGCCAACTTCAAAAAAGCACCATCAATAACAAAAATAAATAAAACCTTCTATTACAAAAAACGCTCATCGATCAGTGAAGCTAACCTCTTTTTCGGCTTTCTGTTTCTCCTGCACATCTTTCAGTTTATGTTTAATCTTCTTCAACTCTTCATTCTCGCTCTTCAGTTTCTCCTTCAAGTCATGTATTGCAGCCACTCTGGACTTGTTCTCGT
Source organism: Dendrophyllia cribrosa (assembly GCA_024195265.1). Lineage (NCBI taxonomy): Eukaryota > Metazoa > Cnidaria > Anthozoa > Scleractinia > Dendrophylliidae > Dendrophyllia > Dendrophyllia cribrosa. The sequence goes on from JAJLRJ010000005.1 coordinate 14,020,309, forward strand.
CCTCGCTACTTTTGCCTTCACAACACAATACAATGAGTTAGGCCAGGATCCAGTACCAATAGAATTACTGCTCAATGGTTTTCATTTGAATGGACGTAATAGCAGTTTTCAATCGAGTGAAGCAAATACAGGTAGCCGTCGCCAAGCGCGGGAAAACGCGTGCCGGCAAGTCACGATTGGTTTTGGTTTTACTTTTGATTGGTTGAGAAAGTAGCGCGAGATTTTTTAGCCAATCACAAAGCGTAGCAATGCAAAACCAAAGCAATTGCGACAATTTAGTCACATTTGACAAATTAAACAAGTCCAACACTCTAAACACTAGACTACCGGTATCACGCTTCCTGGGCGTCATCCCAAAATACAGAAATAGAAATAATCTCTGTCCGTAATGCTGCTAGTGACATCATACACCCGAAATCCGGGATTTTACAGGCGTTCACTTCTCCTGCTAACGTCATTAAAGAGAGAAAAACTTTCGTCGCACTTACAGAAAAAAATTAATGCCGGAAAGGATAACTAATTGGTAATTGTTTGGGTTTTTAGGCTTACCAGATTCTGCCAACTTGGAGTAATCTGCAATCTTCGATTGCAACTCATCTTTCAGTTCATCTACGAGTTTTCTCTTCTCTTTGAACTCAGCTGTCAGCTGAAAAACAGAACCATAATGAATCAAACTGCCTTTGTGATTGTTTAAAGTTTGCTCTGCTAATCTCTATAGTCCCAACTGATGGGAGACATGACCCATGACTGACTGATGACATGACTGATGGGATGACTGACCCAAATAAAGGCAGCGTTTGAGAATAGATTTATAAAGGTTAGAGGAAACACGAAAATACGGGTCTTGAGTTTAGAACAGTACTTGGTGAATGAGAAGAATCGATTAGGAAGCAACGATGACGAAGATAACATTTGATTACAAAGTTAAAAACAAGGGTTAAAGTGTCTTTGTTTAATTTTGTAAGCTGAAATTACTTGAAAAACGAGGTCCCATGATTATATGGACACACTGAGAAGGAGAATGGCTAACCATGTTGAGGGTGGATAGGGATTGAAATGTGGACAAATATGAAAATAAAACATGTGATACACTGAGTTCAAGTACAATACAACAACAATGGTTTGATCTTTTAGAAAAGAACTCGATAGATGACAGCAAACCACTTAGGATTAAAACAAAAGCCTCGGCTTTTCACATTTGGCCTGGGATGAAATTTGCAAAAAAAGCACCAAAAATGCAAGAGAAAGAGGCGGGAAAATAAACGGCGAAAAATACGACAACATTTCCTTTTCTTTGTTTGTTGTGTTTTTGGGTGACATTTTTACTCGTGAATCGGCACAGAAACAAAACGCTTGTTGTCACACCTGGTCTTTCTCTTTCTGCAGGGCCATCAACTTTTCCTGGACTTCTTTGTTGTCCCTTTTTGTACTGTCCATAACCCAGTCTAAAATACCCTGAAAAATAATAAACAGATGTTTAGAACCAAACTCCGATCAGCAAAATATTAAGTAGCTTTCATTTGAATTGACATACTTTGAGGTTTCTTCCACGGACTAAACAGATAGAGCCACCTTGAACGGCAAAATAAACAGTACCACAATATATCTAGTGTATGGCCTAACTCGCCACGAGTCTCTCGTAGCTCAGTGGTTGAGCATCTGACCAGTGTGTGAACCTAGTATGTGGCCTAACTCGCCACAAGTCTCTCGTAGCTCAGTTGTCAGAGCATCTGACCGGTGTGTGAAACTAGTATGTGGCCTAACTCGCCACAAGTCTCTCGTAGCTCAGTGGTTAAGCATCTGACCAGTGTGTGAACCTAGTATGTGGCCTAACTCGCCACAAGTCTCTCGTAGCTCAGTGGTTGAGCATCTGACCAGTGTGTGAACCTAGTATGTGGCCTAACTCGCCACAAGTCTCTCGTAGCTCAGTGGTTGAGCATCTGACCAGTGTGTGAACCTAGTATGTGGCCTAACTCGCCACAAGTCTCTCGTAGCTCAGTGGTTGAGCATCTGACCAGTGTGTGAACCTAGTATGTGGCCTAACTCGCCACAAGTCTCTCGTAGCTCAGTGGTTGAGCATCTGACCAGTGTGTGAACCTAGTATGTGGCCTAACTCGCCACAAGTCTCTCGTAGCTCAGTGGTTGAGCATCTGACCAGTGTGTGAACCTAGTACGTGGCCTAACTCGCCACAAGTCTCTCGTAGCTCAGTTGTCAGAGCATCTGACCGGTGTGTGAACCTAGTATGTGGCCTAACTCGCCACAAGTCTCTCGTAGCTCAGTGGTTGAGCATCTGACCAGTGTGTGAACCTAGTATGTGGCCTAACTCGCCACAAGTCTCTCGTAGCTCAGTGGTTGAGCATCTGACCAGTGTGTGAACCTAGTATGTGGCCTAACTCGCCACAAGTCTCTCGTAGCTCAGTGGTTGAGCATCTGACCAGTGTGTGAACCTAGTATGTGGCCTAACTCGCCACAAGTCTCTCGTAGCTCAGTGGTTGAGCATCTGACCAGTGTGTGAACCTAGTATGTGGCCTAACTCGCCACAAGTCTCTCGTAGCTCAGTGGTTGAGCATCTGACCAGTGTGTGAACCTAGTATGTGGCCTAACTCGCCACAAGTCTCTCGTAGCTCAGTGGTTGAGCATCTGACCAGTGTGTGAACCTAGTATGTGGCCTAACTCGCCACAAGTCTCTCGTAACTCAGTTGTCAGAGCATCTGACCGGTGTGTGAACCTAGTATGTGGCCTAACTCGCCACAAGTCTCTCGTAGCTCAGTGGTTGAGCATCTGACCAGTATGTGAACCTAGTATGTGGCCTAACTCGCCACAAGTCTCTCGTAGCTCAGTGGTTAAGCATCTGACCAGTTTGTGAACCTAGTATGTGGCCTAACTCGCCACACGTCTCTCGTAGCTCAGTGGTTAAGCATCTGACCAGTGTGTGAACCTAGTATGTGGCCTAACTCGCCACACGTCTCTCGTAGCTCAGTTGTCAGAGCATCTGACCAGTGTGTGAACCTAGTATGTGGCCTAACTCGCCACAAGTCTCTCGTAGCTCAGTTGTCAGAGCATCTGACCAGTGTGTGAACCTAGTATGTGGCCTAACTCGCCACAAGTCTCTCGTAGCTCAGTGGTTGAGCATCTGACCAGTGTGTGAACCTAGTATGTGTCCTAACTCGCCACACGTCTCTCGTAGCTCAGTGGTTAAGCATCTGACCAGTGTGTGAACCTAATATGTGGCCTAACTCGCCACACGTCTCTCGTAGCTCAGTTGTCAGAGCATCTGACCGGTGTGCGGAAGGTCGTAGGTTTGAATCTTGTCGGGGACTCAGATTTTTTATTTGTCCCACGCTCGTGACATGATAAACATTGCATCTTTTCAGTACCACTACACGACCGCAGGCTTGCATCTGGGATTGGAAAGATTTAGTCGCTCAGATCGCCACCTTCATGTGGTGGGGAGGCTTGCGTGCCGCAATGAGCCGGAGGGCTATGCTGGCTGGACCTCTTGAGGTCCTGGTAGGGTCACCCATGCCAGACAGGTCGAAGGTTAGGGGACAAACAAAGAGCAATCTGCTGGTCCTCCAGGTTGGGGGTTTTGCACAGGGCCAACAACCCTGTCATGTAAAAAAACCTTTGTTACGGAAACAGTAACGAGTAACTCAACATCTGCGCAAGACAGGCTTCCGGAATCCACGCCAAGTTTTGGACCTCGTTGTAGCCCTACACGCCACCCGGCGTAATGGGTATGAGTGAATGATTGTGGTACAGAAAGAAAAATCACATACATAAGTGGTGTAAAACTTGATCCTCCCAGAAAATTGCCGAAAGATAAATTAAACAACTGAAGGTAGGCACTCGATTTTGCCCTACCCTTTCTTTTCAACTACAGTTGGGGTGGTCGTATGGCGGGGTTCCGCTGTACCCGCCTGACGGTTTTAGAATTAAAGCCTCTTTCAGCGTCCTGTAAAAGGTATAAACTCTCCGTGCGTTTAAAAAAAAGAGTGGTAGCATGTGTTTATTCACCTTGTTAGCTAACGTTATTCTCCGTTCATCATCATAGTGTTCTGACAGCCTCTCTCTTTCGTCCCAGGTTTGTCTCTTAGCTGTTTGAAGATCTTTTATAAGCTCCTGAAAAACAAATAAATACAACTTCCTGTAAAGAAAAGTCACAAAACAGCATACAACGCGTCATTCTTCTTCAGAAGAAGAAAATTTCCTGACTAATTTGGTGAGATTTCGGGAATATTTTCGGACGCTGATCGGCTGTCAAATAGTGCTCCCGAAATAAGACAAAAAAAAAGTTGAGAATGGATAGAAAACCTAACCTTTTAAGCACTTCACTCAACCAGCAAAGAACAATGCACTATTTTGAGCTATTTTGCACCATTAAATATACCTACTTATCACACGATTTATTTCCAGTATTTTCCAGTGGTGCTGTTTATTATGCTGTACAAGGTGGTTCTAACTTTTAAGTCTGTGGATTAAATCCTAAAGTGTGACCATTCAAACGAAAACTGCTGAGCAGTACTTTCCTATGGTACTGTTCATTATGCTGTACAAGGTGGTTCTAACTTTTGAGTCTATGGATAAAATCCTAAAGTGTGACCATTCAAATGAAAGCTACTGAGCAGTACTTTCCTGTGGTACTGTTCATTATGCTGTACAAGGTGGTTCTAACTTTTGAGTCTGTGGATTAAATCCTAAAGTGTGACCATTCAAACGAAAACTACTGAGCAGTACTTTCCTGTGGTACTGTTCATTATGCTGTACAAGGTGGTTCTAACTTTTCATTTGCGGATGAATTCCCAGCGTGTGACCATTCAAATGAAATCTCTTCAGCAGTGCTTTCTTATGGTGCTGTTCCTTTTCAGTATAATTTGACAACGTGAAATTTGGTATTTTTGTGAATTTTGATTTTAAATGCCCTAGGTAGTGATGGCTTATTTACAGGGAATAAACATGGATGTTGCCAAATCACCAATACTCACCTCCATTTGTTGAACATCATCCTTGCTTGTTCCGCCCGCTCTCCCAGAAGTTGCTAACTTTTCTCTTAATCTTGATATTTCATCCCTCAGATCCTGAATAATCTTTGTGTTTTCTATCTGATTTTTACAAAATGGACTTCAGTTAGAATTCCAAAAATTATTAAGAAATCCACAGTCTTCTGTTATGATTGGTTCTTTGTGTCATTCGTGTTTAGCCATGTGTGATTACTTTGGGTTTGACTTTTTTAAACGCCAGTCAACAATGGGATGTGTGGCTGAAAATAGAGCGGTTTTCAATTGAGTGCCGTAAAACCAAAACCAAAGTAATCACTTTGGCCAATCACAACAGACGCAGACAATTCAATGAACCAATCAGAGCTCGAAGCAAGTACATGTCGCCAGCGCCAAGCGCGGGAAAACGCGTGCGAGTAAGTCACGATTGGTTTTGGTTTTACTTCTGATTGGTTGAGAAAGTGGCGAGAATTTTTAGCCAATCACAAAGCGTAGCAATGCAAAACCAAAGCAATCGCGAACTTACTTTCGAAACTCAATTGAAAACAGCTCTACTACAATAAAAGGAATCACAACTCAAAGCAAACTTCAATCGAGCCCATCTAATACCAGATATATAGAAGATAAGTTCGTGGGTGTGCGGAGATATGACATTTTTCTTCGAGTGTTCAACTCGATATTTCACGAGTGAGCACAAGACTTCAAGTTGAACACGAGAAGAGACATTTAATATCTCCAAACAGCCATGCATCATTTTGTTTATTATATAAACGACTCTACAAAGTTTTAAGCAATTTTCAGAAGATTTCCGAAGATTTCCAAAGATTTTCGAAAGTTATCTGAGTGAATGGTGTCCGAAGGTTGTACGAACGTTTCTGCTCATTTTCCGAACTTTTCCTGAGATTGCCGAAGATGTCCGAATATTTCCGAAAAAGATCCGAAGATATTTCGATTGTACACCAACACCTTTAGCTCGGCAAACATTACAGCTAACGTGAAAATATCAATACCTCATTTTTCTTGGCAGCATTTTCAATGGCTTTTGTTCTGTTTCCGCATTGCATGGAGGCCAAAGTTTCTTCATAATCAGAATCTGTACATGAGAGACATCAAGGAGTGAAATGATTAATATTTATTTGACAATCAACTCCTGACCAGCCTTCTTTACATGTATTTCTGAGAATTATTTAGTTAAGTAAACTCTTTTTCTTTTCTTCAAAATAAGAATGTCTGGACTCAATGGATGGACACACCATGTTACTTTAAAGTTACATGGTATGTGTTTTGTAAAACCTATACTGACATAAACTGTTCTTGCAACAAACTTCAGGATCGGAACTGGATCTCGAACGACAGTACATAATTTCCCTTTTACAAAGAAAAACGCATATGACCGATCATTTTACATGCCGTGTCAAGATGGCATATAACACAGACTAGAAGTGTTAACTGGTCCGCTTATAAGCCGATTCAGAGCTCTATCAATGAATAAATAAAACACTTATCAAATACTCTTAACCACTGTCTGAGTTGAAATTCAAAACAATCGGCTTTATGTTTAACATTTTTTCGTCGCAATTGATTATTTAGCCTTCGAATACAGCCGCCTCTCATCGCTCCCGGCCGCTAGGGGCGTTCACGCGAGAGAGCGTCTGCGATTTACTTTGAGAAATTCCATACTGATGACGTAAATCTGTCCCGAATCAAGACAGGAGCCCTGATTGTCCAACTTGATAATTTTACATAATTATGCTTTAAATTATGCAGTGTTGTGATCGCCAGTTGCGAGGATTAATCTTGTCTGTCGTTAGAAAATGTTCGACTCTGTGTTCAATCTATTTGTCCTATGTTTAATGTTTTGACGTTACAAGCAAGTCGCTTTCAGGCTCTTCATAGTTTTATCTGCAGTGAGGAGGTTTTTCTGTGTTTGCCAATTTACCGACCGGATATGGCAAGTCACTGATATTTCAAACGGAGCCACGCTTGCACGTGTGGATGAATGAACATTTATCGGCAATAAATGGGAAGAATCCCGTAATTATCATCATCAGTCTGCTTTTAGAGGAAAGACTACCTTCAGACTCGCGGCACCGCAATGGCAGGGGGCAAAAATGGCAGTTTCTTTCGCCAATATTTTCACGGCATAGATGGAAACAGAAATAATAAACCATTGCACCAAGAAATAAGAGCGCGCAAGGAAATGTTATCCTTTGTAACACGATACAACCCTGTGTGCCTACATCCATCCTCATTGACAAATGAATCACAACCTTTGCTTAGACGGATCTATAAAGAACCTCCCCTTATTTCATACATAAGGAGTAGATCTTTAAAAGACATACTGATCAGGGCTAAACTGTAAAAATCAAACCGAGTGAACAAAGGTCATAACAAACACGCCAGACACTAGTAGGATTTGTGATACGCCTGTCAACACCTTTCATTTCATTTGGTTTCACTGCACGCACATTATTATAATTATGCGAGATTAGCGACGGTGATTTACGTCATCAGTATGGAATTTATCAAAGTAAATCGCAGACGCTCTCTCACGCGAACGCCCCTAGCGGCCGGGAGCGATGAGAGGCGACTGTATTCGCAGGCTATTGATTTTTGGGACAATACGTCAATTTTGAATGAATAAATGGCATTTTTTATTATAAAATTTGGTCGAAACATGGCACAACGAACTAAACGGTTTCGGAAAATTTCGAGTATTTTTATCATTTCTCATCAAAAGTAGTAGTGTCGTACGCTTTCTCGCCATAAACCATGTGGGCGCTGGCGCCGACGTTTCTGCTGCCGACGCCGACAGGGGGTACAACGAGAAGGCGGCTAGGCCAATTTCGATTTATTAAAATTCAAACTTTACTCCAAAATTAATTATTCATCCCTGAAACTCAATTGTTTTATTCCCCTTCGCCTCGGAGCCAAGTAAGAAATAGACCTATTATCTAGCTGCTCAAACTTTACACATGGATATCTAAATAACAAATCTAAAAGCCTCACACTTTTTCATTGAGCGATGCCTCGAGATAATTGAACACAGTTTGGTTTTTGTTTTCTTCAACGGCTGCATTCGATACCTAATTATTCAATCAAGTTTAGCAGCTTCCGGCACGTTCTGTCGAAATCTACATTCATCAAGGTTTCTATTTATATATAGTTTGTCATAGTTTCCTTAAAAAAGGCGCGCGTGAATTTTTAACCGAAGGACACTGGTCTGTTACAGTCGTTCAGATAATACAGGGGAGCGTAACATAAGCAACACGCGAAGGAAAAATATTACGAATGCTGATGGAGGGGGGTCGTAAGCTTCCTAGCGAGTAGAACATTAGAGTTTTAATAAGTCCTATATGAAAGCCTCTTTTATTGTTAAACATATGAGGTTATTTTTAGCTTAATTAGCGGAAGACATACTTTTAACTTGACATCAATATCTTAGGCCTGAGGCAAACGTGGAATCTTAGTCGAACTTAATTCGTCGAACCTATGAATTTTGAAATAGGCGCATGAATGGTGCGACGTCTGCCGCAATTAAGTTCGACTCAAATTAATTGGTTCGACTCCAGCATAAGTTCGACTTGCCAAGTCGGATAATGCGACAGTGGTTCGGCGTTTCAGCAAACGCCGTTCTAAACACGCGCTGAACTCAATTCATAAATCATGCAAATTACAAAATAATTGATTCAAATGTGATGGACTGCGCAATCGTCACAAAAATACCGACTCCCCCATCTGCCAAACGCTATTTCCCCCCCTGACGAGCATGCGCTGTACAAAGACAATTTCACGACCGGGAGTGGCGAGTTATCGAAAGTCATTGCCTACATCCAGGACATCGCACAGCTTGATGGAAATGTTTTTTTTTTTGTTTCACGAACACTAAATATAAATGCTTGAGATGCGAATTCCCTATTTGCAATAAATGTTCAGTGTTTGAAGAAAAGGAGGACGTTGAGGGATGGACAGCCGGTAAATGCGTTGCATACTGCGAGTCTTCTCTTTCTATTTTTCGCAATTAAATACCAAAGAAAGGCCCGACGAGCACTGTATTTCGACATTTCGCTAGCAAGTCCCAGCAGTAACTAGCCGCGCATCGAGTGAATAGCACGGGGACACGTGCTTATTCCCGTGTTTTAATGAAGTGCAACTTGTGAAATAGGATCGACGCAGGTTCGACGTTTGCTACCACGCTGGAATTAAGTCGACTCTTTGTCCAACCTATTTTTAATAAATTCGGCGCGACTTAGATTCGACGTTTGCCCCAGGCCTTTAGTAATTCTCTAACTATGTTTTTTACTTAATAAGACTTTCTCGCTTCCTAACTCATGCTAACTGGTCGAGCATTAATCCCTTCAACTCTGGCCTGACTTCTTTATTTTAATGAAAAAGGCTGAAACATCTGTTTTAGACTCAGATAATTATTCAGAGAATCAGCTTAATAAAGGCTGAATTATTAGTAAACAGGCAATTCTGAGTTCAAGATACGCTTATACTGACAGGTTATCCGGTACATTTAGGTGATCAGTAGATGTCAGGACACTTTTGCAACATCTGAGAGCCTTTTCTATCCCTTTGAAATCTAACGTGATCTTATCCAAACTTTCATCTATCAAGACCAAACTAACTCTGTGCAGATAGTGTTTAAAAAGCGCCTACTGAAAACATTTTATCTTCAACCGCGTTCTTACAGAAAGCTTTACAATGAAAGAAGGTGAAAGTCTCCATTCAACATACATTGCCAACTGCGTCTTCAACGCTTTCTTATCTTATACTGCCATCATGTTGAACAGTGTCACAATCCACGCCTTAAGAAAAACGTCGTCGCTACCAAAACCTTTAAAAACACTGCTCCTGAGTCTGGCCGTTTCTGATCTTGGTGTTGGTTTAACCGTCCAACCTTTGTACATTGCAGTTATTGTCATGCGTTTGGAACAAAACAGTGAAAACAGTCAGTACTATAGTGCCACGTACACCGTGTATCTCACCACAGTGACTTTATTTGCCTGTGCTTCATTCTTTGGTGTGATGGCTTTAAGTGTAGACAGATTCTTGGCTATTCACCTTCATCTCAGATACCAGGAACTTGTGACTCACAAGCGTGTTGTTGCTGGGGTAATTTTAATATGGGTTTTCAGCGCAGTTCTTTCGTTTGGAAGGTTATGGTTCGAGCCAAATATTTTTTTCGTGATTTTTACCATTATTTCTGTCTCTTGCTTCTTAACTACAACAGCGCTTAACTACAAGATATATGTAGCCGTGCGACGCCACTCAAACCACATTCAAGCCCTGCAAGTACAACAAGAAGCACACAATGGCGAAATGGGAAATCATGCGAGGGTAAGAAAACTTGCAGTTGGAATATTCTTCCTTTATCTCGCGCTCTTGGTTTGTTATCTGCCAAACTTCTGTTGTTTAGTTGCCTTTTCAATTTCTGAACCAAGTACTACTATAAAGGCTTTTCATGTTTACGCTCTTACACTGGTGTTTCTGAATTCATCTCTCAATCCACTGCTTTATTGCTGGAAACTGAGTCATATTCGACACGCTGTCATGAACATACTGCGGAATATATTGCGGAGCCACAACATGAATGCGATACAACCGGCTAACCCAGCTTAAGATATTTCTTCACATGTTGTTGTTGTTTTGGCGTGTTTTTTTTTTACAAATTTGTACAAAAATCGTTGTCAGTCTCAAGAAACTTTCAGCTTTGTTGATAAGAATCAAAACAAAACAACAAAAACATCTAAATTCATTCAACCTAAACAGTTCACCGGACAGCAGGTGAAGAGGTGTTTCTGATTTTAATGCAAAAATGTCTTTGTAATTACACTCTCGTTTGTAAATAAAAGAACGTCTAATATTTTAACTGTGGCTTAACCAGGACTGAACGTTCTCATTTTTTGGCGATTTGAGCCTGACAAAGTTCTTAACATGTTCTTAAGATAAATTGCATGGTATTTCATTGAATTGTACTTCTGAATGAAAGGAAAGTCTCTCAGTTGGACTGTAAATGTACCTTGACCAAATTATTAACTCTTATGTTATTTACTTATAGCTCATTGTAAAAATAAGAGGACAAAATAAAGACTTTCTTAACATAGTCTCAGCCTAAGACCCTAAGTACGTTCTAACCACGTTCTATAACAAACCGAGAAATTATTACAATGTACCATAGTAGAAATTACAATAACGCGTTATTATAGTTCACGTTAAGCCTGCCGCACACTTGAGGAAAGTGCTGAGCAAAATTCCTCGCGAGGCAGTTAGCTCAGCTGTTTCCGCAAGTGTGCGCTGGATTTTTGGTGAGTTTTTCGCCTCGCGAGGTCGTGAGGCAAATATCTGAAGCCTGCCGCACACTTGAGGAAAGTGCTGAGCAAAATTCCTCGCGAGGCAGTTAGCTCAGCTGTTTCCGCAAGTGTGCGCTGGATTTTTGGTGAGTTTTTCGCCTCGCGAGGTCGTGAGGCAAATATCTGACGTGTTTGATATTTTTTGCCTCACGAGACAAATTCCTCATCGTGTGCGGGCGCCGTGAGAATCTGGCTGAGCCAAATTAATCGATTAGCCAATAAAATTGCATGGCAAGCTCACGTGATTTCAAGCTCGACATTCAAGATGGCGGACGACAAGATGTTAAAACTTCCAGTCGTAGCTCTTCTTATCCGTTTGTTTGTGGTCCACTCAGAGTATACAAAATGTAATATTACATTTGTATAACTGCAATTGCTGTAATTGATATTGAATCAAATTTTTAATATCCACTTTTTTAGAATATTCTTAGGATATACACCTAATTGCAGTAATGTTGTCATAGGAAAATGAAAAATGAAAAAAGCCAAATAGGAATTAATTAGCTTAATCATCATTCACAGCGACAGGCGGCACGATTAAGCGTGCAGCGGCTATTGTTAATTTAAATTAAGCGTGCAGCGGCTATTGTTATTTGTGTGTCTAATTAATTCCTACTGGCCTTTTTTCCATTTTCCGTTTTTCCATTTTTCTATGACAACGTTATTGTAATTAGGTGTAATTTAAATTTAGCATTTTATTAGATATTAATACAGTAAACATGCAACATACAAGGCTGCATACTGAACTCGACAAGTTTATCCTCTAGGATAACTTCGTTAACCACACTCCTGTCCGCCATCTTGAATGTCGAGCTTGAAATCACGTGAGCTCGCGATGCAATTTTATTGGCTAATCGATTAATTTGGCTCAGCCAGATTCTCACGGCGCCCGCACACGATGAGGAATTTGTCTCGTGAGGCAAAAAATATCAAACACGACAGATATTTGCCTCACGGCCTCGCGAGGCGAAAAACTCACCAAAAATCCAGCGCACACTTGCGGAAACAGCTGAGCTAACTGCCTCGCGAGGAATTTTGCTCAGCACTTTCCTCAAGTGTGCGGCAGGCTTTAGGTGTGTAATTACAAACCGCGACGAGCGTTTCTACAAATGCAGTTCACCATTGATAACACAAGCCACGACGTTATTACAATTTTGCAAAAGCAGGTTATTACAATGAACAAAATGTGTTTATTACCAATTGCGACGAGCGTTCCACTGATATTACAAACTGACACGTTATTTCAATTTACCATAATAGAAATTGCGAAAGCGCGTTATTGTACTAATTATAATGATAGATGTTTTCTTACAAATCGCGACAAGCGTTATTACAACTTACACTTATATTAAAAACCGCGACGTATTACAATTTACCGTAGGCGTGTTATTATTGCGATTACTCAAGCAAGTACATACTTGCGACAGTACATACTTTCCATTTTACAAGGAAATACGCATATGACCGATCATTTTACATGCAGTGACAAGATAGCATATAACACAGACTTGGGGTCCGCTTGTAAGCCGATTTAGAGCTCTATCAATGAATAAATAATATATAATATTTATATGGTGTGACTCCTTCAGTGTAAAACATTTATCAAATACTCTTAACCACTGTCTGAGTTGAAATTCAAAACAATCGGCTTTATTTTTAACATTTTTTCGTCGCAATTAATTTTTTGGACAATACGTCAATTTTGAATGAATTAATGGCATTTTTTATTATAAAATTTGGTAGAAACATAGCAAAACGAACTAAACGGTTTCGGAAAATTTCGAGAATTTTTATCATTTCTCCTCAAAAGTAGTAGTGTCGTACGCTTTCTTGCCATAAACCATGTGGACGCTGGCGCCGAAGTTTCTGCTGCCGACGCCCACAGGGGGTACAACGAGAAGGCGGCTATTTCGAAATATTAAAATTCAAACTTTACTCCAAAATTAATTATTCATCTCTGAACCTCAATTGTTTTATTCCCCTGCGCCTCGGAGCCAAGTAAGAAATTGGCCTATTATCTGGCTACTCAAACTTTACACATGGATATCAAAATAACAAATCTAAAAGCCTCACACTTTTTCATTGAGCGATGCCTCGAGATAATTGAACACAGTGTGTTTTTTTTTTAACGGCTGCATTCGATACCTAATTATTCAATCAAGTTCAGCGGCTCCCGGCACGTTCTGTCACATTCATTAAGCTTTCTATTGATATATAGTTTGTCATAGTTTCCTTGAAAAGGGCGCGCGTAAATTTTTAACCGAAGGGCACTGGTCTGTTACAGTCGTTCGGATAATACAGGGAGCGTAACATAAGCAACACGCGAAGGAAAAATATTGCGAATGCTAATGGAGGGGGATCGTAAACTTCCTAGCGAGTAGAAAATTAGAGCTCCAACCAATCCAAGGAAAGCCTCATATATTGCGAGACTTTCCCGCTTCCTAACTGGCCGAGCATTAATCGCTTCAACCTCGGCCTGACTTTTTTATTTTAATGAAAAATACTGAAACATCTGTTTTAGGTTCACAGAATCAGCTTTATAAAGGCTGAAGGATGAGTAAACCGGTAATTCTGTGTTCAAGATACGCTTATATTGATTATTTTGATAGATTTGTAAGCAGTAGGGGTCAGGAATGTTTTAGGTTCCAATGTTTTAACGACACTTTTGTAGCCTGACTTTATTAACAGCGTTTCATACATTGAATCAAACACTATACGGAAATGGTCAACATTATTGTACTCGGACAGGCGGATAGCTGCGCACTGCCCCCGGACAGGACCCATCGTTCGACAATTGTACCCCCTCCCATTTTAAAAGATCAGTGGTGTCTTAAAATTGTATAGCTCCCACTCTATCAGGAATAAAAACTGAGAAACAAGTTCAAACATCCCTGTGCCGTTTTACAAAGAATATTTAAGTTTTATCTCAGATTTTCAAGCCGATAAGTTTTGTCCGTTAGACTGATGAGATAGGTGATGTCTTGTACAACCCCCTACCCCTCCACGAGGTGAGTCCTCTTCGAGTATTCTTGTCATGACCACTTCCCTTAAATGAATAGAAACTGAAAACTAAGTATAAGTGTTTTTGTCTGCAGACAACCAGGATGGAAATAGATTGCAACTTGAAAACTTTAGGCTTATTTTCCCCAGTTTGTTTGTTCTTTCTTTGTGAATTCACTTTTATATCTTTCCTTTGATTTTAAAAGCAGTTTTGTGCAAGGTTAGGACAGTTTTGAGCAAAAGACAGCCACATTCTCGTCACAGAGACCCTACAAAGTTCTAGTCAATTTTCTTACCAGCAGGAGACACTGTCGCTATTACTGCTGTACATGCACTACCTCCAAGAGAATCCTATAAACAACAAACCTGTGTTTAGTGTAAAGAACCTACCAATTGATAATGCAAACATTAAGAAATTAAAAATAGAGCGGTTTTTATTGAGTGTCGTGAAACCAAAACCAAGGTAATTACTCTGACCAATCACAGAACTCGCAAACAATCCGATGAACCAATCAGAACTCGAAGCAATTACATGCAGCCGGCACCAAGCGCGGGAAAACGCGTGCGAGCAAATTAGGATTGGTTTTGGTTTTACTTCTGATTGATTGAGAAAATGGCGCGAGATTTTTTAGCCAATCATAAAGCGTAGCAATGCAAAACCAAAGCAATTACGAAATTACTTTCGACACTAAATTGAAAACTGCTCTATGCTTCATGTGTGCTAGATTGATATTTATTATTCTAACTCCTTCCATGAGTGAGAAATCTCAGACCGCCTGAGAATTAGGCGAAGTGTACACACAATGATTTCACAGCATAAAAAGAAACAAGCATATAATTTCACCATTCTTACCTGTAAAATTCTAGTTAGTTTTGATTCCCGGTACGGAATGTGACCTTCTTTCTTCTTCGGATCTGCTAAAGCACTGACCACAGCATTTAGGGCACCAATTCTAAAAACCAGCAAACAAATTAAATTTTGTTAACCAATATATTCTTCAAGGGACACTGTCCCAGCTGAAATCTCGAGTTTTCATGATTATGGCCAGTAGTTTACTTTACTATCTCAATATAGGAAGGAAAAATCGCCAAAAGAGATAAACTAAAAGAACAAAATAACAAATGAGAAACTCAAAAACTCAAAATTGATGAACTGTAATCCACTTCCATCCTTGTAATCCTGCACTTTTTCACCAAATTCCAAATTCACCAAATAATTTTGTTTTGCTCTATAGAATCTTTTTTTTTTTAATTTAGTAAAATATGTGGTGGCATTTTGCGATATAACATGGAAATTAAGCAAACACAATTTTATTGTTTCGGCGGGACTAACAATTAAATTATTACAGCAATCACTGAAGCAAACCTTCAGGAATAGCTGTCTTTCTTTAATGGCCAAGACATGTTTATGCCCTGACCATGCTCCAGTCCATACACAACATGTTTATGCCCTGACCATACTCCAGTCCATACACTTTATGTGTTAGTCACATCCCCCACCCCACCCCCAGATCACTTTAATTCTTGCTTCAAGATTAAAAAAGGAAAATTCTGTCCTATAGATAAAGTTTTAACAAATAAATCTATTACAAAATTCCTGTCTAAATAGGTAATTCTGTAAGCAGATATAAAATCCTACCCCTTGTTGATGTAAGCTCCTTCACTCTGAATGTTAAGGTCTATTCCTTCCATTCTCTCAGACCCTAAGCAACAACAACAACAACAACAAGTATTGAAAGGAATTCCATTATCTTGTTTGTCTAACGTCAACAGATTCATCAGTGAAATGACATGTGAATGGAATGGGAAATGAAGTGGAAATCCACGGAGTGGCTTTTATTTCTAATGTTACTTGTCATTGATTAAATTCAAATTTTTGTGGAGGAAGAAAAACTAGTCAGAAGTACATGGACAAGAACAACAACAAATTCTACTCACACTGATATACCATCAACTCTGGGAGTAAAACCTGGGCCACATTAGTGGAGGGCTCGCGCTCTCACCATTGCACCATCCCAACTATGGACTAGGCGTTTACAGTAAACTCTCTTAAGACAGACACCTCTGTAAGACAGACACCTCTCTAAGACGGGCATAAATTATTGGCTGTTTCTGGCCAAATTTCCCCTTGTTTTTGTCCGTAACTAAACTCTCTATATTAAGCAGACACTTTTCTAAGGCAGACAGCAAAAGCTGGTTTAAAGCTGTTCAGCTTAGACAGAGTTCACTGTACCATAATTTCAGTCTATTGTTTTATACCTGCCATATCAATCAAGTTAATCTTGGATCTTATTCCTGTTTCACTGGATCCTCCATTACTCTTCTGTTCAACATGGATAGTGAAGACACAATCAGACCTGCAGAACAAGACACAATTATCAAACACAAATACATTGATGTCCCAGTCATCTCAAATAACAAATGAAAGTTGGATGTTTCCTTCTACATCACCCTTATACTTTTTGCCATGAATGGGAAAGCTTTGTTTTGATTTCTGAGGCTTGACATTATGGTGTAAGTACACTCAAAGAGAAAAAAGTCAACTTCTAGTAGCCGCCTCTTGGCCATACAGGACATCAGTGTTCTATTGCTTAAGGTCACTGTTGATGCTTGTAATAATATAAGGCACAACTGATGAAGAAATTAAAGATCTGCAATGAAAACACCTTGTCAACTGTACATATACCAACAGCTTAGCAGTACCTTGCACCACCAGAGTTCTTGTCAACAGATGCCATTTTCCTAACCCTGTTTCCTTGTTCAAAGAGACGAGCAATGTCTTCACTGTTTTGGACAACAAGTTCAGCAAGGCCCTCAATGAAACTGTAGCAAAATAATAATAATAATAACAATAATAATAATAATAATAATTTCATTTCAAATAAGTGCTTAACCCTTACTAATCATTAAACTCAGCAAAATTATAGCCTAGGTTGAAAAAAAATCAAACTAGTTTAAAAAATGTAACCTACGTTAAAAATTCCAAACTAGTTCAAAACATTGTAATTAAAAAAATTGACCTGAAACTAAAATTTAACTGCAACATATGCAAATCCTTACATTCCCAGTTGTGGATGCTGTCTGACTCGTAGGTCCTGACCAGTTGGGTTGAGAAGGTCATGAATCATTTCTTGAAAGATCTAATTAATTAACAGTAACATGAATAAAATTAATTCAATCAATAATAGATGACCATTAATAATGAAAAACAGCAAAACAGGAGCAGGAGAACAAAGTAACAAAAAATATTTCAAGTGATACAGTTAACTCTCTTAAGACAGACACCCCTATAAGGTAGACACCTCTCTAAGATGGACACCCCTATAAGGTAGACACCTCTCTAAGAAGGACACCCCTATAAGGTAGACATCTCTCTAAGATGGACACCCCTATAAGGTAGACACCTCTCTAAGATGGACACCCCTATAAGGTAGACACCTTTCTAAGATGGACACCCCTATAAGGTTGACACCTCTCTAAGATGGACACCCTATAAGGTAGACACCTCTCTAAGATGGACACCCCTATAAGGTAAACACTTCTCTAAGATGAACACCCCTATAAGGTAGACACCTCTCTAAGATGGACACCCCTATAAGGTAGACACCTCTCTAAGATGGACACCCCTATAAGATAGACACCTCTCTAAGATGGACACCCCTATAAGGTAGACACCTCTCTAAGATGGACACCCCTGTAAGGTAGACACCTCTCTAAGATGGACACCCCTATAAGGTAGAAACCTCTCTAAGAAGGACACCCCTATAAGATAGACACCTCTCTAAGATGGACACCCCTATAAGGTAGACACCTCTCTAAGATGGACACCCCTGTAAGGTAGACACCTCTCTAAGATGGACACCCCTATAAGGTAGACACCTCTCTAAGATGGACACCCCTGTAAGGTAGACACCTCTCTAAGATGGACACCCCCATAAGGTAGACACCTTTCTAAGATGGACACCCCCATAAGGTAGACACCTCTCTAAGATGGACACCCCTATATGGTAGACACCTCTCTAAGATGGACACCCCTATAAGGTAGACATCTCTCTAAGATGGACACCCCTATAAGGTAAACACCTCTCTAAGATGGACACCCCTATAAGGTAGACACCTCTCTAAGATGGACACCCCTATAAGGTAAACACTTCTCTAAGACGGACACACCTATAAGGTAGACACTTCTCTAAGATGGACACCCCTATAAGGTAGACACTTCTCTAAGATGGACACCCCTATAAGGTGGACACCTCTCTAAGATGGACACCCCTATAAGGTAGACACCTCTCTAATATGGACACCCCTATAAGGTAGACACCTCTCTAAGATGGACACCCCTATAAGGTAGACACCTCTCTGAGATGGACACCCCTATAAGGTAGACACCTCTCTAAGATGTACACCCCTATAAGGTAGACACCTCTCTAAGATTGACACCCCTATAAGGTAGACACCTCTCTAAGATGGACACCCCTATAAGGTAGACACCTCTCTAAGATTGACACCCCTATAAGGTAGACAATTCTCTAAGATGGACACCCCTTTAAGGTAGACACCTCTCTAAGATGGACACCCCTATACGGTAGACACCTTTCTAAGATGGACACCCCTATAAGGTAGACACCTCTCTAAGATGGACACCCCTATAAGGTAGACACCTCTCTAAGATGGACACCCCTATAAGGTGGACACCTCTCTAAGATCAACACCCCTATAAGGTAAACACCTCTCTAAGATGGACACCCCTATAAGGTAGACACCTCTCTAGGATGGACACCCCTATAAGGTAGACACCTCTCTAAGATGGAAACCCCTTCTAAGATGGACACCCCTATAAGGTAGACACCTCTCTAAGATGGACACCCCTATAAGGTAGACACCTCTCTAAGATGGACACCCCTATAAGGTAGAAACCTCTCTAAGATGGACACCCCTATAAGATAGACACCTCTCTAAGATGGACACCCCTGTAAGGTAGAGACCTCTCTACGATGGACACCCCTATAAGGTAGACACCTCTCTAAGATGGACACCCCTATAAGGTAGACACCTCTCTAAAATGGACACCCCTATAAGGTAGACACCTCTCTAAGATGGACACCCCTATAAGGTAGACACCTCTCTAAGATGGACACCCCTATAAGGTAAACACCTCTCTAAGATGGACACCCCTATAAGGTAGACACCTCTCTAAGATGGACACCCCTATAAGGTAAACACCTCTCTAAGATGGACACCCCTATAAGGTAGACACCTCTCTAGGATGGACACCCCTATACGGTAGACACCTCTCTAAGATGGACACCCCTATAAGGTAGACACCTCTCTAAGATGGACACCCTTATAAGGTAGACACCTCTCTAAGATGGACACCCCTGTAAGGTAAACACCTCTCTAAGATGGACACCCCTATAAGGTAAACACCTTTCTAAGATGGACGCCCCTATAAGGTAGACACCTCTCTAAGATGGACACCCCTATAAGGTAGACACCTCTCTAAGATGGACACCCCTATAAGGTAGACACCTCTCTAAGATGGACACCCCTATAAGGTAAACACCTCTCTAAGATGGACACCCCTCTAAGATGGACACCCCTATAAGGTAGACACCTCTCTAAGATGGACACCCCTATAAGGTAGACACCTCTCTAAGATGGACACCCCTATAAGGTAGACACCTCTCTAAGATGGACACCCATATAAGGTAGACACCTCTCTAAGATGGACACCCCTATAAGGTAAACACCTTTCTAAGATGGACGCCCCTATAAGGTAGACACCTCTCTAAGATGGACACCCCTATAAGGTAGACACCTCTCTAAGATGGACACCCCTATAAGGTAGACACCTCTCTAAGATGGACACCCCTATAAGGTAAACACCTCTCTAAGATGGACACCCCTCTAAGATGGACACCCCTATAAGGTAGACACCTCTCTAAGATGGACACCCCTATAAGGTAGACACCTCTCTAAGATGGACACCCCTATAAGGTAGACACCTCTCTAAGATGGACACCCATATAAGGTAGACACCTCTCTAAGATGGACACCCCTATAAGGTAGACAACTCTCTAAGATGGACACCCCTATAAGGTAGACACCTCTCTAAGATGGACACCCCTATAAGGTAGACACCTCTCTAAGATGGACACCCCTATAAGGTAGACACCTCTCTAAGACGGACACCCCTATAAGGTAGACACCCCTCTAAGATGGACACCCCTATAAGGTAGAAACCTCTCTAAGATGGACACCCCTATAAGATAGACACCTCTCTAAGACCGACACCCCTATAAGGTAGACACCTCTCTAATATGGACACCCCTATAAGGGAACTACTGTTTCACTAGTAACACAGTCAATAAACCCATGTCCCTTATTGTTGAACTGTGAGCTTTGAGCTTAAGATGGGCAGCATTTGTAAGTTTTTTTAATTTTAATTTGAGAATCAAAGACAGTCCTATTTCTGGTAAGCCCAAGTTTCTGAGATGCTTTTAAAGCACCAAGATCGACATTAAGCTTAAGCTAATATTAATTTTGCTGTGAAACATCATTTTGATAATCATTCTACACCCTTTACATTATTATTTTTGAGGCTCATTTGCAACAATTCACAGAGCTAATGGGTTCTTACCTCATAAAAGGAGACAGTCACAAAGAACTGTTTGTTTGGTGGTGCTTCATCAATATACTTGAACAACCCCTGATTCAGCTGGAAAGTAAGTTAAATTCAAAAAACTTAGTTATGAAAATTATTAACAAAAGATTGTAATAACTGCAAATTCACAGCTATTTTCAAGAAAAACACATCTTTTGAAAATAAAAAAACATGTTTCAACAACCACTTTCCATGCTGGTGATTTGAATTTTTCTATAATTTGCTTTTAAAGACCCAGTATTGCCATTATGCATTGCGTGCTGTGAGCATGTTGAAAAATCCAGTAGGTCTTATAGCTCTTTGTCATCCGTTTACATCGGCCATGTAGGTTGTAAAACTTTCATTCAAGTACCTTATTTATCAGGCAACACTTAAGAATGCAATTTAATATAAAACGTTTGAACAGAACAGAAGCACAAGACGGACGATATAATTCCTTTCCATGCAATAGAATGTTTGCCGCAAGAAGAGCAAAACCCTGGAAAACAATAGAAGCCTTGCTCCCGTGCAAACCAAAACAATATAAATTATTTATGGCTCTTAAGAATGTAAAGCACGTTTGAATATTTCTATAGAAAGCGTGCTCAATAAATTCTATTTTATTATTATTATTATTATTATTATTATTATTATTAAAACAGAGGCGCATGAAGCATAATGGACAATACTGGGTCTTTAACCTCTTGTAAGCATTACTACTTGCCCATATTTCAATGTCACTGCAGTTATGCTTTATAGTACAAGTCCAATAAAAAACAAAATTTTTATCCTTTGCATCACAACTTCAACGTGATACAATATTTAATTGTGCTGATAGGTGCTTTGTACATTGAAATTACTAAAGGTTCATATGATTCAGAGACAGGTTCATATGATTTTTTTTTAAAAAGTAAAGACTCCCTGTGGTCTGACCTGTCGTAAGCGGCCACCTGTCGTAAGTAACTCCCTTGGCTTTGCATTTCAGGTGGCCGCTTACGGGAGGTTCAACTCTAGAAATTTGTGATGATGCAGACTAGTGAGATCATACCAGTGGAATAACGCCAGGTTCCTCTTCTGTTCCTATCATGGTGTGTGTTTTACCTGTACCAGTCTACAGGGAAATAAGATCAGTAAATTTCTAACACTACAGTATGTTATGCAATCATAATATAACTGTCAAGCTGTCAAGAAATTAGCTCAATTGGTAGAACACTGGTCTGCTGAGCGGTAAGTCAACCCTTTCACTCCCAGGGTCAGTTATGAAGACATGTAATGTAGTTCTAACTTTTGAGTCTGTGGACGAAAACCTATGGTGTGATCATTCAAATGAAACCTCATCAGCAGTACTTTTGCATGGTACAGCTGTACCATTTGTTCTAATTTTTGAGTCTGCGGACGAAATCCTATGGTGTGACCATTCAAATGAAACCTCTTCAGCAGTACTTTTGCATGGTACCATTTGTTCTAACTTTTGAGTCTGTTGACAAAATCCTATGGTGTGACCATTCAAATGAAACCTCTTTGGCAGTTCTTTTGCATGGTACCATTTGTTCTGACTAACTTTTGAGTCTGTGGACAAAATCCTATGGTGTGACCATTCAAATGAAACCATATGTTTTTCAATATTTTACAAATTAGAATTTGGGATTTTTCTTGAATTTTGATGTTTGGCACTCTTGGGAGTTAAAGGGTTAAACTCCCGGCCGGACCAACACTCATGACGGTCTTAAAATAACTGAGGACAAAAGTGCTACCTTTGTTATGATATCCGCAAACAATTAGACCTTCACATGACTTGGATGACCACATAGAAATGGCGGTCTTGTGTCAGCCACCCTCCTTGCCCTAACTACCATGGGCTCAGAATTTAGACACCTCTCTCGCCTGCATCCCAGAAGTGACCATATTTTAAGATGTATCCAAATAACTTCCTACCTGTCCATAAGCATATATTGTTGCATTAAATCCCTCCAGAGCTTTTTTCAACAATGGGTCACCAAGATCATGAAAAATTTGTTCCTGAATTAGAAATTATAAAACCAAAGATATTAAAAACTTATTATAAAAAGTTTATTGTGTATTAATCTGTCATTAAAACTTAAAAATCAAATGAAGAATGATCCTCGCAGTTATGAACGCAATTTAAGCAATTGCGAAAAGAAGCCTGAAAAAAATTCAGGACTTCAACGGGGTTCGAACCCGTGACCTCGCGATACCGGTGCGATGCTCTACCAACTGAGCTATGAAGCCACTGACGTTGGGAGCAGGTCAATTGAAGGGCCGAGAGCATGTCCAGCCTATGTGACTTTTTAGGCCTTTTTTTATTTTTTCTTGCTCAGATTTGTCCAATTTTGGCATGTGAACTAGAAATTAGTTGCAAAACATTGTTCCGAATTTTTTCTGTTGTTTTTTCCGTCGTTTTCGAGAAATACCGTATGCTCCTATTGTAACGCAATATTGCGGTAAGCTTCTGTTTTCACACTGACACGGTTCGATATTTTTTTAAAATTAAACGTAAGGAATTTTGACGAACGCAAAAAAAGTAAATCACTTTCATAATCTCCAGTTCGAAAAAAAAAAAAAAAAAAAGATGCTGAGTGTGATTCGAACCCGGAGCCGTCCGAGCACAAATCCCCGACCAAACCACTAGACCACCGAGGAACACCTGCTCAGTTCAGGCTAGGTTTTATTATTTAAAGGTTGATAAGCATCAACACGCGTATCTCGATTTCAAAATCCTTTTAGATCGAATTTAATGTTGCATTAAAGACTCCAAATGCGAAACGTCTTCCCGCCGGCCAGCAACAACTCACTTCGAGCTGCCCAAAGCTGTATTTCAAGTGCCCGACCACGCACAGCGGACCCATCTACCACTGTCGCAAAGCATGTCGGGAAATCCTACAACAAAACCGAAATGGAGTTCCCGCCCGAAAGTTATTGCAAAATACTATAAGTCTCAAAGCACTTCGGATATCGGGCATTTCGACCACGGCACGGGATGGGAAATGGCCCACAACTCTCAACGCTGCCCCTTTTCTGATCCGAAGTGATTCCAGACTTTCCCGCCGGCTCGTCTTCCCGACCAAGGTCCGTTTTTCACCACGAGCGCTAAATGGCGCTTCAGACACAAGGAAGGACAAGAAACACGACTCGTTTCTTTGAGAAGTGCTAGAGACTCAAGGATTTCCGGACTTAATGATGTCTTTCAATCACCGGACAGGCCTCATACACGTTGGCTTACACACACGCTACAGAGGCGATGTGTTGCCGTAGTGAGCTCACGATAGATAAGCAAGCCAGGCGTGCGTAAATAATGGTATTTTCGTTTAGTTGTTGGCACTGGTCAGAAGTATTGCAGTCGCGTATTCTCACGGCCAAACTGCTTTCAAATGGCTTCGAAATTGCGCTCTGAATGTACCGTCAAAGCACTGGAGGGCCAGAACTCTGCTTTTTTCAGGTGAAATTGGTCAAATTCCTTAGGGTTAGTGCAAATTCGACAAGGGCTTGTGATATTATTCGCTGTACGATAAAATGAGGCTATTCTGAGCTATTCTGAGCGAGAAAAAATAAAAAAAGGCCTAAAAAGTCATATAGGCCGGACATGCTCTCGGCCCTTCAATTGTAGGTTCATGAAATAAATCATATCATATATGATTTATTTCATATATATCATTTCACATTCACTCCTTTCACGGTAACATATGAACCTACAATTGACCTGCTCCCAACGTCAGTGGCTTCATAGCTCAGTTGGTAGAGCATCGCACCGGTATCGCGAGGTCACGGGTTCGAACCCTGTTGAAGTCCTGAATTTTTTTCAGGCTTCTTTTCACAATTGCTTAAATTGCGTTCATAACTGCGAGGATCATTCTTCATTTGATTTCATTTCCGCAGTTCATATATGATTTATTTCATATATATCATTTCACATTCACTCCTTTCACGGTAACATATGAACCTACAATTGACCTGCTCCCAACGTCAGTGGCTTCATAGCTCAGTTGGTATCTAGATCATTGCACCGGTATCGCGAGGTCACGGGTTCGAACCCCGTTGAAGTCTTGAATTTTTTTCAGGCTTCTTTTCGCAATGGCTTAAATTGCGTTCATAACTGCGAGGATCATTCTTCATTTGATTTCATTTCTGCAGTTCATATATGATTTATTTCATATATATCATTTCACATTCACTCCTTTCACGGTAACATATGAACCTACAATTGACCTGCTCCCAACGTCAGTGGCTTCATAGCTCAGTTGGTAGAGCATCGCACCGGTATCGCGAGGTCACGGGTTCGAACCCCGTTGAAGTCCTGAATTTTTTTCAGGCTTCTTTTCGCAATTGCTTAAATTGCGTTCATAACTGCAAGGATCATTCTTCATTTGATTTCATTTCCGCAGTTCATATATGATTCATTTCATATATATCATTTCACATTAAAACTTAATAAGAACATTAATATTTATCCACTGGATGTAATGATGTTCTTTAGTAGCTGTCAATAGAGTGTTTTCACTTGACGTCATAGCCGCCATATTTGTGCTCCTAATAAAATAATTTCAATTAACTTCTTTTGTTAGGAACACCAAGTCCCATGGGACTGAGTGAAAACACTCTATATTCTTACATTGTACACTGTACGATGTTTTAGTTGAGTTGATTTTCAACTTATCACACTAAACATGTATGGCAACAGAACTATTGATACAATTGAAAGTTTCATACTTTGTATACTACCGGTAAGTGATTGTACTCCAGGTCTAGTCACAGTCACTTATTGATGCATCAATTAATTCCAATCAGCCTCCCCCCCCCCCCCCCCACCAAAGTGAATCTTTGTGGAGTCTTGCCCCGCCCCCTCCCACCCATTGTCAGCCTTTGTGGACTTAGGTAGATGTTGTAGTTCAAAATGAATCTT
Organism: Dendrophyllia cribrosa; assembly: GCA_024195265.1. Taxonomy (NCBI): domain Eukaryota; kingdom Metazoa; phylum Cnidaria; class Anthozoa; order Scleractinia; family Dendrophylliidae; genus Dendrophyllia; species Dendrophyllia cribrosa. The sequence goes on from JAJLRJ010000005.1 coordinate 14,046,224, forward strand.
AGGTCAAAATGATTTCAAACTAGTTTAGTTTTGATTTTCTTTTGTTCCAGATTAATTGACATAATCCTAAGACAAAGAAAACTGCAAATCAAACTAGTTTGAAATCATTTTGACCTAAGATTCATTTTGAACTACAACATAAATATGAGGTTAGGCAATTAGTTTTCAACTGATTTATCAGTGTGACGGTGCCTTTCTTGGTGGCACTGTGCACAGGGGTAGTTTCCTCTCGCAGGGTTGCCATGGATACCTCCCTGCTTGCCTTAAATTGCATAAAGGCCCCCTACCAGCTCTCTAGGCACCAGCTCCCAAACTCATCCATTGATGATGAGTTTAAAGGGGTGGTAGCTCATTTTGAGCATGCATTATTGATCAGAAATTTACAATTTTAATTGGGCCGCATCACGCCAAAAGGGCCCCTGATGACATGGCACATGATTTCGAGTAATTTGCATTTAAATCAGCTGCTCAAAATGGCGGAAACTTTGCGGTATGTGCATTCAAGGTGCGATTTTTACGGTTTTAATTTTTATTTCCAGACTTTTTTCACTTCCATCATATTATTTAGGGATTGAAGTGGGCAAAAAAGCTGAAAACTCAAATCAAGAAAATATGTCGTCCGGGCCCTTTTCGCGTAACGCGGCCCAATTCATACTCACAGTTTTGGTGTCCCAAAAATAACTGTGATCAAAACTAAAGGTATGCTCCTGTAAAACAAAAAATAATAATTTGACAACTTTCTCTTTTTGACACCATTATCAGTCACTTGAAAAAACATATTTACAAGTTAGAAGTATTATTCCCAACTTGTTATAAGTTCACATTTTCAGTACATTCAGTTTCTATCAAAGCTATTATTATTTTATAAGTTTCCTTGCCTTATCAAGTACATGCATGTAAACTTTTTAGATTTCTATTGTGTAAATGTGCTACAGAGCTGCATTGAAACATGATACTAACATGGGATGAATTTGTGCCACTTCATAATTAGTGGAATGCGATAAAAGGAATGTGATGTTGGCACACATGTGAACAAATCCAGAGATGCATAATGATGATCGATCCAAGTCAGCATTGCCTTGAGCTACATATATATGTACAGAGTGTGAGCTGTTACAGCATTACACTCCCTGTCGTTCTCTCCATTTCAGTGATTCCAAACTCCTGGTTATCCCCAAGACTAATACAGTTACTTATGGTGACAGATCTTTTGCTGCGATTGCTCCAAAGTTGTGGAATCAGCTACCACTTGCTATTAGACAAAGTACTTCTGCTGATACAGCTGTACATTGTAGTTTTAAAAGGGTTTTAAAAACTTACATGTTTCAGGAAAGCTCGATCTTCTTTATTTGGTAACTTTGATTCATTTTTATTGTAAAAAGCATCAAAACACTTATATATGTATGATGTGTTTTTAAGAAATTTATTTATTTATATATTTATTATGTATTTGTTTTATACCTACTTTAGTATTGGTTTCAGGGTGTGGATTGTGTATTACTGTTTTTTCAGCACTCATTTTCACCACTCTTGTGGCAGCTCGTCCCTTTTCGCTATCTGTGTAAAGAAAATATTTGGAATGGAATGGATTTTAATCAAATACAGTGTTGTAGGGTACATAAGGCTCTCACAAGAATACGATATCTTCCTGAAGAAATTATTTGCTAGTCAAATTATATACAATTACCAGGTACTTGAAATTGATATTAATAGAAATTAATCAATCCAAATTTGTATATTTAATATGATTTATAATTTACCCATATCTTGGAATACAGGTTGGAGAATAAAAAAAGAAGTAACAAATTATTCACAATGTAACGCATCTACCTAGCTGCCCCTTTCCCCCTCTCCCATCATTTGCTCAGTTATTGTGCATCGTGTACCCAACATCGATCTCCCTTAATTCAACCTTGCATTGTGCATTTCCAAGAAATATCTCCAACATCAGTGCCATACATACATTGTTCATTGTGGGGTGGGGGAGATGAGATCAACAATGGACCGATAGTGGTTGCCTGAGGTGCCTTCATAACCTGACATCTGATCGTATTCTTATAAATGTATGTAAAGTGTAAGGGTGACTATTGAGGAAATTTTAACTATTGCAATTGTATTGCAATAGGTCACATGGATATTGCGATAGTATTGCGATAGTGAAGGTGCTATTGCAATAGTATTGCGATAGTTTTGAGGAATGTCTGTATTTACTTAATGCCTTAATACTTTAAGAAATAACTAAGAAGTAGTGGTCATACAATACAGGTACTGTGGTACACAGTGCAATAGAATTTAATCAATTTATTGAGAAACCAAATGCAATAAATGAGGATGGCGTGATTCAAGACCCTAATGGCAGTTCAAGAATCAAGACACTAAAACATTCTAGGTGCAGTAGGTGGATTGTTTTTAGTTTCTTTTTTACGGTTATTGTGACCTTGAGAATCAAAGATGGGTAAAAAAGATGTCTTTATTTTCTAAAGAAGTTAAAATGTTAGAAGTATAGAAACTATCGAAACTATCGATAGTTCATTACACTATTGCGATTGTTATCGATGTTTCATTTTTACTATCGATCCATCGCTATAGCAGCGTTAATATCGCAATTAATCGATAGTTCAATGTATTGTTACAGCCTTAGTAAAGTGCCATGAGACATGTGATATAAATAAATAAATAACTTCATTTAACAAGGGCAACGCTTAATAGTCTCAGACTAACAAACCTGTTTCCCTCGAATTCCGGATCGAATTGGAATTTGGAAATGTTGGTTTATGTGGAGGGAGGAAAACCAGAGTACCCGGAGAAAAACCCTCGGAGCAAGGATGAGAACCAACAACAAACTCAACCCACATATGACGCTGGGGTTGGGAATCGAACCCGGGCCACATTGGTGGGAGGCGAGTGCTCTCACCACTACACCACCCCTGCTCCCTATATGCTCGATATATGTGCACCATACAAGTCATTCATTCATTGTTTTGTTCCAGAAAATATCTTTACCATTACCCCTCCCACAGGAGGTTTTTTTGGTTGTACCAGGCAGCTCCTGGTTTGTACCCCCCACCCCACCCCTCTAAAAATTCCAATTTAACTTCATACTTTTCTTTAATTAACTTTGGCTTTTAAACCCCTCCCCTCAGAAATTCCAATAACCTTCCATGGGGGAAGTATGGATATTTCTGGGATCATAATTCATTAATTCATTCATTAATATCCATGGTGGAGGCGGGTTCAACCCAAAGTCTTTGTGGGGGAGGGGGTATGGATATTTTCTGGAACAACACATATTTCCCTCCATTTTCTTAGTATCTGCTAATATTATATTATCTGTTTATTTGTAGATTGATCACTAAGTAACATTTTCTATCTTCAATATCTCAAGCATGTTGATATTTTTAGACATTGTACTGTGTAAATTATATATAAGTTCTTAAGGCAACCTGTAAATCTACTGTATAAGATCGAATGTTCTGAAAATAAGCACTTGATGATGAATTGATAGCTTATATTTGCACCCTTTCCAAAATGTAACAGCAGAACTTTAAAATATGTAACTCTACCTGATAAAGTGACTCAGTTATATAGCACTAAGATTGCACACAAGCTACCAAACTTTCTCAATGATCATCGATCAAAGTAAGCTTAATTTAACAGAAGAGCCAGAGAATTAAGGTTACATTGTAAACAATATTTCCCTAGCTACTTATATTAGCACTAAGCTAAATATATCATTTTTAAAACCAGATATATTGTACAAATTGACAACTTTGATTTCTAGCGATTCATAGCCTTCACACAGTGATTTATCTGGGTTGCTAGTGTATTTAGTTAGCTACGATAATAATTTAGAATCTCACCATTGAATGGTCTGCAACGGGCAGCCACTCGAACATTTGTCCCTCCAGAAGTCTTCATGAAAGAAAAACAGGAGTTAAGATGATTTCTTAGAGGAAAATTATAGAAACTGCATAAACCATTCAGTTACCATTTTAGTATTTTTTGCGTAACACAGGAATTTCGAGCAATCACAATTTATCCGCCATTCTGTCTCCCGGCTTCCTTGCGGGAACGCGTGACGTCACGGGCAAAACATAGCAACACCACATAAACAGCCTGGGAACTGGGAGCCATCAGAACAGTTTATTAATATTTTTTTTATAAAAATAAAAAAATATAAATATAATTTGAAGCTGTAAGATTTGTGGAACGATATACCTTGGTCCCAAAACTTTTATTTTTCTCTCTGCGCTTGAACGAAAGTGTGCCCCCAAGGGAGGCGACCGGCTACGAGAAGATTTTTCTCCTCGCCGTCTCATTGTCGCCCGGTTTATTTTCATTTGACGAAAAAGAGAAAAGAAAACTTCTGGGACCAGTCCAGGGTAGTAACGAAAGTATACCTTCTTTTAACTGAAATCGCTGGATAAAAGGGTAATTTTTTAAAGAAACAAACCAGGGGGAAAATTTCACTCCATCGGACATCAAATCGCCGCGCGCGCGATTGAAACTTGGCCGCGCGCGCCGCCCTCTTGCAGAGACCGCACATGACCAAACGTTACCGTGCGTGTTTCTGTTCTCATTCTACGATCCGTGAGTGACTACTTGCAGTCTTATTTGCCATAAGTTTACTATTATTTTACAGGGATTTTTTTCCCACTGTGTTTTCCGGGGCTTGGGGCTTGAGCGGCAACTTCACAAGATTACTGACGGTTGATTGGCAGTTGAACGCTTTGGAGCATGCGCAGTGGATTCCACTCATTCCTCCAGCAAATCGGCACATAAATAGAATTCCCGAAGCAAAGCTACATGCATGAGTGCGATATGAAAGAAAATCTTTATTTTAGGACACCTGAAATCCAGCTTACTGTTAATCGGAGGCTAAGGTGATGGCCGTGAGAAAAGGCATAGTTCAGAAGCAATGCATTGCATTGTAGAGCGTTTAGGTAGCCATAGTTTCAAGTGGAAAACCGAACGCGGTTTGTGTAGCTCTGTAGAATGACCGATGCTCGTAGACCGCGAAGATGCCAGATCATAATGCTGGACGACCGGCGTTTGGATCTTCTAGTTCAGGTAATATAAATGTCTTTCTTGACTGGTTTGTGGATTTGAAAGGTCGTAAAACGTAGTAGATTTGTTAAAGTGAAGCTAATATCAATGGTGGACGTGTTTCCCGCTTGCAGCCGCGTCTGATGGCCTGCGATCTACTGGATATGGTTGCTTCGCAAGTCGGACTACACGAGAAGGAATATTTTGGTCTGTCTTACAACGATGACACGTAGGTTGACTGTTTTCTATTTGTAGAGTAATTTTAAAGGCTTAAAGGGTTTGTATTGGCTACTAAAGACATGGTTAAACCCAATGTAAAGGGATGTAAACATTCGCTGTCATGTGTTTCAAGGCCAGCGTCTGGTTCGTGTAAGCTTACAGAGCACTGCGGCCAAATGCAATATTTTAATTCAAACTTTGTAAATGTATCGATTTTTTTGTCTTCATTTAAAACATCTGCTTAACTGTTTTTTATTTTTTATTTTTAGCGGTTGCAAGACATTTAAGCTTAACTAAGTTAATTCGTTGTTTTAGTGAGTGTTTATCCAACTCGATCTGAAAGCCAAAATTCTGTCCAATTTGATTTCACCTCGTCCAAGCAGTACCTCGATGAACTTATAGCGGCTTATAGTCATATTTTCACTTTTATTGTCATGTTATCGCTGTTGCCGCCTTTTTGTAAAACATTTATATGTCGTGCGTGTTAATTCTCGAATTTGACAAACGTTCTATATTTTTCATATGCCAACCTACCGGTTTTGGGTTATTTTAAGATTTGAATATTTTGCTATGTTATGCTTAAGCTTATGTAGCTGGCATCGTTATTTTTTCACATGGACCCTTGCTGTTTTTCTCGCTGTTTTTTTGTTTGTATGTGTCGAGGCTTAAACGAATGCACTCATTCACTCATCAAAGCTGGTTTCATTTCACCAGAAGTTGTTTACTAGTCAAATTACGCTAATAAAATTTGGACGGTTGTCCATCGAAGCAAGTGTAATGAACATAATATTTATCACTTTAAAGCCCGGTAAATGTTATTTCTTAATATCGGTACCACATTATATTTTGTTGTGTGAATAAAAATTTAAGATTATTCCAAATCAGCTCGTTAAATCCACAGTTTTCTCAGGAGATAACCGAACGATACGAACGTTACGGTTTTTCGCAAAAATGTGTAATAATTTCAAGCATTTCCTGGGTCAGCCACGGTTTTCAGAGATGTTTAGGACAAGGAAACTGCGTAAATATAGCAAACTTCTTGTCGCTTGAAAAGTGTTGATAGGTTAGGGTGTTTTTCAGAAGGAAGTTCCTAATGAGATTAGAAATGTTCCTAAGACTTTTGACGTAATAGTTCCAAATTATACGTGTAAAATTAAAGAACTATTTAGATTCGGTCCCAGCGCTGTAATGAGCTTAAGCGTTGTCGTTAGAAAATTTGTCTAGACGAGCTAACGTCTCCATTCATTCGAATTATTTACATTTTCTTCCACATCAATTCCCTACTTGAAAAGGAAAATGATTAGTTTAAAGAGTGACACTTGGTTTAAAATAAAAGAGGAACTTATTTACTGGTACTTGTAAATTATTAGAATATGATGTGAGGACATTTTTGAAATTATTATGTTTTCAACTATTTACATGCATTTATTAAACTAACATTTGCAAGTCTATATCCATATCATGTAACAGGCTATTTTTTATATTTTGCATTAGTAGAGAGGAGTTTAATAATTAGTTTGCCACAAAATGTCAGAAAGTCATAAAAACAAGGGATGAGATCATTGGGAAAGTTTTTAGTTTGCTTGAAACCATACTCTCCAGAAGAAAATAATTATTATCAATTGTGTATTAGGCAACTAGGAGAGGTCTGATGCAAACCTTAAAAGCAAAATAAAAGCTATAAGTAATTTTTTAGTCCAGTTTCTAATTAACTTCATTATAGATAGTAAAATGTATGTCATTTAATTAATTCAAGTGGTTATTACTGATTATGAAATAACAGCATACATTGTGGTTGGTTTTAAAGTCCTTTTGTTTATTACTGTATTATAATAAACCCATGACAATAAATTTTTGGAACATAATAAATTTGTGTTCATGGTTGATTTACCAGCAACAAAAATCACATGTAGTGTTGCTGGATCATTATATAAAAACACTAAAATATATTGCTAGTCTTGTTAGAGGCCCGGCCTGCCATGGGAGTCTCTGTGTTACACCAAGTCTTTATTTCAAGATGTCTTGTGTAGTTGTTAAAAATTCACTCAGTCTATATAATTATCGGCTTAGATGGGTCTAAGCTTCTTGATAAAGGATTTTCTTGCCATGATTTCAAGTGCCGTCACTACCTTTTTCCTTGTGTGACTTGTTAGAATTTAGCCCGATAGGACTCCTATTTTAAACCATTAACTTAGTTTATGATTTTCATGCTCAACTAAAGCTTTGAAATTTTCACATGTTTTCTTGTAGTGTTAAACAAAATCATTAGGGAAAATTTAAAGGAAAATCCCTGATAAAAATGCATGTTTACGTCTTGCATCCCTCTAAACCAACATAACGATTATTTTTAGGAGGTTCATAAGGGTTTCTTTATAATTGCGTGTCTGAAGTGACAAATAAAAGGTTGGGAGCATTATGTCCAAATGTAGACAAATGTAGACATGCCTTATGTCAAATGTAGACATTTTCACTTAGAAATTATCTTTTTGAGACGAAAGGGCACGTTCGTTCACGTTCAGGCATGTTACAAGTAAAGTAAAGAGATCCAATTAGTCCAAATGATCCCATTTTTTCAATATAAAAAAGGTACAAAACACATGTACAGTGTGCATTTTTGCTAATAAACATCCTTTATGACTCTTTAAAATTAGGTCATATATTATATACATAATTTAATTTTTTTTAGATGTGTGATCTTTTGATCTGATTAGATCTCTGTTACCTTAACTTAAGCTTTTTTAGCCAAGAAAAGCATTATTTTACAAAAATACGTATTTCAGTAACAGAATGCTTTTCTTGGATATAAAAGCACAATTTGTGAGTGAAACGTGCCAACATTCGACATAATTATATGGCAGTTATGCTCTCAGCTCTTCAAATGATGTTCCAAGGCTTGGTTGCAAAAGGGATAAAGTGACATCAAAGGTTCAAACATACCTCACGGGTTGAAATTATAATAATAACAATAAGTATTGAAAATCAGGCGAAAAGCAACAAAAACATTGGACTTGTTCTTTGTGGAATTTTCTATGCTGATTGTTATTATAATTTCAACCCGTGAGGTATGTTTGAGCCTTTGACGTCACTTTATCCTATTTGCAACCAAGCCTTGGAACAAGGTTGTTTAATGGCGGCCGTAAATTCTCGGACATAAATGTTAAAATAAAATGACTTCTGTTGTTCGTAATGGATTGAAATTTGGCAAGATGAGTAAGAAAGTCTAATTGTACACAAAGATGTAAAAAAATGAAAATCAAAAATTTGATCGCAGTAGCACTTTAAGCTACATGTGAAGACAAAAATTTAAACCGAAGCTTAGGGGCAAAAATACTTTGGAAAAATCTCCATTGTTTAATCATTGAGCTGAATTCAAAATTGATGCTAATCCTAGGTTAGCTTAATTGCGCTTTGAACAACCTGGCCCAGGACAGATGCAATATTCAGTTAACATTGCTGTGCTCTTGAGAAAATGAATTTTTTTAAATGTAACTACTGTCACATGGGTCATACAAAGATTTTTGCTGTCCTCTTCCACCATCCGTCCTGTTGCGTAAGTTCACTGTTGTCGAGCAATAATGTCAGAGCCCTTGGCAACAATGCAGCTCTGTTAAAAAGGCCTGTAAAACTCAGTTTTTGCAAATTGTGTAAACATGTAATTTGGTGATATACAAGGAAGCAAATACCAAATTATTGTTTGTGTATAAAAAAGTCAAGATACAGTAGATCACAGCCAAGTTTCAAGATAAAGAGGAATGTTTCTTGCACATTTTATTTTCAGTTTGTGCGATTTTACGCAGTATTCTCATTTCTGAGTATTGTGTGCTACGAGTGCAGGTTGTGCGTGTGTGAATATATGTCTGAAAACCATTTTGAGCCTCATTAAATCAAAATCTTATATATATTTTTTTCTCTAGGAGTAACCAGAACTGGTTACGACTTGACAGGCGAGTTCTAGATCACGAACTTCCAAGATTTCAGGACCCTTTTCTATTAATGTTTTGCGTCAGGTAAGGAAAGTGATTTTGTAACTTTCAAATCTGATCCATTGGTCATATGAGGTTGAATGTCATGGTCTAGAAAAAAAAAAGAACAGTGTGCGAGGGAGTCTCCCTCATGGGCCCCGTTCTTTCTTGCGCCCATATTATTTTCATGAACCTGCTAATCATGGTCCATTGCAATTGTCCTTGTATATTTTTTTCGATGACCATAAATTACAAATTTCTTATTGAATGTTAATTTCTACTCAGAGGTTAATTTCTACCAAGGTAAAAATTGAACTACAACATCTATATGATGTATTGGATATATTATAATTATGTTTTAATTTATTACCTTACTAGTATGTGCATTTTATGATGTACTGAGTACATCAAGGAAATGAAGTTCTTCACTAATTGAAACCCCAGCACACCAAACACAAATAAAGCAAATTGACATCTTTTACCTCTAAAAGATCCTTGGGAGACGGAGAAGATAAAACAATTGTGTCGAATTTTCAGTGTATTTTCGAAAACCTGAATCTGTTCAATGTTAATATTTTAAGGTTATGAATCTTGTTTTGTTAAATTGCATCATTACTCAGTCTGGCACCAGGAAAATATGTTTTAGATCAGCTGAGGGTTTATTATTGTAATATGACATATTTGACAAGTGTCTGTGATATTAACATCCTGATTGATACAGTTAATCAATATATTTCCTGCAGATTATACCACACATCTGGGATGGGTATAGGAGGGGATTTGCCTTTGTTGTGTTCACTTCCTTTTTGGTACATTTTGAAATTCAAAATCAGGAAATCTGTTGACAATATAATTAGATCTGGCACCAGCCGTCTACTAATAAATCCATTGTCTTGTGGGTAAAGTCTGTTGTAATCTCAGTTGACCTTATTTCACTCTTTAATCTAATAAAAACTGTTGTCCCTCTTGATTTTATGAGTTGGGTTCTTAGTGCCAACCACTTTCCAAATAAGTCTTTTTTAATACAAGTGATGCAAACCGGTGAATTCATTGAAAACAAATTTCCCAATCCAAACAGCAATATTTCACATACCTGTTTTTGTTTTGTTTTGTTTTTGTCAGGTTTTTTGTCCCTAATATTTTAATCCTTAAGGAAACGACTACTGTGGAACTCTTCTTCCTCCAAGCACGAATTCTCGTCTTTAAGGTATGACTTAAGTTAGTAATGTGAGTTTTAAGTGTGCTGTGCACTCAGAGATGTCATAAAGGCCCTTTTTTTGCTCTCTGGGAGCTTATTTAATCCTTAACTCCCAAGAGTGCCAAAAATTGAAATTCAAGAAAGATTCCAAATTTCATTTTCAGTGTAAGATATTGAAAACAAATGATATACCAACACACAAGTTCTGCTGAAGAGGTTTCATCTGAATGGTCACATCAGTCTCTGTTCTTGGCTTTATGAGCTGATTTTATGGATCTTTTATTGATTCCAATCTTTTGTGATGAGATTTTTGGTGCAATTAATACTTTGAAGTTTTGGCCACCATGTTTGTGTCGCTAAGTGGGACACAAAGATGGCTGCTCCATATACTTTTACTAAAAATGACCACTACTCAATCGCCTATAACTCTTGAACGAAATGCTCTTGCACTTAAAAAACCCGTTCAGGGTTTGCCGCCAATCAGAATGGCAAAATGACTTTCTGACACATGAAATAAGCGTTTCGTCCAATCACAGGTGTATAAAATAAACAAATTACAGCATGGGCAGTGCTTTGTACGGCGTTTATGAATTTGTTGGTTTGTAGCAGAAATTTCACTCATTTGCTGCACTCACTTGTTTGATTTCTGATACATCACCAACTTGTGCGTAAATGCCGTATACCCGCTCTACCCATGAAGTAGAACATGAACAGGGGCGCGTTTTTTTTGTTTGGGGGGGGGGGGGGGGGGGCGGTGAGAGGGGTTCTAAAAACTAATCACTTTACCTTGTGACCCCTGTAACAAACATGCCTTGTAATGATGAAATAAAGAAATTTTATTTAGTACCTACCTTGGAGCTGAACTCTCACCCTTCAAATATGTAGTCCAAATCTGTAGCCTTCACGACTATACAATGCACGAGAATGATGCAATTTCCTCTAAACTTCTTAATGTTATTTCACAGGCTCTCTTCAGCCAAAACTTAAATTATGTAAATAGACAATAAAAATACTTACCTGGGTTAAAAAAGATGACCCAGGTTAAAATAAATCAAAGAAAGTAAATTTGAGCTGTAACATATGTTCTTGAAGATTCAGTGATATTGTAACATTAGTTATTGTTGTTTATGCAGGGTACAATTCAATGTGACAGTGAAACTGTTTTTGAACTTGCCGCTCTTGCTCTTCATGCAACTAATGGAGACTTTACGAGGTATGCTGTTGTTATTCAGATTAATGATTATGCAGTATTCTTGTTTAAGGACGTTCGCGCGAAAATATTCTAACATTGAATTTTTTATCAAACTTTTGCTGCAGTTAGGCAATGAGTTACTCGTGTCAAAAATGCAAAAAAAATGGGGGGTCACCGACTTCGTTTCGGTAATAAGATATCTGAAAGGTGACCCTAATTTCAAAAAATTAACCTTCCATACTCGATATGGCCCCAACGTCTGTTTGTCTAAACATATTGTTAATGAATCTCTAAAATGCAATTTTCTGTGCCAAATTTTGTATGAGTGGGTCTATCAAGCAAATAAATTCAACTGGTAACGTTCTCTAGAGGAAATCTTATCTGTAAATGACAGCATTTGCAAACTCTGACAGCCGCAAGTTGCCAGGATTCGATGTCGCGCGGGCAGAAAAATGGAAAAAAATTAAACTTCCTACATTGATTTTTTGTTCATTTTTTCACAATCTGTCGAGAATTGGCAAAGAAAATTATCTATCAAAAAAAAATTGGGGGTCACCGTCCATCCAAGCGAGTTAAATCTAAGCAAAGTTAACGCAACGGCTACCAGCCCTTCATGTGCTTAGATTTCTTCTCTTGCGCGCGCGCTCGTACATGACGTGGCATGGCGTTGCGACATGAATTGCGTGCGCAGTAAGGATGCGCACAAACAATTAGCGCGAACATCCTTAAGTGCAGCTACATGTAACATCATTGCAGCTGTTCATGGTATTTCCTCTCAGAATCTTTAACAGCTGCAAGTATAAGCCAGGATCAATAATTCCATAACTTATAAATGACTTTTATAGTGCTAGTGCTTGACCTAACCTTTTTGGCTTACTAGTCCTTGGGCTAGTGGGGTCTGCAGTGTTCTCAGTTGAACCAGTAACCTGTGACACCTGTGAGGGTTGTCACTAGTAAGTGTTACGGCTGTGAATTAAGTGTTTCAATATAAAGTTTAGTAAGACCTTTTGGCCATGTGCTACATTGTTACAGCTGTTAACTGAAATAGAACGGTTGATTAAAAAGTTATTAAGAACCCTGGGTCTGAAATTCACTAGCCACCAGGCATCATCTGGTAGCCAAGCATAATTATATTTTTTCGGCCCTTATGGCCAAATGTTTTGAGCAAATGTTCAGTACTGCCCCACTGTACCAGAGCGATGTGCTTTTACGCTATGTTTGATTTAGTGATAAGATTGTTAGATTCGTGCAGACCTAGCCTTCCTTTTTGGAATGAAAATGTCGAGGCTGAGCTCTTGCTTTAGCAGTGTTTTGAGTGTTAGAGCTTGACTAACTTTTCCTTTCTGCACTGAAAAGAATTTTTGGTTCCAAGTTGCTTGGTTGTCCTTCATCTTCTTTCACAGTATTATCTCGCTGCTTTTTCTAAGAAGAATTGCTAGAAACTCTCCAAAAACTACTCCATTTTCTTTGTTCTTTATGCTCAATCAAGTGATCAAAATCGAAGAAGGTGGCCTCTCTTTGTCGTGAGCTACTGGGTCCCACTAGTGTCCAGTCTTCCCTGTACTAAGTTTTCCACGTTCAAAGATCTTGTGAACCCAATTGTGAATGCTCTTTCTTTTTCCTTCCTGTTTAGTGATCAACTAAATCTGTTATGTTTTTCTTTTTTCAACACCTCTTCTAAAACAACTATCCCATTGACTAGTGGTTCTCAAATTTTACTAGCTCAAACCCATTTTTTACTAATCCTGGACTAGCGGACTACTGCTAAGGTTGTGCACTGAGCGCATAAATCACATGTCTCATGACACTTTAGGTACACTTATGAGAATGGGATTGGACATCAGCTCATGAAGTCTCCTCAAGCAACTGGTATCAGTTCATTGCTGTTCTTGTCTTCCCCACCCCACCCATGATCAACATACGTGTATGGCACTGGGGGTGGTCACAGTCAGGGTTTAGTGACATTCTCAATTTTACAACAAGTTTATTCAGGTAGCATTTTGAAAGTCAGGATAATTTATAGCACAATCAGCAGTTTTGGTCTGTCTTGAAAAACAAAGAGTGAGACAGTGTAATTTGCATCTTTTACAGTGAGGAAACAGCAAAAGCAGATCTCAGAAAACTTCCTGTTCTTCCTACAAGAACACTTAAAGAACGTCCGTCAATAAGTTATTGGTGAGTTGCAGTTCCTTGATAAAATTTTATTTGGTTCCTTGTTGTCTTCACTGTCATTTAATGGATGGCTTTGATATACACTGTATAACTGCAAGTTTGCAAATGGGTCTCTCTATCATTGAAGTGAAGGTTAAAGATGAACTACAGTCTGTACTGCGCAATCTCTGCTCGGCAATGTTTGTGAGACTCACAAACATTTGCGAAAATGAAAATTACGAGGCAAACTTACCTTTTCCTCATTATTAACATCAGATATCCTTGCCATTATTAACATCAGATATCCTTGCCAAACAATAATAACAAGTAAAAGAACCCCAACGTTTTCCCAAACCGACATTTCAGCTCATCGAGCATTCGTAAACACAACGGCCGTTAAAATGGCGGACTCGGTTTTCTTGGTTTACTCCCATTTACTCCATGTATGCTGTTACCGAAGTGTGACATATCAACAAATTCAAAACAAAAAATGAAAACAAACCCCGAGATTGCGCAGTACGGACTGTAATTCAGCTTTAATGCAGCTGTCTCACCATTAATTTTTTAGTGTTAATTTAAAAAGCCAAAAGACATATTTTTAACAGTGGTCCAATAATAATGGTTCAGTTGTATTTAAAATTATCCTACTGGTGCTGTGAGACTTGGGTTGCAGATGGCCAGGATGGAAATGGATTGAAAATTGAAGAAAATTGAGCCAATTAGTTTATTCCCTTGTGTCTTGAAAACTTACAAGTTAAAACTCTGCTAATGGTTTATTCTCTTTGAGGATTCACTTGTCAGCCCTAGCAGGAGTACTGGTACAATATTGAATTTCACATGTTGGTATTTAAATGTCTTTTTTGTAGTGAAAATAAAGTCTTAGAATATTACAAGAAGTCTGCTGGTCAGACAAGAGGGGAATCCATTGTTAGGTAAGCTATGTTTAATAATAGTACTAACAGTTAAGATGTACAGTCAATGTTAGAAGCTGTGAAAAGGTAATTATCAAACTCATTTAATAATTCATTAAGTTGGAACAAAGGAAATCAAAAGCAAGACAATGGTTTGGAAACCTGATCTTTATTAGCATAGATTTTGGCGATTATAGTCCTTCACTTTCCCTGTATTTAATGATCAGTTTGAGAAGCTATATCATACATTTAAAAGAGAGTTTCATTAGGTATCCAAACACCTTCAAGTTGGTTAAAAAAAAAAGAACTTGGTTGCATGCGCCTCATTTTTTTCAACCCACTTAGCGTTTGGAAATCCTGATGAAACACTCTTTTTTGTTTTTGATAGAGCAGTTATCACTTGAATGTTGTAATGCCAAAACCAAAGTAATCACCCTGGCCAATCACAACAGTCGCAGACAATCCACTGAACTAATCAGAATTCAAAGCAAATTCATGTAGCTGCCGCCAAGCGCGGGAAAACGCGTGCGAGTTAGTCACCATGTATAATTGGGGGGTTTAACCCTTTCAAGGCCAAGTTTTCTCAAATCTCATTTTCTCCATGGCCAAATATTTTATTGGCCAAATACATAAGGCGACTTTTCGCCTTTGGTCACTTATTGGGTAGGTGACCATACTCGCATGTGGCCACAAAAGGGTTAAACATGTGTGAATAAGTTAAAATTGGTTTTGGAATTACTTTTGATCGGCTGAGAAAGTGTCGCAAGATTTTTTAGCCAATCACAAAGCGTAGCAATGCAAAACCAAAGCAATCTCAAAAATCCTCCCGACAATCAATTGAAAACCACTCTATTTTACTTGAAGATATAATAAAAATATAATTGCATATTGCATTCATTTCACCCCTTAGGTATCTGTGTATATTTCAAAGTTTACCCACTTATGGTGTACATTATTATGAAGTCAAGGTAAGTAAGACATGAATTCACCTTCTACTGGAATATAGAATTCGTTTTTAAACAAACATGCACAGTTGAATCTCTCTGAGAGACCAGTTTCAAGTGACCATCTCTTTTCTTTCCCTGCAGGACAAGAGTAATATACCTTGGTGGCTGGGGCTTAGTCCTAAAGGGATCGGTGTCTATGACCATGGAGATAAAATTAAACCCAGAAAGGTATGGTCTGTTATCAGTATTAATCTTTTTGCCCATAGACAAGTTTAAGGACAGGTACCTTGTTATGGTGGAGCCATGACAACCCTGCAAGCTGCAACCACCAGGCACTGTCACTCTGATTTGCAAAAACAATCAGTGGAGACTTCAAATCGTTCCTATACTTACCTAAAGCAGGGTGGATGGAGTAGGGGAAAAAACTGCAGTGAACTGTGGCAAATAACCAAATGTCAAGCCATGTGATCAGCCAACATCAGTACAGTAACTCCAGTGCAACAAAACCTAAAACATACATGTATGCAAGATCCTGTGCAGGAGAGAAGAAACCGCTCGTCAGCAATGGCTTGAGTTTTACCTTGTCTAAATTATGTTAAGCCACACTTACAGTCTGAGCTTATTGATAAATACCTTAGTTAAAAAGATCTCTAGTCTTCTCTTAATCTTTGTAATAAATCCTCTCTTAACCCATAAACTCCCAAGTGTGCCAAATATCAAAATTCAAGAAAAATCCCAAATTTCATTTTGTAAAATATTGAAAAACAAATGGTACCATGCAAAGTACTGCTGAAGAGGTTTCATTTGAATGGTCACACCATAGGATTTCATCAACAAACTCAAAAGTTAGAACAAATGGTACCATGCAAAAGTACTGCTGAAGAGGTTTCATTTGAATGGTCACACCATAGGATTTCATCAACAGACTCAAAAGTTAGAACAAATGGTACCATGCAAAAGTACTACTGAAGAGGTTTCATTTGAATGGTCACACCATAGGATTTCATCAACAGACTCAAAAGTTAGAACAAATGGTACCATGCAAAAGTACTGCTGAAGAGGTTTCATTTAATGGTCACACCATAGGATTTCATAACTGACTATCTGGGAGGGAAAAGGGTTTAATTTGTTTTCCATTGGTTTATGTAATGCCATTTCCTTTGTTTCGCAGATGTGTTATGGGGCAGAGATAACTTAAAACTCTTTTATTAAAATTTCTGTGGGAAACTTTCAGAACAATAGAACCTATTGTGTCAAGGGAGTACTGCCTTCAACTGGTTGCGAACAACTACTGTTAGGTCATGTAACCAATTTAATTGCGATTAATTTAGCTGATTTAATCCCTTAACTCTATTGTGATAATGACTTTTTTCTTAAAGATTTTCATGTGGAGCCAAATTGAGAACATTTACTTTCGAGACAGGAAATTTTCCATTGAGATAAGAGATTCCTACAGGTTAGTTGTATGAATATATTTATTATATTATTGTAAGAATTTTGAGGTGACTATCAAAACATTTTCAATTGATGATTGTACAGTTACTGAAGACAAATTACATCCACTCACAGGCTGTATGAATGTGGTTGAATTTAAAGCCTGGTCAGGTTAATGAGATTTTCTAAGAACAACAATAAGATTGGAATATTGATGGTTAGTCAATGACATATGGCATGATATGGTTCCATTGCATAAACAATAGGGACTTTGAGCAATGAGAACATTGATGTTCCAGATGTCTTGATCAGCAACCAGACGTCTGGTGTTTCTTCAAACAAAAAAAGAATAGCTCTTCTTTTAACATCTGCTGCATGATGCAATAAAGACAGAAGACACAAAGAGGAAAACAGTTGACTTCCAGTTGCTATTTGTGACATCTAGGACATCAATGTTCTCATTGCTTAAGGACCTTAATTGCATGCATGAAGTGCAGCATTGTGCAGGATGTGGACATATCTTCTCAATAAGGACCTCTTTTTGTGTCATTGATATTTAGTCAAATTAATCTTAAAATGTAAACATTTTTAAACAGGAGAAATAAAAATGGTGGTTAACTTAATGCTAATCACAGATTAGTTTTAGCTTTTGAGCAACAAGACACTGGATGTTAATAATAATTGTTATTTTGTACAAAAAAATAAAGAAACAAATAACATTTTGCAATGCATGATTAAGACGTTTTAAATTAATAACGGGAAACCTTAGTTAATGATCAATATCTGTGTATGAGTTTAATAAATATTTAAAAAGATGCATATGTTTGAACTAATTTGATTCACTGATTTTTCAACATCAGTAGATGTTTTCATCTTGCATGCTCAGATAAATTTCTTATAACAGCTTTTTTAATTTCCATATTCCAGATATGAATTTAAGGACAATAAAGTTTGGTATGTCACATTTTGTTGACAACCTTGTTAATAAAATATTTTAATAAAACATTTTATTCATTTACAATTTTAATTATTGCATGTTTATTATAAATAATATTTAATTAACAAAATTAACGAAAGTGCAAAACTGTCAAAAAACTGTTGAAATTAAATAATATTTTCTGGTCCAAGTTATAAGAACAATTAATACATACATACATAAACTTTATTATAGTGTCTGGTCATTCTAGCGCCTAAATGGCACTAATTGGGGACACACAATAAATCAATTATAACCACTCTTAAAAATACTCTAAACCCTTTGACACTGGGTAAGCTGTTTAGGAAAAAATATCATTTGGTAAAATAATGAATAAACAAATATCACTATAGGAAAGTACTGCTCAAATGTGAAAGAGTGCACTCCTAACATTTGGCACCACCATCAATGTCAAATTCTGTGAAGATAATTCTGGCAATACACTGCAAATTTACCACAAATAACTCCCCCACCCTCCCAGCCCCTCCTCTAGATCGACCATGGATGCCGCATGCCTAATGCTCATCTGCGCGCCAATGGGAGAATCCATCATCATCATCATCATCATAATCATCATCAAATACCTGCTTATTTGTTAGCTATGACTTCTGCAAAAGATACTAAAACCTGTAGTGCACATCTGGCATGTAATACAGTTTTGAATTTTTGTTGTTGTTGTTGTCTAGGGCAAATACACTAACTCGCAAACCAGGTGCAGGAAACATGATGGTGCATGCTTGGTTTTCAAGTACAGCACTGCTAGCAAAAACAATGTGGACAATGGCAATAAGTCAACACCAGTTTTATCTGGACAAGAAACAGGTTGAGGTGAGAAGATATGAGAATCTGCAGGGTTTTAATAGGAATGTGAAATGTCAGGTCTCATCTCAATCTTGAGAAGGAACAAAATTTGCACAGCAGGGCTCGAAATTGCGACTAACTGGTCGCCAATGCGACCAAAAATTGAGTGCTGGCGACTAGATTTTCGGAACTGGTCGCCAGCTGGCGACTCACGTTTTGTCCGATAACCACAAAAAAAATTTCTGCACTAAAATAAATCTTTTAGTCTATACACCGGCGTATAAGCCGCACTTTTGTGCCCAAAATGTTTGCTCAAAATCGGGGGTGCAGACATCCGCTGAGTTCTGCAAATCATAGTTTATCAATCGTACTTTCCAGTGATATAAGTTGACCAGACTTTGAGAGCCTTTATTTGAGGTGTATAATGTGGAGCAAAACTTATATAGCCTGAAATTGTCAAAATACCTGTGTTAAAACAGTACTCGCTATTTTTGTCGGACATTTTGAAGCTTTTAGCAATGAAGGAACACCGAAGACGAGCAAGAAAGAAGCCGAAGAAAGTCTGTAAACAAGCGGCTATCTTGGTTAACCCAGTGTCCTCAAAAAATTTGCACGGCTACCAAGCTTGTTGTGGCCTGAACGAACGGCGGGCAAACGAACGTAGCTGCGATCAAAAGTGTGTTTTTTTTTCAATACAGGATGATTCGATGAATAGAATCAAAGTATAGCTCACGTTTCTTAGAGCCAATTCTCTGACTTACGTTTTTATTTAAAAAAAACCTTTTTTCCCCAAAATTTGAGCTTCAAACTCAGGGTGCGGCTTATCTGTGAGTGCGGCTTTAATTTATATACGCCGGTGTTTACGGTATGTTGTGAAGAGGTAAAAGCAAGGGTAAAGGACCCTTGTTTCTCTAGTTATGAAAACTATGAACTCGGAACGTTTTGTGCTTACCTGCATCTCGAAAAACTAAGAACAAACCATCGCTAAAGACATGTCAGCTGTGAACACTGGTAGCTAACTTTCGTAAGTCTTTCCTATGCTGCTTCTTACTACCTATAATTTTTCTTGCATGCAAAGTAACATTTAAGTGTGTTTTATATAAGATACATATTGAATAAAATTGGCGACCAAAATTAACGATCTGGCGACCAAAATGTTCCCATTAGTCGCCAGTTGGCTCCTGAACGAAAAAGTTAATTTCGAGCCCTGCACAGTGGATTCAGCAATGATGTAGATGCTGCTGTGAGAGTAGTCAGTGAAATTATGAAAGTCAAAAATTGCCTTTTTGGTATATATGGACATGTTATATTATGTACATGTATTATATTATGATCTTGAATTGAAAGCTGAAGTAGTTACAAATTCCTTGGGGCCTTTTATTAGTGGAGTCTTAATGATAAGAATCTTGTCATGTTTTAGGCCAAGATTACATTACGCAGAACTCTTCGAGACATGGCACATGAGCTGTCACAATCCACAGGGTCTCTTCCATCGTCAACATCGGACAGCCTGAGTACAAAAAGCGAAAAGTCTCACAGTTTATCCAGCCTCAGCATGAATGGAGGTAACATCTCATTCTCCTCATTTCTTGTACACTTCTGTGCCCCTCAAGGAACATTAGTTCTGCACCAACCCTTCCTATAAACTCTACTCAAATGACAGTGAAATCTCATATGATTACAGTACATAAATTCTGAGTTAGGTTTCATCTTGCTAAAATTGGTTGTTTCACCTCTTGGTCAGTGAAATCACATATGATTACAGTACATAAATTCTCAGGTTTCATCTTGCTAAGTTTGGTTGTTTCGCCTCTTGGTCATGAGGAGGGTGGGGGTAGCAAATTAATAACATATAGTTTGTGGCACAAACAATGATCTCTTGGCACTAGTCAGTTCAGGAGTTCTTTGAAAGGGGAGAAATTACCTAAAATTCTTAAAGTCCATCACTGCCCTATTTTTTAGCCCTGGATGGTTATTATGGGCAGCCTGTACTCTCTCTGTATTTAACAGTAGTTTTTATATCATGTAAATCAATGTGGAGTACAAATAAAGTTGTTGTTGTTGTTATATCCTTTGGTGGTTCAGATCAGAGTAACAGGAGAAGAATTTGTTCAAAGCTGCGACACTCATCTGACACCTGCACAAAAGGACCATAAGGGCATCATATAAAAATTTAAAACAATATTTAATTCTCTCAAATTGCTTTATTATTATCAGCTATTACATCTACACAACTATTCACATCAAACGCAAACCAAATATAATAAATTGTAAAGCTTTTGCAACTAATTATTTTTTGAATCACTGTTTTACCCTAAACTTGCAAGAAACACTAACACATTGGCTATTATTGCAGGTGACAACTTGTCATCACTTCCTAAAGCAGCAGAACGCGAGATGTTAACAGCTCTGGCAGCAAGAAAAGAGGCCCTCCTGGAAAAACTGAAGGAAAAGATGGATGAACTGAAAACGTTGTGCATGCAAGAGGCAGTAAGTTAAAAGTTGATGTAGACAGTTTGATGGTGTGCTGAAAATACGCTGCTGGAATTCTCATCTTTTTTGTGACTTTGTACAGTATTAAGAGAGAGAAAAATGTACAATAGTTAACTATTGCCGGGTATGCATGAAAAAAAGTACACATCGGTAAGCACATGCACCGTAAAAGCATCATTTCATTGGTTGGAGGCAACTCCATAAACCACACTCATTGCTCCTCCCATTTCACACTGAATTTCCTCCTCCTCCTCTGACGATAAGCTGATCTGTTAACTTTAAAACCCATGTCAATTTTCAATTGCAAAATCAGATTTTAACTTGTAAATACATGAAGCATTGAGTAATTTATAGCATGCGAGGAAAAATATGCCAAATTTCACTTGGTCGATCAGCAGTAAACATTGAGTATGTGATATGCAATGGTCACCTGCTCTACCCATGGGGATGGTGTTGTGAGGGAGGGGAGGGAGGGGAGTTGGACGCAGGGGGTGGGGGATGGGTAGAGCAAAACGCCTTGGAGAGGGGAGGGTCTAAAGTTTGTTTCATATTCATGAGTTATTTATACAGATGTTTTCTTTAATTTCAAATTATGATATTCTGTAGTAGTTACTCTAATAGCTATTGTGAAACATTGAAGCCTAAAATTAATGTAGCTGTGAACGTAAACAAGATCTTAACTTATTTATTGCATGCTTCACTCTAGGAGTTTACTGGCGAATATCCCCCAGAGACACCCTACACCCCTGGAAGCCCCCTCCCACCAATCAGAAGGAGAGTAGGGACTGCCTTTGAATTCTCTGAATTTATTATCGGTGGAGAAAATGATAAGGTAATAACTTGATATTGATAATAATAATAATAATAATAATAATAATAATAACAAAGTTCTAATTATGCATTTAAAATTGTAATAAAATTGAGCTTACAGTATTGATTATAAAAGATGTTGACAAAAACTTGAAATTTTAGCTTTAGAGTTCGTGTGTTATTGAAAGGCACATTCAAGTCAATACGTGATTTACCTGCGAGCCACTGAAGTTCTTGAATCACCAGGGTGATTTATTTGTTTTATATATGTTCTTGGTTCAAATTTTGGGCGATCGAGTGTTTGTTTTACAGTCAAACCGAATGTTCCTTTGCACGCGACATTGCAACTTTGTTAGGCAATGTTGGTAATTTGATCGTCAAGTTGCTCGAGCAAGTTGCAAATGCTTTGGGTAGATTCCCCGCCGAGTTCCTCGTGTCATGTCATGTTGATGAATGGTGTTCGCAATGTTTCAAGTGTTAATTTAGTATTTCGAAGACAGATTTGCATCTTTCTTCGTGGAAGAACCGATACAGGAATACAAAGAACTTCTTCAACGGGTAAAGCAAGCGGTGACTGTTTTGAGAAACGTAGACGATGACCAAATAAGAATCTCGTATAAAAATGTCGAGTTGGGGACTTTTATAAACATTGACCCGCTGTGTTAATGTGTGAATGATTCTTCCGGACGAACGGAAAGTTTCTTCCAAGTGAATTGTAAATCTTTCTTCAAAATATCACAGACCGTTGAGCTAGCGGGAAGATTTGCTGCTGTACAAACGCCATTTTCAATAAGGGCTTGCTGAATTTCCGAAGTAAATGTACTTTGTTTAAATGTCTTACAATATTCAACAAATTCTACAACATGTGGAGAGGAAACGGACCGTTCTTTTCCTCCAGGTTTACCTGGAACCGCGGAGCCAATTCGCAGAAATCGATGGACTATATTTGAAACAATTTGATGCGAAAGACGTAGTCTTGTGCTTATTTCTTGTTGTTTATAACCAGATGACCATAAAGCAATCACTTGCTCTCTCCTGGGCAGCGATATCATGTCACTTCGATGTCAAAATGAAGAAGCCATGAAATCCACCCAGAAAAGTCAACTTGTCGAATCTTCTGCGAAAACAAATAGAAGCAACTCTGCCCAACGAACTTCCCGAAACGTTTGCAACTTGCTCGAGCAATTTGACGATCAAATTACCAACATTGCGTGACAAAGTTGCAAAGTCGCGCGCAAGGGAACATCCGGTTTGACTGTAATGTCTTTTGCTTCTTCTAAGGACGAGGAAATCAAGAAGATGGCCAGAGAGGTTGAGATTCAGTCACAAATTACAACTGCGGCACAGGTATGAACCATATTCAGGACACGTGCAGTGGCAGATATTGGGGAGCTCCCTCATCTCTTGCCAGCCCCCCCCCCCCCCCCCCCCACCCCCCCTCCCCCTCCCCCCCTCCCCCTTCCCTCCCCCTTCCCTCCCCTCTCTAACAATGGAGTCCAGACGCACTACATATGTCTTCGTACATATCTTAATTTTACTGATGTAGTTTTTTATAATGAGTTCATGAAGACCACGGTAGTGTCACTTTGAAAAACATCAATTGTCTGTTAGTGATTTGTTTTTGATTTGTGTTTTCTTCCAGAAACTAGCAGAAGACCGCAGCGCTAATAAGAATGTCAGGAAAACTAGGAAGTTAACATACCAGAAGTCGCTCAGAAGAGTAAGAGAATATGAACGTTTTGTTGTGATGCATGCATGTAGCTGTTGTCTTGTCTCTTCCTACGTTGGATCCCACCTTTGATTTTTTCTTTCCTCATTGCAGCTCAAAGACATGGAAGAGAATCTAAGAAAAGTACAGGGATCTCGATCACCTGCGACCTCAAACCACGGTAATGGAGCATAATTTAACTCTGTGTTCCTTTGTACTTTGTGAGGTTAGTGTGTTTTTAATGTGACACTAATCGTCCTTCGAGCATGTTGCATGTAGCAAATGATGGTAAAGTGACTGACACAACCTGCATGAACAAGTAAACATCAATTTGTTTGCATAATGATTACATTTGTGCCCCTGTGTCTATCAATTCCTAAAGTGTGACCATTCAAATTAAAGCTATTGAGCAGTAATTTCCTATGGTACTGTTAATTATGCTGTACAAGGTGGTTCTAACTTTTAAGTCTGTGGATGAAATCCTAAAGTGTGAACATTCAAATGAAAGCTACTGAGCAGTACTTTCCTTTGGTACTGTTTATTATACTGTACAAGGTGGTTTTAACTTTCGAGTTTGTGGATGAAATTCTAAAGCGTGACCATTCAATTGAAAGCTATTGATAAATAGTTTCCTGGAACTGTTTATTTTGCTGTACAAGTTGGTTCTAACTTTCCAGTTTGTGTATAAAATCCTTAAGTGTGACCATTCAGTTGAAAGCTATTCCCCTCCCTCATAGAATTCTAGAATCTGAGGGAAAAGGGGTGAATACTAGCTGCAATTCAACGTGTACCTTTGTCACATAATGAATTATGACTATTTCTCCAGCTTCCAATCTTGTCTAACCGTTGGTCTTTTTTTTTCCAGCAGATGTAAGGGACGGCAATGCGGAAAAAGGTAATTATGCTGTGACAGGAGCAAGGGGTCAATTCGCCCACATGCTTTCTCACCCAAAACAAACTTGAACACGGTGAAGTTAATTCACTCACATAAAATAACGTTTATTATAACGTCAGTTTAGGCCGTATGCGAATTGCGTTTTGCCTCGTAATCAATATTGATATTATTTATTGAAGCTACCACACTGAACGCCTTTAAACGTGCCGTTTCAGAGATTGATATGGAATTAGAACTTACCAGAAGCTTATCACGTAGAATCTGTTATGAGCTTCTGAACTTACTTAATGAGCTAATTTTTTTTCTCACATATTTATCTAATAGGATTATTTATATTTATTGTAAAATTTCATTTATTTAATAAGCTGAACTATTGAAAGCTGACCATTTCACGTGTATGGGAAACCTTTGTGAATTACAATTTTTGATGTAGATGTAGAAAACGAAGCTTGGTGCACAAACCTTTCATACGAAAATGAGTTTTATTTGCAGGTGAATGAAAACTCATTTTCATATGAAAGCCTGTACACGAAGCCTCGCTTTGATTACAGGCAAAAAGCAGTTTTCAATTGAGTGTCCAAAGTAATTTAGCAATTGCTTTGGTTTTGCTTTGCTACGGCTTCTAATTGGCTAAGAAATCTCGTCCACTTTTTCAACCAATCAGGAGTAACACCAAAACCAATCGTGACTTGGTCGCACGCGATTTCCCGCGCTTGGCGTCGGCGTCATGTATTTGCTTTGAGTTCTGATTGGTTCATTGGATTGTCTTCTTCTGTTGTTGTTGGCGAGAGTGGTTACTGCCGGGGACTCAATTTTTTTTTTACTTGTCCCACGCTCGTTACATGTTAAACATGACATTTTTTCGTGATTACTTTGGTTTTGATTTTAGAGCAGTTTTCAATTGAGTGTCGTAAAACCTAAACCAAAGTAATTACTCTGACCAATCACAGCAGTCGTAAACAATCCAATGAACCAATTAAAGCTCGAAGCAATTACATGTCGACGGCGCGTTTTCCCGTGCTGAGCGCCGGCTACATGTATTTGCGTCCTTCACGCAACATAAGTACCATTCATTTATTCATAATTTATATCCTAAAATAACTGGATTTTGTTTTCTTTCTCAATAGGTTTCTATCGTTCTCACTTATCATCCAACGGCAGCAGCTACTCTCAAACA
The DNA here is from genome assembly GCA_024195265.1 of Dendrophyllia cribrosa. Taxonomy (NCBI): domain Eukaryota; kingdom Metazoa; phylum Cnidaria; class Anthozoa; order Scleractinia; family Dendrophylliidae; genus Dendrophyllia; species Dendrophyllia cribrosa. The sequence continues at coordinate 14,072,144 of JAJLRJ010000005.1, forward strand.
GAGAAACTAAACCCTCATCGCTATCGAACGAGTTTAAGTTTAAGCGTTGATTCAAGAAAATCAAGCACTATCAGCGCGGAGAGCCTCGTAGACGACCGCGGGTCTTACAGCGGGCCCCCATCCCCGGTCATATCACCATATAGAAGAGCTCCCCCCAGCCCCACAGCTAAGTCTTACAATGGATTCACAGAGATAAGACGGAACCATAGTCCGCTTGCTAATGGTCCCCGGGCGGGGAGATTATCACCGCGGCGAGAAAATCCCCGAGCAGTACCGGCATTTCAGTATTCGGACAGTGAGGACTCTACGACGAAGCCGTCCTCGGCTAGTTCGTACGCGAACTCGGAAGACTTCGGAGAAAATCCCGAACCCTACTGGCATCATCGGAGGATGGGAAACTCGTGCGAGAGTCTGGATGAAAATCACTTCCGGGGCTCCAGTTCTCGGTTGATGGTCAGTCGCTCCGCAGGACAGAGTTATGAGAGTTTGAACAGTGATCAGGACGGTAGCAGCTCGCCGTATAGCCCCGGCCCCCTACGGACTCAACGATCATTTTCGTTTGATGCTCGTCCTTCGAACTTAAAAATCCCCGCGGTGAAATACCTTAACACTAGCGACTTGGCGATTATGAGCACTTCCGGTACCGCGGGGAGTTATTCAGTTAATCATAATTCAAAGATAACACCTAATCTTTCCAGCAAAGGATATCTCTCCACTTCTCTTTCCACCATCGGTAAACCAACACCGAAGTCAGATATGAATCTAAGAACGGTGAAATCACAAGTTAATATGTCGATGCCTTATCTGACAAATCCAGGATATTATCGCATCAACCAACCTTCGGAGTCGTCAATTTTTGAAGAAGACTTGCTCGAGTGGAGAGCGAATGATGAATCAGAAGCAACATTGGTGTAACAGGAATGATCGATATCTAGTCGGTACTGGAGAGTAGAAGCAGTGCACGCAATCGGAAACCTGTCGTATGTTACGAAGTACATTCGAGAGCTTGCGTAGTTGCGTCGAAGTGCTTCCGAGAGCTCGCGAAGCTGTATATATAGACAGCGACTGACCAATCAGGCTGTATTGCTATTTAATCGATATCTCATCGAAAAGAAAACTGGGAAAGCGGTTGGATTCCAAGAGTTGCCTCGGAGAGCTAGAGAAGATTTTATACGTCACATGCCTTGTAAATATAAATACAATGGATAGATAATATTTCGTTGCGTCGCAATATTGTTGTTCGATATGGACTTCAGCAAAGGAGATAATTATTTTATAGTTGTGAAAATTAATATGTATAGAGTCGTTGAGTATAAAATTTGGAAAAGAAAAACGCGAAAAATCTACTCACCTTCGTGGCGACTCATTGGCTCGTCACGCAACGCCAAGGGTGTACTTTGTGTGACGATCCTGGACCGTTCAAATGACGGCATAAATATAGAATATTCTGGGAGAGGTCCTGTTCGAGCGAAAACAGGAACACGATACTGTTAATGGTTAATGTTTTAAATTAACAATTTGGTTAATGCTGTAAATTAACCTCTATACTGGTTAATGATGTAAAATTTTAAGGTGATAGCGTTTTGTACAAATTGAAACTTAGATATATTTTTATTGCGTCTTTCGCCATCTCACATGTGTAGGCATTTCACTGTCGCAGCTTCAACAGTTGTTTTATCGTTTTTTTATTATTTTAAAACGGAAAAAATCGTTTTATGTTTAAAAGCCCCCAATAAAATCCATTATTTCGATAGGATGGGGGCCATTTCGGAAAGAATTAAAATAGGAAACGTTTTCAGCTACTTCAAAACGGCGCTTTATCTTTCGTGCTGTTTTTGATTGGTCGGTGGAAATCGGAAAATCTTTGGGTTCCTCTCGGAATTTGTCGAAAACGGCTCTCAATCTCCCTTGCTTCGGTGACAATCGGAAAATCTTCGTTTACTTCGCGAGGGTTGCCAAAAGCAGCATATATCTATTGTGCGTTGTTTTTTGAGGGGCCGAAAGAATTGGGGAATCTTTGGGTACTTTAGAAGGAGTGACCGAGACCCAAACCAAAGACGACAAAACTGCTTCACCTACCTTTGAGTTTTGTTGTTCCAAATTTATTTTATAGAATTATAAAAGGAATATTTCAATTTACAACTGTCTCTAACCGCATCTAGAAGTGCAATGTTAGGAACGTACAATAAATTTGTAAAGGTTTCTTTTTCAGTGGCAAGAAATTACTCTGTTATTCTGACAACAATTATATCGTGTAAATAGAGAATGCAAATACGTATCATTTCAATGGTGCCATTTTTTAATCGCAGAAGATGTCAGTTTTATTATCATCATCTACAAGAAATATTTAAATAAAAACTGAACGTATAGAATTTCCGTCTTGCTGTGCTTTTGTGTGGTACAAACGGAAAAGTGTTTACAATTTGCCCTGGGTAATGGTCAAGCCCAAATCATACCGTCCGGAAGGACATCGGACACCTATTGAGACTTATATAACTGAGTAACTGGTTAGCTTTCATTTGAGGTTAGGGGTAGCAGTTTATATAGTTGAATTTAGGACTAAGCAACGTGAGAAGCTAGGTGGTACGGTAGGCTATGTAAGCCAAAGCCCAGGTGAGGTCACAGGTTCAATCCTGAGTGGGGATTTTAGATTGTCTTTTTTACACTTAAAAATTTTATTGAAAATAAAATTCTAAGTGTCGACATTATGTTATATCAGTCTCAATAAGGTGTCCGACGTCCTTCTGGACGGTATGATTTAGGCACAACTCCAGGAACGACATCACCATCACGACATCACCTTGGGTGATGTCGTTCCCAGGTACCTTGGAATTTCATGTTAAACGCAAAGGGTCATGGGAAGGGTCGACTGAGTAATCGAGGCATCTTCGCGCTTCCCATGCTCCCATTGCGCTTCCGAAAGGTACCGCTTTCGACGTTAAAAAAAGAGCGGCGCCTGGGTACGAGCCAGCTCTTGAGCAGAGGTATTACGGCAAATGTTTGCTATCCTCTACTCTCGGTGTGTTTTATTTGCACGTTCGCAACAGAGGGTAATTCTTCACGAAATGAGAGCATGGAACGGACAATAACGAAAATAATATATTTTTTAAACAAATAACTTGTTACGATTCTTTTTTAATATTCGAAACGCTGATTTTTAAACTATAGAAATGACTATACATACGCGCTATTCTGAGCCTTGGTCAGTCGACCCTTATGAGCACCAACTGCAAGTTAAAAAGGCTGCAAGAAAGTGCGATCTGACGAGATCACTTTGCGGCAGTGATTTGGCCCCCGTGGCAGGCGCTAGAAAGCTGAGGGAAGGGGACGGGAAGAGGCGTGAAGCGCGTAGGGAAGGGAGGGAGTGAGGTATCTACCCGCCCCAAATCCTCCCTTTTCTCCCCCATGAAGTTCAATAAGTTGAACGTGCGACATGTCGCGGAGACAAAATGTCCCCAAATTGGTGTTGAACAATTATGATCGTATCAGTTCACACGAGGGCACGTGTTGCTGCAACATGTCCCTGAGACATTACCCTGGGTACCAGAGGTGATCTCGCGGCGAGCTTCGTGGTGTATGCGACAGCTTGTGTATATAAAGAAATGTAATGGAAAATCACGGATTCTCTAAAATTGGGTAAATAACTATCTATTTTGAAATAAAGTTTACCTACCTCAAATGTGTCGCTTACTTGTGCCTTGTACCGAATTTGAAGCCATTCCGACGCCATTTAGCGAAGTTATTCGAAGTCGTTGTCTCCCCTTCGGTACAAGACACAAGTAAGCGACACATTTGAGGTAGGTAAATTTTATTTTAAAATAGATAGTTATTTACCCAATTTAAGAGAATTCGTGATTTTCCCATACATTTCTCTATATACACAAGCTGTCGCATACACCACGTATGTAGAGTCGGCCGCCCGAAGGGCTCTCAAAAACACATCAAAAAGACGAATTTTGAGCTTGGGAAGCTTGTTTCAGTATCTGAAGAACAACCTTCAACCTCAAAATCCGACATTTCAACACCTCATCACACAGAAATAATTTCACATTTCAAAGGCTTCTTTCCCGCAGTGTACTCTATTCTTGTAAACCAATCACAGAGTCGGTTGCATTAGAAAGCCCATGGGAGGTCGTTAGGAGCCAATCGGCTGTCTCGTCCAAATTCTGGACGAAATCAATTTAAACAGGCTTGTCATTGGTTCGGCGCTATCAAAGCAATAGCGCTGTGCTTCAGAGGTTTTTCGCACGGGTCACAGAGACATAACCGACACCGGAAACCGCGCAAGAAAAACCTCTGGCACCCAGGATACAGTGTACCTACGTACCCAACCCGTCCTCCTCTCTGAATTAACGATTATCGTTAATTCTCAAATTGCTCTGAATTTACGATTATAGTTAATTTAGAACACTGACAGTCTGAAAGGAATTCTGGGAAATCAGCATTTTTGTTGAAAAAGACAATCCTTAGTGTTCGGACAGGACTCGAACCTACGGCCTCTACGACCCTTCGCTGACTTATCCTCTTCTAACCACTAGACCACCACGCTGCTGGTTGAGCACACCTCAATTTTTTTAACATAATAAAATTCATGCGCTTATTCTACACCCTGTAGTAAGCGTATAAATCACTCGCTTGAAAATAATTTTAGAAAGTAAACGGAAAAGCTTGATCACCAAACCTCAACAAAAAGCTAACCATTTGAAATCAGCGCTTAGGCCTAATCACTGTAGATCAATGATATTCTATGCAAGACTCAAATAAATATCTTGCAGATTTAATTTCCCATCGCCTTGTTGTTCGGTGGTCTAGTGGTAAGAAGACGTTCCTAGTACGTAGCGGTTGTTCCGGTTTCGAATCCCGCAGTCCAAATAACATGGTTTTTTTTATTTCTTCTTTTCTGAAATGTCCTGGGAAACAGTGTTCTAAATTAACTATAATGGTAAATTCGGAGCAATTTAAGAATTAACGATTATCGTTAATTCAGAGAGGAGATCATGTTGACGTACCGGCTACGTACTCCTTGCGGACCACATTTGCGTGTTTCGCAGGAGGGACTGGAAGCGAATGACGTAAAGAGCCTGCGCGTTGCGTGTCGAGTTCTCTTCTTCACTGGCTGTGGCCATTGTCCGACCACAGTTGAATTTTATATTTCATTTCGTTAAGGCCGCCAATTTTTGGCCACAAAAAAAATAATAAAAATGGGTGGTAAGTATTTAAAACTTTGCTGATCATGATTGTGTAACCATATCATGAGTAACTTCTCGTTTTAGCGTAGAAATAACGATCTATTTCTTTCTCGTGCACAGTAAAATTTCTCGAAGTGTTACGACCATTCATTTCCGTTTTGCCTGAAGTCTCAAAGCCCGAAAGAAAGGTAAGTTTCATTGTAAATGGTTCTTGAGGACATCAAAGGACTATTTTTGTACCAAGTTGTCGAATTATATCGTTTCTTTCCTTATTTTTTGCTTGTATGAATCGAGCAATGTTTGGCTAATAGTAAGCGTACGTGGACAAACGCGTGTGGCCAAATGGAGAATATTGAAAATACATGGATAATGTTTCTCGAGCTTCTCTGAAATATCTATGCTTCTATTTTGCAGATTCAATTTAGAGAAAAGGTGCTATGGACTGCAATTACACTGTTCATTTTCCTTGTCTGTTGCCAGGTTAGTAAAATACCTTTTACTATGTTAGAAATATTAGAATCATTGATATTCTATTTTATACTAAACCCGGTTGTTTCCTTTGTTCAGCCGGCATTTTACAGTCGCATTTGTCCCCATAAGTATTTGAAAACTTAGAGTCAAAGAATCGATAGGGCTTTACATTTTTGGCTTTTATATTCTTCAGATTCCCTTGTTTGGCATCATGTCCTCGGATTCTGCCGATCCATTCTATTGGATGAGAGTCATTTTAGCTTCAAACAGAGGTAAGCTTCAATCTTTGACCGGTACAATTTCGTTTTGATTTTATGAGGTCAAATAAGGAATCGTGAAGGCAGATCTTGTTGTACTGTTAAAAAGTGAGAATTACGGTGCAACATTGGCTTCTGAATTGTTTTTTATAAATTTTGAAATAAGGAAAAATTCTCAATTTATTGTAATGAAACTTTTTTATGTATTTCAATCACAGTTAAATGTATTTTTATTGTTCATTTGAATGTATTTGGTTGGGTTACTAATTAAGGGAAATATTAAATTATCATTGTAGCAATTTGAAGCTACTGGCTGAACGAAAAAGCTTTGATCTTCGCCTGTGACTGTTTTTTTTTTAATTTATGCTTTTGACCTTACAATGTTTAGAAGATTGTTCTTTACAATGTAATTTCTATACAAAGTTATAACTATGCTTTATTTATGCATGTATCAAAGTGTAGTAGATAGAAAAAAAAATACTGTCAGACTTTGTATTAGTCCAATTTTTGAAGTGTTTGATAGTTCATTTGGATTATAATCATATCCCAATGATATTTATTCCAAATGGACTATATTCAAATCAACACTTTGGACCTGTACAAGCCATTGCATAATAAAGCTATATGATGAAAGGTTTCAAATAACCCATTAATGCTTGCTGAAAAAAAAACACTTTTGTTGCTTTCAGAGCATAACAGATTTTCCTAATTGAATAAGTGACTAGATTAATATATTTTAATGCTGTTGAAAGATCAAACTCATCAAGTTGTATAGACAACTTCAATTCCAAATTTTTGTTGTTGCCCACATCTCCAGTGTCAATAAGAATTCTTCCAGGTCATTGTTTCATAGATTTTGTTTGCACACAATAACATCTTGACAGGACCAAAATGTTTGAATTAGCCAATAATCACAGCAAAATTGAAGCTGTTATTTTAGGTTAAAACAAGTCATCTAAGTTTGAGTAATTTTTCAGTAATTTGTTTAACTTTTTCGTACACTTATAGCTCTAACATAATTTTTCTATTTATAGCAAAAAAGTTATTATAACCTTAACCAAAAGCAACATTTCTTAAAATTTGCTGTTTTTATTTTAAGGTACTCTCATGGAACTTGGTATTTCTCCGATAGTTACATCTGGACTGATTATGCAGGTAACGGTCCAATCTAAAATGCTAAGTGATGATGTGTTTATAAAATGGCATCAGTTGAAATGTTACCTAACTTAATAAAACTGTTCAGCTCCTTGCAGGCTCCAAAATCATTGAAGTAGGTGACAGTCCTAAAGACAGAGCTCTCTTCAATGGATCCCAGAAATGTAAGGACCCTTGTTTATCAATCATAAAGCTCCTGTTTATGAACAAGGCATTGATCACATGTTTTTGTTTACTAGTGTTCGGAATGATTATCACCATTGGCCAAGCTGTAGTGTATGTTATGACTGGAATGTATGGTGACCCTTCGGATCTTGGTCCTGGTATTTGCCTTTTGATTATCATTCAGGTAGGGCATGAATATGTAGCTTAATAGGCCATTTCCGAGTTGCCTTTAGCCTCTCTATCAAAGCTAGGCTAGGTGCGAAACCTTTCATATGAAAATGAGTTTTCATTCACATGCAAATAAAACTTATTTGCATGTGAATGAAAACTCATTTTCATATGAAAAGTTTCGCACCTAGCCTCGCTTTGATAGAGGCTAAAGGCAACTCGGAAATGGCCTATTTGCCCTTAATTTTTATTTCATTTTATAAAATTGTGTTTGCTTAACATTTAATCTGATTGATGGTTAACTGTTTTGAATCAAGTCAAATAATTATTATTGATATCAGTGTGGCTAGACATCAGGCTAGTTCTCCTTTTTTGGCTTGTTTATGGATTGAGATAAAGTGGAGGATTATAAAGTACAACAACAACAACAAACAACAACAACAACAAAACACTTTATTAAATAACAAATATTGATTTAAATAGTACCTACCCACAAATAGTTGAAAAACTAGTCGAGGCGACACATAAAGAGCAAAGCCAATATCCAACCTTTTGGCCTAACAAGCGTGTTCATTATGTCATAATTTATGTATGGCAAAGGGGTTGTAAAGATGGACAAAAAATCATGAGTATGTACATGTAGGCAATCCTAACTGGGCTAGATTTGCTTCTTGGTCTGTCTGGGTAACAAAGCGTAAAATTTGTTTATCTTCCTTGCCCAAACACTGTTATAAAATCATGTTTAAATCAAAACTATTTACAAAAAATCTGTATGAGGGCCATATGCATTTGCCCAAGTAGTGTGTTAAAATTTGAAACAATCTTGTCTCCAAATTGGTTGTGTGACAAAAAATTTATTGACTAAGTTAGCTAGGGCCAGATGTCGAAATATTTGGCTCTCGGTCATGGTGCATTGACATCACTGTGCTCGGTCCATATGCCATGACCTTGAGCCAAAAATGTTCCCATCCAGCCTGCCCACCCAGTCAATAAGTACATATTGTTACATAGCTGGAGTTTTTCTCAATACAATGCGCGCATTCATTGGTTGATTCATAGTCACATGACATCTAACAAACAAACTGTTTCCTGCTAAACATCCATAGGCGGGCAACATTTGCAAAGGCAGGCAACAATAATTATTTTGACGTCAGGGGATAACGTTGCACTGTTGCCCGCTAGCGCACGTGATCAGACCGTGACAAAAGGTGGCATGATTATGATGCGATTGATGTTTACCTCAAGTGCTTGGTGCAGTTTTCAAACTGCCTTGTGTTGCTATATAACAAATCACTTAATGACTGATCCCTTGGGAAACAGTGAGTTTTGTTTCCCTTGAATCTCAATGTTTCCCCCGACTTCATCTCGGGAAACATCAAGATTCTCGGTAAACAAAATTCACTGTTTCTCTCGAAACCAGTCATTTAGTATTTAGTATTCTTACTACAGTAATTTGCTTAGTTTGGTTATTTTCATTACTTTTCAAAGTCATATGCCTTGTATAGCTCAGTAAAAACTGTTGATGGTCATATTAGCTAGACACTGTTTTGATATTGTAAGAAGACATTACAAGTTGTTTGTTTATGTTTACAGCTGTTCTGCGCTGGTCTTATTGTGCTTTTGCTTGATGAGCTCCTGCAGAAAGGTTATGGTCTTGGATCTGGGTAAGTGGTGAAGGTTTATTTTAAGAAAATATTAAGAACGGTTAACATATTCTGATGAAGGATATGAAAAAACTCTAGCATAGACCATAATTTTTGTAACTTTTCTTTTGCAGAATCTCGCTGTTCATTGCAACAAACATCTGTGAGACTATTGTGTGGAAGGCCTTCAGTCCAGCAACCATCAATACTGGCAGGGGTAAGTGGTCGAAGTACTTAGCATTTTCTTACCACAGCAAGAAATGTACTGTAGTTTTGGGTCACTGTCAATGGCAATCAGTAACTTTAAAAGGCAGCAGAGGCAGCTACCTGGAAAATTGTTCATAAATATGTAACCCATGATTGTTGTTGTTTTTGCAGGAACTGAATTTGAAGGAGCAATCATTGCTCTCTTCCATCTGTTGGCCACCAGAACAGATAAAGTGCGTGGTCTGCGTGAAGCCTTCTATCGTCAAAATCTGCCAAATCTTACCAACCTCATCGCCACCATTTTTGTCTTTGGTATTGTCATTTACTTCCAGGTAAACTGTTAACCCATTTAAGTGCTCCTGATTGATGCATGCACAATGTAGGTGTCCAATTACAGCTATCTAATTACAGAAAGTTGTAATTGGATAGCTGTTATTGGACACCCACATGACCCTGTGCCAATTACGTAAGAAATAGGTGTGTGGATGCCAATCACAATTGAGAATTTTGTTATTGATATCATTATCATGAATATAAGAGAATAATTAATTGACCATTTATGAATAACGTTTATAATAGCTAACCTGACATACATGTATGATGTCAAGGTGGAGACAGATAAAGCCCATCTCACTGATATTTACATTGAACATTAATAAAGAACACTCACTCAGTTAACAAGACTTGTAAAGCCCATGTTAAGTTCATTGTGCCACTATTAAAATCTTCATCTCTTAGGAATAAGTATTAATTTAATAATAAGTATTTAATATAATTTGGAGTTGATATGAGTCCATTTGGACCTGCTTTTTTTTACCATTATTTCCATACCCAATAATAAGTGTTTTCCTTACTTTGTCTACAGGGCTTCCGTGTGGATCTGCCAATCAAGTCAGCTCGCTACAGAGGCCAGTACAGCTCGTACCCAATCAAGTTGTTCTACACATCAAACATTCCCATTATCTTGCAGGTGAGTTTAGTAGACAATTCTGTATTAACCAATTCTGTATTAACCTGAAGTCTTAACAAGCCATATTAAGCAGGGCTGTCGTTAGAAGCTGGTAGCTGGCTATTTTGGCCAGAAACTGCAGTGAAGATGACTGGCAACTTAAAGTTTGAAATAACTGAAGGACAACAATCACAAGAGAATATTGGAGTTGATGACCACCTATTTCCTTGCATAGCTGGCATCCTCAAAGCTCAATGATAGCGCTGGCCATATGGTCCTTTGCTGTCAGAGCTTAACTTGGTTTTCGTAGTGTGAAGTGACTGAAAGTATTATAGCCAACCCTGGAGAGAAAGCTTATCCATCACCAAGTTAGCACAGCATAATGTTTACTGGTGCCCATTTATACGTTTGGTAGAAAGAGACAATGAGGAGCAAAGTTTTTTAACTAAGGAACAACATGACAAGTGCTCAGGCCACTTTTGTTCAGTTTAAATTAGTAGTTCACACTAGTGCTGCAACGATATTTTTTGTCATGATACGAATATCGATATTTGAACAACATAATGCGATATTATGATATTATGATTCTTCATCGACATTCAGAAATTACTGTCTTAAATGACTCCTTACCCAAGTCCAAGCCTTTTTATAGCTATTTATTAAACAAAGGGACAAGAAAGTTCCATCCTTGCATTGTATAGCTTCGCATGCTTCCGACACATATTTTTCATAATTAGTTGTCAGCTGACACAGTCTTGCATGTCCACGGGAAAAACATGCTGTTCATCGCAAAATGTCTTCCCATGTTGGTGGAAAAATGTATGTAATGATGTATCGTATCGCGTATCGAATCGTGGCACTTGTATCGAGATCATATGTATCATATCGTGAGAAAATGTATCGTTGCAGCCCTAGTTCACACAAAGGCAACTAGTCACCCTGTATGTGCCAACTTTTAGAATGTTGCTAGAAAATGTGCTGTAAAACTCACATTGATTTTTTTTATCATCTTTGAATTTTAGAGTGCTCTTGTGTCTAACATCTATGTCATCTCCCAAATGATGTCAGCAAAGTTTGGTGGAAATTTCTTTGTTAGTCTCCTTGGAACTTGGGAGGTGGGTTTTTATAAAATATATTTTATAAAAAATATGGAGTCATAACATTCATGTATGAATAGTATGTCCCTTCTGGAATCTGTTGTTGATTTTCTCAAGTAACCTGAAATAGTTGAAAAAAAATCCTTATGGTGCATTTGATTGACCTTATTTTGGATTTGCTATACACAGAATGATTACTACAAATCCCTTAAATCAGGAATTTAAAGCCACTAGAATTAGCACTTTTGTGGGCCAGCAAGATACTACAGTTAAAATGTTTGTTTTAGATTGCTACTTTTCTGTTTATTTTTAAACCAGGGGCGCTTACCATTTTGCAGAACTGGCCGGCCGGGCTGGTCAATTGGTAAATGGTATCAGGGGTTTCAATAGAAGCCGGCTACCGGCGGTGTACCGCTGCCTACTTCGCCTCTCACCGCCGGTTATCAGACTGCCTTAGTGGGATGGGGACTTTATATGGTCCCTTATCTGTCACAGCCGCCTATTATACCTTGGCCAGCCGCCTGCTTCAATTCTTATTGAAACCCCTGTGGTATGCCCTAATTTTTTGGATTGGGGCGTCCAGACTGTTCAATCCATAGATAGCATGCATCATTTTGATGAACTTGTGGGAACAGGTCTTGAAAAAGGTGCATTTTGTTTACCAACTGACTGGTCTGGAAATGGTAAGCCTCCTAGAATACAGTAAACTTTCTGGTTCTGGCTGAATTCCTCTTGTTGTCTGTAACTAAACTCTCTATTAAAACGGACACCTCTCTAAGGCGGACAGCTAAAACTCGTCCTGAAGGTGTCGTGCTTAGACAAAGTTCACTGTACAGCCAATGTAACACACCCATGAGATGCTTTGCTCTGTATTTTTTAGGAGGCTGGAGGTGGCCCTGCAAGGTCGTACCCTACTGGTGGTTTGTGTTATTACATGTCCCCTCCAGAGACAGTGGGTCACATCATAGAGGACCCTATACATGCTGTCATGTACATCATCTTCATGCTGGGGTCCTGTGCATTCTTCTCCAAGACATGGATTGATGTGTCAGGCTCTTCAGCTAAAGATGTAAGTTTTTTCCTTTACAACATACAGTCTGATTGGAGACTCTTTTTTTCAGTTTCTCACCTAATTTATGTAAATTAACTTGACCTGTCATAGAGATACCAGTAATAGCTGTTAGGCAGCCCTCCCAAAATATTTTGTTGTTGTTGTAGGCAGCAAGGTCCATGTCCTCTTGCTTGCAAGGCAGTCCAAGCATAAATTTAGTGGCACACAGTCACCAGTTTGCAACACACTTTTAGAAGGATGTTCTAGGGGAAATAATGGTTGTTCCCTTCTAAGATAATTGCAGTTCAATTCATAGTAAACAACAATAGAATCTTTCCTGTATAATATATTTCTCCAGCATATTATTCTCCTTAAAAATGACTGTGGCTATCTTTGTTATTTCTTCAGGTCGCCAAGCAGCTCAAGGAGCAACAGATGGTGATGCGAGGCCACCGAGACAAGTCCATGGTTCATGAACTGAACAGGTATACCTTAACTAGTGACTATTAAACTTCTATAACAGACGGGTCTCTCAAGATTTCTAGTTATAAAGGATTGTTAAAGACTTTTTCTGACATTCAAAGACACCCATAGAAAATACATTTTTTTATTTATGTTTTGTCAGCATTGGTTATTGGATTTGTTCATGATTCTTCTTTCATTGTATTCATATTAACAGGTACATCCCTACTGCCGCAGCCTTTGGCGGTCTTTGCATTGGAGCTTTGTCTGTCTTGGCTGATTTTATGGGTAAGTTAATACAGTTTAACCCTGTTTTATTTTGAATAATAAGGATTCCTGTTCTAGAGGTGTCGGTAAGGTGAGGTTCACTGTACAATCAAACCTTTAATAGTGGTCACCTCTTATTAGTGGACACTTGATCCAAACCACATCCATAAAGTAAATAAAATCTTTGTATTTTGTAACTAACTTTACACTCCTGTGATAAACATGAAATGACAAGCAGGGTGTTTATTAGGCATCGGAGATCGGAGAATTCTCCGCCTACTACACAGAATTCTCCGGCTAAATTTCGATGGCAATACGTAGCTATCTTCACTCTTTCATAATATTCTCCTGTTGCTTTGCACTATTTTCCTGCTACTACAATTCTTAATGAAAACCCTGGACAAGATTGTGTTCAACTTTCGGGGAGACGTGCCCATCAATTGAATTCACACTCTCAGATTGGCGAACTTGTAGAAAAAGTTTGTTGGGTGTTCATGGTAAGGTGCATTGCACTGTAAAAGATAGAGGATTATACAGATTTCTATTTGGCTGATTGACAATCTTGCAAAAAAGTGACTGACAAAGTTACAAGTGCTCTATGATCAAAAGACTTTATACTGTAGGCCAGAAGTGACTATTATCCAGTGAGTGACAGTAACCTTGCAAACTCTCTTATTATCTTCTTAGGTGCTATTGGCTCAGGAACGGGTATTCTGTTGGCCGTCACCATCATTTATCAGTATTTTGAGATCTTCGTCAAGGAGCAGAGTGAAATGGGAGGCATGGGAACTCTTCTCTTTTAACCAAACTGACCGTCCGTCACTGAATCAACTACCAAACAACTGGATATACCTTCAAGCAAACTGGAGAACTTTTTACTGTCTTAATGCAAGCTTAATATGTACTGAGAACTACTTTATGCAGCAACTTTTCCTCTCAGATTACTGTTAGATAGCAACAGAACTAGCAATAACAATAACAACAACAGCATCAGCAGCAGCAGCAGCAACAACAACAACAACAATAAACATACAAACAAGGGAAGCGCTATCTACCAAGCTGCAATCTTGTAGTTCTCTTTCCATGAAGTTTAATATTTCAATGTACATGAGCTATCATTTATTTAAACTAAAGATTGCAAAACAGATGCTATTTTAAAGTGAGTCAGTTTGATTTACTACTATTGCCTTTTGTTAGGTCACCTGTGTTCTTGAATCTTCTTACATCTAGTTGCAATTTTTAGAAAGAAAAAAAATAGACTTGTTTTGCCATCTGTTTAATTTAAGAATCCAAAGAGTTCTTCAAATTTAAAACTGATTATCCAGTATTTTTATCATAAGTGTCTTTTATTGTTATGTAAAATCCCTTCTGTTCACTTGTTATTTTCTGTTATGTACTAAATTTCTTCCAATATGACTTGGAATTGATACAGTTGATTCCACAACTCGTGTATTCAAAAGACTAGTTAAAGCCTAGCTCAAAGAAATCATTTATGTGAAATTGTTAAAATACAGTAGTTAAACATACCATAAGGTAATAATATAACTGTACAAAGAAATGTACGTCCTTTGAGCTGAGCTTTCTGAGCTTTTGTTTCTATAACCATGAAAACATTCAAAACATTAACCAGTTAATGGTCAACTTTCTTTCAATGGACACCTTGATAAAGCCATCATCTACATGTATCAAAGGGTCACTAACTTTTTAATCTGTGAATAAAATCACACAGTGTGACCACTCAAATGAAATCTCTTTAGCAGTGAACTTTCCCTCGGTTGTTTGTTTTTTTAGGAAATGATATCTGGGAGTTTTTATGTTATTAATTTTGTCCCTCCTGAATTTGAAAGTGGCTATCTTCCTTCAAGACACCTTTAAACATGCATTTGAAACTAGTCTGGAGATTTGTTGGCTTAAAGAGAGTTGTCTGTATCATTATTTCATAAGGAACAGTGTTTAATAAGTTCTTTCGTAGATACCATGATAATGTGGATTCTATGTGCTTTTATTCGAGACTAAAGTGGAAAGACTTGTCATGAAAGGTCGTAAACACACTTCGGTCGAATTAATAAAATAAAGTGATGTGTGTAAACCCAGTTGACTGGAACTTGATCACTGTGTTGTGCGGTGATGATGTATTGTGTGAGTTTACAAACCGAAGATGGGAAATTCTATACAAGAAAGTCAAAACGAGATGGCAGATTCATAGAAAGCTAGGTTATTGGACAAGCTGCATCCTTGAAGACCCAGGTGCTGTATGTCAGGGCGGGACGAAGTGAAAAATCGGCGCGACAAAAGTTTTCAAGGGCGAGCAAACTTTCCGTCGCGCCGATTTTTGCCTGGTCTCTACTTCGTCACGCCCTGACTAACTGCCCCTAAGTCTCCGAGGATGGACAAATCGTTGAGTTCTGGCAAAACTTCTGGTTTTGGTACACCCTCCAGTTTCGTCTCGTCTTGCTTTTCTTGGACTTAAGAATCCTATAGTGGGATCCTTAAATCAAAGTATTAGTATGCCGTATGTTGACCGAAACAGCTGTAGCCTGCGACCAGACACCCTTATTTGGGTCTTCTGTGAGTGTCTTACACGCGGGGTGAATTCGGTAGTTGCGAACCAGTGGGGGAATTGGCGAAGGAGGTCCTGCATGCAAGATCTCAGTTTTTTAATTCCCCGCGTTCATCCAGATCTTCTATTTCTTCCATTAAATGAAAGATGCAGAGGTGGAGACTAGGGAAGAGCTTGCCAGCCTGTTGGCTGATCGGGACGTGTGGTTTGTCAGACACAGGGCCCGTCTGATACCGTGTTTGAGTCGACGGATCGGATGATGATGTTCATCCACGAATGCCTTACATGAACGTTCAGGCTGCACTTCACCGCTCGCATACGAGATACGTATCCCTTTTTTGCGGTTTACGCAGGTGAATTTAGTTCACTTGTATGAACATTTTTTTAGAGAAGTAGAAAAAACGTTGGCGAACTGACATAGGATGTTAGCAAACTGGCATATCACACGTTAGTGAACTGGACGTAGGCGAAACGAACGGTTATCAATTTACTCGCAGGTTATCCATGGCTGTTTATTCCTGCATTTGGGCTTTAGGATGTTTCTGAGGTAATCAGTCCCCTTTCCATTTTGGCCTTAGTGCTCACTTTAGCGGCTTTAACACAAGTGCCAGTATACAGTTTAACTTACATACATACTTTATTTGATAGGTAGGTTAGATAAAAGGCAGCCAAAGGGCTGATGTGGACCTACTATACAAAAAGTTAAGAAATACATTAATAAAAATAAAAATTACAAAATCAGACTGAACTATATACAAATTAGAAAAGACTATATACAGACAAGTAAAATTACAATGTATCATCAGATAAGAAATTTAAAATTTTAAAAATATATATAATCATCTTTTTTGTTGGTGACTACTGTTGCCCCCTTATCAAATGAAAAATTGTCAATACGGCACACAAGAGACGAAGCTAAGTGGCCATATTAGAGAGGTTTACGTTTGGTATCCGGACAACTCACCCCCCAGACAATTAGCCCCAGACTACTCGCCCCCGATGTTTAGACAACTCGCCCCAACCCCAGACTACTCGCCCTCAATATCTAGACGATACGATATGAAATTGATCGTATCGATCGCATAACAGTGACAGGGGCGGATCTAGGGGGAGGGTGCAGGGGGTGCGCACCCCCCCCCCCCCCCCCCCCCCCCCCCCTGAGATGACCTAGTCTGCGTTGTTCGCTTTTAAAATTTGTTTACGTCACCCTTCAGTTACGTCATTCCTTAGAGGTGCACCCCCTCCTAAGAAAAATCCTGGATCCGCCCCTGAGTGAACTATAGTCTAAATCTAAATCTAAATCGATAACTGTATCAATCTCCCATGCGGGATATATATGATACAGGAGTATGATCAGTGGTCTTAGTCATAATAGTGACTAGTGTTAATAATCCTTGAAATGTTTAAATTAGATAGACCATCTAAATTGATAACTGTATCAATCTCCCATGCGGGATATATATGATACAGGAGTATGATCAGTGGTCTTAGTCATAATAGTGACTAGTGTTAATAATCCTTGAAATGTTTAAATTAGATAGACCATCTAAATTGATAACTGTATCAATCTCCCATGCGGGATATATATGATACAGGAGTATGATCAGCGGTCTTAGTCATAATAGTGACTAGTGTTAATAATCCTTGAAATGAAAACACTGAAAAATGAAAACACTAACAATCGCTTTATTTTCGCTCGCTCAATTTTTATATCTTCAATGGAACACGCGTCATTAGACAACTGGATAACTTGTACCCGACCAGTCAGGGCTCGCCAGGAAGGCATTCAGTGCGATGGATGTGGAAACTGGAACCATCGTACTTGTGTGGTACCGGTAAGTTTTAAACTCCCGCTCTTACTAAAGCATTCGTACGGTAGTCAGCTGAAATCATCAAATGCGAGGAGGTCTTTGAAAACGCAAAGCGCATTCTAGTTCAATTTTTGCCAAATTACATCCAAATTCAGAACACCTCTATTAAGGGTAATCCTATTAAGGCTTCCCAATTAAGCGGTAGGGGAATTCAACCTGTTTCATAACAGGTAATTTAAATTTTGGGGTTGGATTTTTGGATTACAGTTGGACGGTAGTTCACTGTTATGCGATCGATACGATCAATTTCATATTGGGGCTAATCGTCTAGATATTGGGGGCGAGTAGTCTGGGGTTAATAATAATAATAATAATAATAGTTTTTAAATTATAATAATAATAATAATAATAATAATAATAATGAGTCTTTATTTCATAAGATAAACACATATCCTATGTTACAAATATGAATGTAAAAGCAAGCTACAGTACAAGAAGTCGATACTATTAATAAAATACTATAATGCTATAGCATTATAGGTTGATGCTATATTGCTATAGGTGTTGATGCTATGTAATGCTATATAGGTTGGGGCAAGTTGTCTAAAGATCGGGGGCGAGTAGTCTGGGGCTAATTGTCTGGGGGGGGGGGGGGGGGATATTACGTCATTTAAAGGCTCCAGTACAACTTTAGAGGTTTTTTTTAGAGCATTTTTAATTTCCAACGGCAAGACTCTTGTTCTACACCAAGATCCGGCTTTACTTCGCCGTGCTGTTTGTCCAAGTGGTCCTTGCTTTATTTGATTTGAGAGTTACCTGATTTAGAGGGTTTGCTCTGACGAAGAGCAAGCGCTCTTGAATCTCTTTACAGTTGCCAATTTCCCTTATCAACTCATTCTATAAAACCAAATTTTCGTGTTTCACTCTCCATCCCCCCCCCCACCGGTCACGTACGCAGCACCACCTTTTGAAAATAACCCCTTATTTATTTGTAATTGTAGTTCCGCCTGCCGTCCCCCACCACCCCCCAGGAAATACTGCTTTGACCCTTCCAAAAACATGACAAATCCGATTTATATGTTTATGCCATATACCTTAAACATTTTATATTGAAACGTATTGAAACACAAATCAATAGTTTACTTTACTGCGCATTCTAGTTCCTGGTGCGCATGCGTGTAAAATTACAATAGCAGATTATGTTATTATGTGTCCCACATGTTTTGTCGTGTAATGATTAACATACCACCGATGATCGCACTATTTCAGGAACTCTGGTTTTCCTTCAACACGCATAAATCTTTCGCCTTTTACTAAAGATTTCCGTGGAGGAGAACAAATGAATGAGTCTATAGACTAATTTTTCGTCGCCCTGCCTTTCGGCGGGGCCCCCAGAAAAATAAAACAAAATGTTCCATGTTTGAATGGTATAAACTTTCTCTTTTTCGGCTGACATCGAGGTCCTTTTTCTTGAGGAGAGGGAATTTAAAAAAAAATATTTGTTGATCCAAAAGGGCAAATTATTGAAAAACAACAGTTTAATCGAGTTTTTTATAATTCTTCAATTCATTGAACTTTTTTTAATGATTCCCATAAAATTTCCTTGTTTCCACTCAACCTAATTTCTTTTATTTATTCTTAAACGCAAAATAGTCTAAATAAAAGTTACCGTTCGTATTGCAAAGAAGAAAATTAAGGAAAATCGTCAAATATATCAACCAAATTGTTTCACGAAGAAGCGCTTTCGTTTCAAAAGCCACGTAAGAATTTTGAGTTGGCGCTTTACCCAGATTACAATGCGCCGGCTGGTCATCCGGGATGTTATCCACAAGGATTCACTCTTCTACGTGGCATAAGATGTCTTGTCTCTGATTAGAAAGTTGTGGATCATTTTGGCCTTGGGAAAAAAATTCCTGCCACTAAATTGTCAAATTTAATACCCCTACTGCCTCTAAGAGGCCTATTCTATCGTGTTTTAAGTTTCTTTTCGCGTACAAAGTTTTACACGGCACGTGAAAGATGATGAATCAACGTCCTCCGATGACTGGGCAAAGGTATGACGAATGTTTAGAGGTTTAAAAACTGGCTTTGAAAGCCGATCACTAAATACTGTTATACTGATCATAGGAACTCGCCGTTCGATGGACCAGTCAAGGGTGGAACGGAGAATTTTATGTCAAATCCTGGCGGTTTTCCCTCACAACAATTTCCTTCTAATGCAATGGCGAACGGTCCGCAACACATGAACGGTGTCAGCTCCCAGCAAGAACCTGGTCGACATCATCCTGGATATTATAATCAACAACCAAAACAGCCACTTCCTCCAAAGGTAACTGCGATGGTTTAGACGTTCTGATATTTGTGATCGAATTCACGAGGAAACGAAATGCCGCAATACCAATCCGACGTTTCGTTTCTGATATATGAAGCCGGATACACGTAAACAAATTTCTTATTCACTCTCGAGACTGGACGAAGAGTTTTCTTTTGATAATTTTTTTTTCACTGGTTGAGATAACCATATTTGTGCCGAGTCATCGGTATAAATTGCCTGCTTATGCTTGATACTCGTGTTATTTTTTTTTTACTTTATTCTGCCTTGAAATATAGTACACGTTTCTTATGTCAAATATTTGTTACAAATGCCTCCATACGGACTTACCTACCGGCATGATATGTATGCTTCATTCCATTGCACGGCATTTAGATAAATAGCTGATTTTATTTGTATTGGTATCAAAAATGATATAAAACTATTTGTTAAAAACATGTTTCTGGAAAACTTTGCAACAAGAAAAAAAAATTGTCTAAGTATCGTTTGTTGTCAGACTTTCCATTGTGGAATTGATGATCACAAATGAAATGAGGTGGAACTTCCTACTTAGTGTGAAAGTCAATTACTTTTTTTTTCCATTTTCTTATTCATAATTGTGATGCCGTGAGTGCATATCAAGCAATCACCTGGAACATTTGTCTGAATTCACGGTTAATTTTTTTTGTATAGCGAGATACAAAAGCCATCTCATGATACAGTTAATGTACAACATGATTCATTTGAAAATTAGACTTGCAGCATCACAATCATTACTTCGAAAATGGCAAAAAATGGTTGGTGTTGCGGTTTACAGGGAAGAGGAATATTGTTACCCGAGTTCAAAGGAGAATCGTAAAAGTATTGTATTGTGTTGTATGAATCATATCAAAAATTGACAAAAAATTGCTCACCAACTAACATGTATATGGGCCTGCTCGCACTACAGTCAAAAACAAAAATTAGCCCGTGCAAAAATCAAGGAAAACAAAAGAAACTGCTCCGGTGGGACACGCTTTTTGTGGAATGTTTTTGTTTTTATGTCATTTTGCACGGGTTAATTTTTGTTTTTGACTGTAGTGCGACCAGGCCCTATGTTGTGGTGCAATTTTGTCCTTGGTGCAAATTTTATTTTCCTTTGTTTAAAACTCATTATCATACATTATCATACCTAAAATCAAAGGAAAATAAAATTTGCACCAAGGACAAAATTGCACCACAACATATTTACACTCTCATCAACCCTCAAATACTTTTTTCAAATTTATTTGACTGCACACAAGATAGTAATTACCATGTTTGACACTCAATAGACTTTAATGGGACTTTTTTGACTCTCCTAAACTCTCATTGATCATACTTTGATAGGGCTGATGGTTGTTAAATACAGTTAAAGAAAAACCTTGCTTAGCTCTCACCATTCAATGCTTTAGATTGCTCTGTAAAATATGTCTAATTCTTGTTATTTTATATAATTGCATAATTATCATAATGATAATATTATTGTATTATGATAATTATCATATCTTTTAATGTAATGTACTGTCAATTGGGGTTGGGAACAAGGTACATGTATGTTCCCCGGCTAATATGTGTTTGACTATGGCTACTTTGATGGAAAAAACAAAACACTAACCACATCAGAAACCAATTTTCCCAGGCTATTTGAAAAATAAGTGACAGTATTGCTCCACCTCAAATATCTAGAGTGCTCAATGTGGGGACAAGGATTTTTATCTCTCTCTGGGTGTTATTTTCATATTAAAGGTTTATTGTTGTTTTATAATTTGCTTTATAATAGATCTCTATTGACATATATTGTACCCTAGAGATAATGCAATTTTTACACTTCTTTTTGAACCCTTGAAAATAACATTTTTCTTCTTCTTTCTTCTTGATAGTCCCAACTATTGAAACATATATGATAATGCAGTTTGTATTGTTTGTTTAGGTTGGAAATCAATTTCCAGGATCACCCACACAGCTACCAACTCAGCGACTTTCACCTTCACCTAACCAGCCTCCTAATAATTCTCCTACTCCATCTGATCAACAGAAGCAACACTTTCCTCCAAGCTCAGGTCCTACTCCACAGCAGCAGCCCCCCAGACCAGGAGGCTTCCCTCAGCAACAACAACCTTCCAGACCAGGGGTACATCCTCAACAACCACAGCCCCATCGACCTGGAATGCCACCACAACAACCACAGCTCCAAAGACCTGGGATACCACCGCAACACCAGTCCTCGCAACAACAACAACAACAACAACAACAACAACAACCTGGGATGCCACCACAACACCAGTCCTCGCAACAACAGCCACAGCGACCTGGGATGGCAACGCAGCATCAATCCTCGCAACAGCATCAACAGAGACCAGGGATGCCACCCCAACATCAACCAAGACCAGGAGCACCTTCCCAATTACAGCAAGGATTAAGACCAGGAGGACCCCAGCAGTATCCATC
Source organism: Dendrophyllia cribrosa (assembly GCA_024195265.1). Lineage (NCBI taxonomy): Eukaryota > Metazoa > Cnidaria > Anthozoa > Scleractinia > Dendrophylliidae > Dendrophyllia > Dendrophyllia cribrosa. Next base: position 14,094,376 of record JAJLRJ010000005.1, read on the forward strand.
CCCCCCAGGAGGTGCCTCACAGCAACCATTGCATCATCAGCAGCAAGGCCCGTATTCTTCCCAGCAACAGGTTAGTCGCCCCCCCCCCCCCCATTTTTGCCAATTCACAGTTCTATTGTTTTCAATATTGTGTTATTTGTGTTGTTTAGACTGTATAAACACAGTGAGCTTCACATTCCAAACTCTCTCATGTTTCATACAGTCTATTCTACAAAGTTTCTAATGGCATTATTTGCTGATTAAACCATAACAGTCATCTGTACAGTGGCCAGAAAAGCGTAGCAAGGTCATTGTAAAGAGATTAACTTTACAAAGTGTGAGAGTACAAAAAGAAGATAAAACATGGGCATGCAGAGATATGAAATTTGTCTTCCAGTGTTTAACATGAAAATTCTCTGAGTTTGTACAAATGTTTCTGATTATTTCCTGAATTTTTCCAAAGATTGCAGAAGATGTCCGAGATTTCCAACTAAGATCTGAAGGGAGCAGGGGCGGTGTAGTGGTGAGAGCACTCGCCTCCTGCCAATGTGGCCCGGGTTCGATTCCCAGACTCGGCGTCATATGTGGGTTGAGTTTGTTGTTGGTTCTCATTCTTCCTCCGAGGTTTTTCTCCGAGTTCTCCGGTTTTCCTCCCTCCACAAAAACCAACATTTCCAAATTTCAATTTGATCAGGAATTCGAGGGCCACAGGTTTGTCAGTCTCTCTCGAGACTGTTAAGTGTTACCCTCGTTAAACAAAGTCCATTTATTTATTTTTTTATTTAAGGTGTTTAGATTGTAGAACGACACTTCTTAGCTTGTTTGACATGTAATAAGGGCAAACAAGATAGCTAGCATGAAGATAACTATTTATCTTTACTCTTCGCAGTGAAGATAAAATAATGTGATTTTCATGTGTGTCGAGACATGAGTTTGCTGCAGTGACAGAAACCCTTATATTTCACTGAACTTTATACATTGTACAATAATGTGTCTTTATTCACAGATGGTTCAACAAATGAGCAATGTACATATTAGCAGTCCAGCAGGCCAACCCCCATCATCTCAACAACAAACACCTGGATTTACTCCTCAGCCAAGCTCAAATACAATGGTGGGTCACCAAATTGTTTGTATAAATTCAAGCAGGATTTGAAAATAGTTTTGTTTAACTGCACTCTGTACCTAACTCCTCTCCTTACTGAGCGAGCAATAGTGCTTTTATGAGCTTGGATTCTCAGCTTATTGTTCATCCTTTTCCCACATCAGTGTTTAATCTGTTTTTTTTTTTTACTAGAACAGAGACGTTTTCTTTCATGCCTGTCAAGATTTTAATCTCAATGTAAATTGTGTAATCTTAATAAGCATGTAAACTATTGCAGTTGCTCCAAATACATATATTTACGTACATGTTTTTGGTTATTTTCTTTCTTGTAGCAAGGACAATACAGAGGGCCACCAACAGCACCCGTTCAGATGACGCAGATGGGACCCCAGATGGCACCGCCTACAAGTCGACCTCCAGGTCCTCCAACGATGCCCACCATGCCCCCCATGCACCAGCCTGGTTTCCCTCCTACTTCCAGTTCAGGGGCCCCTCCTATGGGTGGTGTGACCCAATCCCCGATGGGTAGACCCAACACCATGCAAATGCAGCCAATGTCAGGCTCTTTCCCAGGTTCGCAGGTTAGTATGTCTGGTCCTTCTTTTAGTGGGCCTGCCAATGCTGGAGTGACGAGCCTGTCGGGGCCGGTACTCAGCCAGGCGGCTCCTGCTAGTGGGGCTTCTGGTGCTGGGATGTCTCATGGTTTACCTGGTGGTCGGCGCATGTACCCAGGTCATGCACCTCCAAGTCCTGTGGAGAATCATCCTCCCGCTGGATCAATGGGAATGCCACCACATACTGTGAGTTTAGGAAGTGATGTGCATGTTGCAAGCAGATCTTGTCTGATATGTGCGTGGAATGTTACAAGTTGATCTTGTCTGATATGAGCATGGAATAAGCTTATTGTTACTTATAAAGATTTGCATGCCAGATTTTAAAGTCGGTTGTTCCAAAGGTGGATAGCACTATCCACTGGAAATCTCTACCCGATGGATAAGACTATTGCTTTTGTTAATGCTTATCCATTGGAGAGTGATTTATCCGGTGGATAGCGCTATACACCTTATGAACAACTGGGGCCCTATGTTTGTTACATTCAGCTGTAGTTCACCATTTTTTATACACTATGAAAATTCAGTTTGTAAATACAATGTAACACAAAATGATAATTATGCGAAATCGTCCATTGTGATGGATATGTCAATGATACAGAAAGGAAGTAATACATATTGGAGATTTCAAATGCAGATAGCATGTCTCACTTGAATGTATAGTATTTTGTCTGTGATGAAGCCAGCAACCACAAAGCTTAATGACAGCCCTTCTGTTACATGCATGACAAACACCTGATTTAAATACAGTTAAACAGATATTACTTATCAGAGCCCCCTAGCATACATGTACATGGAGTGTGGATGTTGACGTACATACTTGTACCCCTTTGTTTCAGGGTCAGTCAATGTATCCCGGCGCTGGACCAATGGGAGGAATGCCACCAACTGGACCTGCTCAACATGGCATGGGTCCTCACACACCCATGAACTCTCCAATGCAGCAACAGAAAAGAATTGACCCTGATCAGATGCCTAGCCCTGTAAGTAAGAGATCAAATGAGTGACAGACAGGATCTTTCTTGGTGTTGAGACACGTTAATTGTCTGACTAATAATGGTTTGCACAACATCAAGAAGCCATTGTACAAAAAAGAGGAATAATGCCTTGTGATGTTGCACACATGTATGTGTTCTGGAAGTGCATTACGTAATTTCGGAGCAGCCACTTTAAAGGCCCTATCTCCAAAAGAATGCAACCTTTATTAGCAGCCATCTCCCTAAGAAACCTTCTTTCTTGGTTGTAAGAGAGTCAATTGCTAAATTAAAAAAAATAGGTTTTATTTAGGATTGACCTAACCTTACCTTGAACAGATTCAAGTGATGAAAGACGATAATGAGGCATTCAAAGGCTCACCATATCTTACAAGCACAAGAGGGCGGACCCCTCCCCTTGTTACAAGCAACTTCGTGGTACAGGATGATGGTATGGCCGAGTTTTTTCAAATGTCTTTATAAATGATTGTCAAAACTAGTACATATCAGATAGAACAAATTGATAAGTGTTGTAGACTGTTGCCTTACTCCCTGTGAAAGCTGGAGGTAGAAATAATGGCTTTTCACTGATCGTGGTTTTAAATACTGTCAGTCTTGGAAGCTTGTCCTTCAAGGCTGCCGTTGAAGGGACACTGTCCCGGCTGAAATATTACATGTTTTCATAATTATTACTAGTAGCTTGCTTTATTATCTTTAAAAGGGAAGAAAAAATAGCCAAAAGTGACGAACACAAAGCAGGGATCCTGACAGGGTGCGGGAAAAAAACTAAAATTGTGCGTGAGTTTTGAGGCAAATTGTGCGGTAAATAACTTCGATTGTGCGGGATTGCGCAATCCTGTGACCAACCAAATAATTATTCAATCACCAGTGTTCTAGCCAGGCCAGAAAAATATGACAGGGAGGATATTCTGCATAAATGAAAAAAAACAAACAGATGTTTTACTTTGAGGATTAAAATGTACGCAGCAGTCGCCAATTTGCTGCTGTTTTTCTTCACCAAAGTTTATTTGTCTCAACAAAATCACATTGCGTGACACGATGAACTCGATCTGGTAAAACCGAAATACTGTACCACCTCAAAATAAAATGTTTTCGATCTGAGTGAGTTCCTTTATGAAAAATCCGTACATTTTATGTAGTGTGAATAATTTCCATTAAAGGTTCACACAATTTCTTCGAAAGTTTGCCGCAAAAACACAACCTCGAGATGTATGCAAATTGCGTGCTAAATGTAATTTGATAGCATGTTTGTTTTGCATTTTCCTGAATGAAAGCGTCTTTCACTCATTTGATTGAAAAAAATCAAATCCAAAACTTGCTTTGATCAGAACTTAATAATTTGCTCCTATCAATCCGAAGTTCCAGCGCTTTAATAGTTTGTTTGTCGATTCGCAAACTTGATCAGTTCTTTGCGAAAATAATTCAGACAGAGTGACATTCACTTCGGCGCGACGGTACATTTCTTCGGTGTTTCTTCTTCGGTCCCCGACATATTAAACTGAACGAGGAAGCGAAAGCGCTCGAAAAAATATCAACAGGCTGCTAAAAAAAAAACGATGTAATGTCTGGAAAACGACAACTAAAAAGCTACGCGAAAAATTCTGTAGGAAGTCGGATAGAAGTCGGATAGAAGTAAAACTGAGACTAGTTCCCAGGACAGCGAAGAGAACGCCTTGTTGTTTTTATATCGATCCGCTCGAGCTGTTCAAGGAAAGCGAGGGATTTCTCGATTATTTGGAAGGAAAATGGACTGAAAATAACCTAAAACGTTTTTCGAAATCGTGGTAATCAATAGAAATACCTGATTTAATTAAAATTTTAAGCAAATATTTCAGTATTGTGCGGGATTGTGCGGAGTTTTAGGAATTGTGAGGGTTTGACCGAATTGTGCGGTCCCGCTGGCAATTGTGGCGAAGGTGACAGGCCGCTCATACAGCTGTACAGTCGAGCCTGCATATGTTGTGGTTCAATTTTATCCTTGGTTCAAATTTTATTTTCCTTTGTTTAAAACTCATTATCATACATTACCATAGCCAAAAACAAAGGAAAATAAAATTTGAACCAAGGATAAAATTGAACCACAACACATATAACGGCCCTGTATTAAGCGGCCACCCTCTATTAAGCAGCCAGTTTTCAAAGTCCCGATTTTTCGCTCATACAAACGCTGTATTTGTTACCTGTATTAGGCGGCCACCTCTATTAAGCGGCCGCGGCCACCCTGTAGCAGTCCTATGTTTGTCTTTCTTTGTTATTTTTACCCGTATTAAGCGGCCACCGTTGAACGAAAACTAAGCCACATGTCATTTTATGCGGTATTTTATTGTGTTTAAAATGTGATCCATCATCACTATAAAGAAATAACATGTGCAAAGCTACTGTAAGCTGATAATCGGCCGTTTAGTATCGTTAACGCTTTCCAGATGTCCGCAATGTGCTGAAGTACAGTACAAAATAACGAACGCAGCTGAGTATTTTTAGTGATCCTGTATTAAGCAGCCACCTGTATTAAGCGGCCAGTTCCTCAAGTCTTGAGGGTGACCGTTATATACAGGTTCGACTGTAGTTTGAAAATGAGTACAGGAAAACAGCCACGGGAAGCTGTTTTGAGTTGATAACTGCCTACTTTCCATGTGTATCTGCACAGATGGAAATAAGCTCACTTATCCGGTCACCCAGGCGACTGTCAAATATAATCTTTTTGGGCGATTTAAAATTTGACATTATTTTGTTGGCGCAGTTCTGAAAGTCATTTGCCCAAATGGCAAATGAGTGATGTCAAAATTAAGTTCCAACACCTACCTAAAAGCTTAATAACCCTGGCCTCTACTAAAACTTCCTGCCTTTTTGTTTAGGTAACTGCAGTCCTCGTTTCATGAGATGCACTATGTACAATATACCATGTAACAAAGACTTACTTCAAGCAGCAAGTATACCCTTAGCAACAGTTATAACCCCATTTGCTGAAACAGGCCCTTCTGAGGTGAGTAATGTCGCTATTAACTAACCCTTGCCTTTCAAGGGAGTTCTTAAGTACAACATTTGTAAAATATCTACAGTACCTGTCAAAGGTAAGTTGACAGTCACTCGAAACTCGATACTTGATTCTCGAAACTCGAAACTCGAAAAACTTCGAGTCGCGAACTTCGAGTTTCGAGTCGCGAACTTCAAGTTTCGAGTCGCAAACTTCGAGTTTCGAGTCGAGTGCTTAGAGTTTCGAGACGAGAAAACAAAAAGCTTGCCGCTCGATTAATTCTTTAGAAGACAAACAAAAGGCAGCACTTGTCTTTGTTCCACGATTTTACAACGTACCAAAGAGCGACGGCGTTGTTTTCATTTCAGCGCTCTCTCTTTCGCAAGCTTCCTTTTAAATTTTTCAAGTTTGACTCAATTATCTATAAGTTTGAGAGTTAGTGCTGGAGTTAGATGTTTAAAACCAGCTGAGATATATTTGCTAAAGATAAATATGCGTGGCCGCGAAACTTCGCGAAACGTATTTATCTAAAACATTGCGTTTCGTTCTGTTTACGGGTTTCAAGTTACAAAGGCCGTGCATGCCCGCAAGACTGTATGCAAATTTAGTACTCTTTGATTTCAGTGTCAAAGTTTGCAAATTTACTTTTAATCTTTTACATTCGCCACAAACTTTTATTTTTAATATTGGTCTCATTAAAGACTTCCAATTTTAGTTTTGAAAGCGTGACATTTTCCTGTCAAAGACCGGAGTTGTTTTTTGACGTATGCAAATTCAAGCCGCTGCCGGAGTTTAATATTTTTGACGGTATGCGATGCAAAATCAAGTCGCAGCAGAAAAGAATATTAACTTGTGTTATTTAGCGTTAAACCCTTGTCATTCCTACCTATTCTGCTATCATAAACTTTGTTTAATTCATGATTTTCTAATCCGCCGGGAAAATTCTAGGTTTAAATTTAAAGCATTACAGACTGCTACGTGTCGCAATTATTTGACAACAACCGATGCGTTTGCCTCTCGCATTCTCGGCTCGTAAACTAGCCGGTTTCCACTAAAAAAAATAAACCTCTGGTACTCAGGGTAGCGAAACAGGACCCGTGAAATTGCCACTCTCTCTCGCACGCCGGTGATAGTTTTTTTCAAGTTTTTTTTCGCTGGAGGTACTGCAGCTCACAGCAGTGGGATAACAAAACAAAGGCCACGCGAAACAAAAGCGGCCGTGTGAAATCGTCATTGTTCTGTCTTCGAGAAATTAATCCTTTTCTCGAAATCTCTTTTCGAGATTCTCGAAAAAAACTTTGAGTGTCTCGAAACTCGAAACTCGACACTCGAAACTTGAAAAACTTCGAGAAACTTCGAGGATAGAGGATCGAGTTTTGAGTTTCGACTTGTGACTGTCAACTTACCTTTGACAGGTACTGTATTTGTTAAAGTAATACTGGAAAATAAACAACAAGTAATTCGTGTACGGGTAGCTTTCATTTTTATGGTCACAGTTATAAGAATTGCATCCGCACTCTTTAAAGTTTGAACCACCTTGTACAACATAATAAATAGCGCCACCGGAAAGTACCGCTTAATATCTATCATTTGAATGGTCACACTTATGGGTTTCATCTACAGACTCAAAAGTTAGAACCACCTTGTGCAGCATGATAAACAGTACCACAGGAAACTACCACTCGATTGCTCAATGCCTCAATGCATACATTTGAATGGTCAAACTTTGTTGTTTCTCATTATATTACACAAGTGGACGTTTGACTCTGGGAGTGAACTGAACAGGACATTTATGAGATACATGTAGCAGAAACCCATAAGTGGGTTGAAACGTGTAACGCGCATTCACAGCTTCCAAATATTCATTTTTTTGCTTAGTACCGTATTTGGAAACCCCTCAGTCCCTCGAGATTGTAAGCAAGTTGTTCTAGCGAATTGATTGGTTAATATTTTGATCCTGATTTTCCAAATATGGCTGTAACAACTTCTTAGCAAATTGAATAATTGGAAGCTTGTTTTGGAGCGTACAAGAGACAGTTATACGTTTCAACCCACTTATGGGTTTCTGGAGATAGCTGATTAGATTAACTTAAGAAAGTAGACAAGGAAAGTATATTTATTGATGTAACACCAAATTCTCCACTTTTTTTAATCTTTCACAGCCTCCTCTACGCATCATGGACTATAATCCAACAGGCCCGGTGAGATGTAATCGTTGTAAGGCATACATGAACCCCTTTGTACAGTTTGTTGATGGTGGAAGAAGATTTTTATGCAATATTTGCACTTACTCTTCTGAAGGTAAAATAACATGCAAATCTTTCATTCTTTCTTGACAATTATATGCTGTAAATTATCTATTGAACCTCCTCTAAAATGCCCCTCACACTGTTGGGTTTTTTTACCATGAAACTTATTAAGGTCATTCCCACCCTGTGTGTATAGTTTCCTTGATCTTGGGTTAAAGGGTGTTGAGAAGCTGAGTATTGAAAAGCATTCCTCATTACAAAGTTGGCGGCAATTAAAGCAGATTAGGAAGCTATTCATATCGGGTTGGAAAACCTTCCCTTAACAAGCAAAATAAAAGTACGTTAATTTAATGCTGTACTTTTAGTCTTATTGTTCTTTCCCTTGTTTTGTTATAATATTACTCCTTTGATCATGTTGTAATTTAATACATAGTATTACATTGTAGTATCCATAGTTTTTTTCTACTCTTCATAAGCATATAAATTGTCTGTAATTCACTCATTTTATTTTTGTAACTGACGATGGACGTTGTACATCTGAAACATGTTTTCTAAATTTTAAAGTGTCATTGTCTTTTTGAAAAGTATAGCTTGCATGTTGCTCCTTCACAAAAGTTTCAATGTAAATATAAAAAAGTAAAATAAAATGTTATTTGTTTCAGTTCCCGGAGAATACTTTTGCCATCTTGACCACCAAGGCTTGAGGCTTGATACATACGATAGACCGGAACTTCATCTCGGATCATATGAATTTGTAGCCACTAAGGACTATTGCAAGGTAATTATTAATTTGCCTGGTCTATGATGACCACTGCTATCATGTGATAACCACAGAGAAAATTAGAAATAAGGGAATCATCGTGTTATTGTAATCAAATTCTTAAGGTAAACTTGTGAACAAGCTAAGTGATCAGAGAGGGCACAAAACTCGTGTGCCATAAAATATATAAACTAGCAGTAATCACAGATCATGGAGACGCCTTCGAAGGAATTTCCGGCGGAAATGAGCCCCTGAAAAAACCAATAGGGGCAGCCATTTGGAAGACCCTCTACCAAAAATCTCAAATTTTACTGCACATAAACCACAGGACAACCAACACGAAATTAGGATTGCGTTCTATGAACGCGATAATGGTAAGTCTTCACAAGCCTAATGCCTCACAACTGCCAGAGCTTAACCCAGTTTCTGTAGCATGAAGCGACTGAGAGTATTACTACTTCCCCCTGGATGGGATGTCAGTCCATCACAAGGTTACCCCCCAGCATTATGTTGCCAGTACTCAGTTATACACCTGAGCAAAGTTTCTTGTCTAACAACACAATGGCAGAGACCAGGCTTGAACCAGTGACCTTCAGGTTGAAAGTCCAATGGGCTAACCCTTAGACCACCATGCCTCCATCTCCTGGGGGCTTGATGTGTTTTTCTTTTGCTTCTGTGTTTGTCTACCTAAGTTTCTTGTCCTTATCTAGACTTCTGTTAGGGCTGATTTCATACATTTTGTAAGTACAGCTTTGTCATACAAACCTAGTATATGGCCTAGTTTAACACGAGTCACTTGTAACTCAGTGGTTAGAGCATCCAACCGGTGTGCGTAAGGTCAAAGGTTTGAATCCTGTCAGGAACTTAGATTTTTTTCTTTGTCCCACATGATGAACATTACATCTTTCTTACAGTTTTGTTGTATTGAATATTGAATTATTTATTTACTTTGTCATTTCTTCATTAACAGGATCAAAAGTTGCCGGGTCCTCCTGCTTATATATTTATGATTGACGTGTCATATCAGAGCATGCAGTGTGGAATGGTTAGAATGCTCATGAAGGAACTAAAAGAACTCTTGGATGTCCTTCCCAAGTAAGCCTTCATTGTTTTGTTGTTTAAAAGTTTGTTTCAATATTGAATTTACAATATCGAGCTTTATGGCTTAAACTTCTACTACCCTTGTGAAATTGACCACTTGTGCTACTGCACAAGGTACCTGTTGAAATGAGCAATTCAACCCAGTCTGCCACTTATCCATGAAAATTAATTGATTTTTTATTGGTGTTGGCCAATCGATGACCAAGCATTAATCACTATTAATTTTATATAGGTTGTCCTTGATTGCTTTCAGATGGAAAATAGTCAGTAAAAATCAATAACAATAGATAAAAATCAGGATTATTTTCTTCATTGATTGGTCATTGATTAACAATCAATTAATTAACATAGATTATTATCAGTTTATATTGACTGTCATCGATTGTCGTTTTCAATGATTGGTCAATACAGGATCATTCAAACCAGTGATTATTTATGGTTATTTAATTACATCAGCAGGGTCTGGGATTTAAGCCAGGATGCCCAAAATTTCAAACCCAACCCATGCCTGCCAGGCCACAGAATATATTAACAGCTGGTTACAACAGCATTGAAATAATGCAAGTTCTGATTCCTCTGTATGTTGAATTCCCAGTACATGTCAGGACTTTGTTATAGACAATGTTAAGCAGGCTTTGCAGTTGCTTAGTGCGGAGTGAATGAAAAGGAGTGACGTGAAGTAGTTCAAGGTAGATGGTTTTTATTGAATTTGTTTTCATCTTGTAGAGAGCAGGACCAGGAACATTCATCAGTCAGAGTTGGATTTGTAACATACAGCAACCATTTGCATTTCTACAATGTCAAGGTATCATTTCATAACTTAAGGCACTTTCACATGACAAACTGAATTTTTTTTTTGACAAACTGAAGTTGGCAATCATGTGTTTTCACATGAGAAACCTCCACACAACTTAACCTCAGGGTGCCCTTTTTTGTAAAGAAGACCCTAGAAAGTGAAATTGCGCCAACTGAAGTTGTAGCAAATGCTCACAAGTCGAATACGTGTTGATGTGACGTTCACATGCCAACTTGAGTTTTTGGTGTGAAGGTGCCTTTAGAATTGCCTAGCTATCTTATATCAAAGTTCATGTGGTCATTGAAATGATGAAAAGTTCAAGAAGGCAAAATGATAATTTCAAAATGCTGACAAAAATGGAAATGTCATAGAAGCTCATGGTTTCCCCCCCTTGTTTTGTCTGTTTTAGGGTAACCTTGCTCAGCCCCAGATGATGGTGGTCTCGGACATTGAAGATGTTTTTGTCCCCCTTGTTGATGGCTTTTTAGTAAGTCCTCAGGAGGCCAGAAGTGTAGTAGATAGGTTTGTATTATTAACTATTATTATAATTGTCACTGTTTTATTTATTTATTTATTTATTCATTTATTTAACCCTTTAACTCCCAACAGTGTCAAATATCAAAATTGAGGTTTCATTTGAATGGTCACACCATAGGATTTCGTCGACAGACTCAAAAGTTAGAACAAATGGTACCATGCAAAGTACTGCTGAAGAGGTTTCATTTGAATGGTCACACCATAGGATTTTGTCCACAGACTCAAAAGTTAGAACAAATGGTACCATGCAAAGTACTGCTGAAGAGGTTTCATTTGAATAGTCACACCATAGGATTTCGTCGACAGACTAAAAAGTTAGAACTACACTACACGTCTCCATAATTTACTCTGGGAGTGAAAGGGTTAAGCACTGTTTTGTTTCCAATAGTTTTAATATTGTGCATGCACAATTTATATTGATTTGGTGATGTAGTGGTTAATGCATTGGACTTCAGATCTGAAGGTCGGTGGTTAGAGCCTGGTCTCGGCCATCCTGTTGTTTCGTTAGACAACAAACTTTGCTCCACATTGTTTCTCTCCACCCAGGTGTATAAATGGGTACATTGCAAGTGTGTGGTTTCCTTAGACAAGAAACTTTACTCCACATTGTCTCTCCACCCAGGTGTATAAATGGGTACATTGTCAGTGTGTTGTTTCCTTACACAAGAATCTTTACTCCACATTGTCTCTCTCCACCCAGGTGTATAAATGGGTACTGGCAACAAAATGCTGGGGGTAACCCTGTAATGGACTAGCATTCCATCCAGTGGGAGTAGCAATATTCCTAGTTGCTTTATGCTACAGAAACCATGTTTAAGCTCCGGTCATGTGGGCCATCTGTGGCTTGTGTGGGACTTTACCTTACCATAATCTTATTTTCAGCCTTTTGGGACAAATTCCTATGATGTTTGGAGAAACAAGAGAAACAGAAACAGTCCTTGGACCTGTTATTCAAGCTGGAATGGAAGCACTTAAGGTTAACATAAAATAAAAATCAATAAATTTGCTTTGATGTTCCTGTTTCAAGATAATAAAGCAAGCTTCTGGCCATACTCATGAAAACATAATAATTGGGTCGCGTTATGCGAAAAGGGCCCGACGACATATTTTCTCGATTTTGAGTTTTCAGCTTTTTTGCCGACTTCCATCCCGAAATAATACGATGGGAGTGAAAAAAGTCCGGAAATAAAAATTAAAACCGTAAAAATCGCACCTTGAATGCACATACCGCAAGGCTTCCACCATTTTGAGTAGCTGATTTAAATGCAAATTACTTGAAATCACGTGCCATGTCATCCGGGCCCTTTTTGCGTGACACAGCCCATTTTATATCATCTGGGACACTGTTCCTTTAAGTCCATGCTTTATTTTTGTAGTCTCCCACTTCCCATGTACATTTTTCTGTAAGACCAAAGTGTCAGTGAATATCAGGCTGCGATAAGACTGTTGAAGCAGAGCTGTCATTGTTAGCTGGCAACTGCAGTGAAAATGACCAGCCATTCAAAATTCAAAATTGACTAAAGGATGACAACTATCTTGAGTTTATGGCTGTTTATGACTGTCTGTCGGCCTTTTTGGATAGAAATGCTGAGTAACCCTCTGTCTTAGAAGCTGTTATTTTTTCATCTTATTTGCTATTATTTTTGTACAGGCGGCAGAAATATCGGGGAAACTGTTTGTGTTCCACTCATCCCTGCCTGTTGCAGAAGCGCCTGGTAAATTAAAGAACAGAGAGGACCGCAAACTACTCGGTTCTGAAAAAGAAAAAGTAAGTCCTTGGCTCCTTCAAATAATGCTCAAAAGAAATGTCAAATAAAACTATGATCTAGTTCAGCTACTATTGATGTTGGTGGATCAGTTGATAAATCAAACCACATTGAAAAGCACTCACAGTGTCCCTTATGCAGTGAAGGATGTGATAAAAGAAGAGACAGGAAAAAATAACTGCGCTTTTTAATAACACAAATTCTGCAGTTCACAACTCAACCAACAGTTTCAATTTTCACTGCTGCAATTATCATAGTGGACATCTCAGGAAACAACGACACTTTACACAAAAAGGTGAAAAGGTCTTGTTTGTGGGTTGTGATTTGTGGATTTCGGTCCATTTTTGTCAGTTTCTGTTTTCAGGGGTCAGATGTTTGTCGCCATAATTAAAATTGATGGCAATGTGAAACGTAAACCTTGAGGGGGCTTTGAACTTCAGAGTTTGCGAGTTATTGTAAGGCGCAGTAATACACTGTATAAACTTGCAGTAGCACTCTTTAGAGTTGACTTTCCCTGTTGTTGTTTCTTTTTCAGTATAAATAATTCATGGTTTATTATTTTTTGCAGACAATACTTACTCCACAGAATTCCTTCTATGAAAAACTGGCAAAAGAATGTGTAGAAAATGGAGTTGCAGTGGATCTGTTTCTGTTCCCTAATGCATACATTGATGTAGCGACCATTGGATCAGTAGCAACTCTCACTGGAGGTCAAATCTACAGATACTCTTATTTCAAGGTACAATGTCAGTGCCAAACTCTCTACGTTGTGGGACAAAGGTTTTGATTTTAAATGTTTACAATCAATCAATCAATCAATCAACAATATTAAGGAGACATGTAAATTATGCAGTTCTGCGTTTGGGTCTGTCGGTGAATTCCTATGGTGTGACCATTCAAATGAAACCTCTTCAGCAGTACTTCTGCATGTTACCATTTGTTCTAACTTTTGAGTCTGTTGATGAAATCCTATGGTGTGACCATTCAAATGAAACCTCTTCAGCAGTACTTCTGCATGGTACCATTTGTTTTTCAATATTTTACAAAATGAAATTGTTTTTTTTTTTCTTGAATTTTAATCTTTAACACTCTTGGAAGTTAAAGGTTTAAGGAAAAGATTATGATTATAGTCTGGTTTATTCATCAGCAAGATTATGTAGTATCTAAAGGTCACATCCATTTAGTAGGGAGCTTTAGCTTCAGAAGGAAGGTAAATAGAGATTTTATGGTAGTAACATAATCTGAAATACCTTGTAAAATGTTGTATTTCTCAACATGTTTTTGTTGTAACTGTAGGAGGCCACACATGGAGATCAGTTACGCGGAGACCTCAAGCGGAATCTTCAGCGGAATGTTGGGTTTGATGCGGTCATGAGACTGAGGTGCAGTACAGGTAATTAATGATTAAATAATTATTTTGTCAGTATCACTAAACTTAACAGGTTTTCAAGACAAGGAAGGTTTGGGAATTTAACTGACTGAATTTCAAGTTCACAAATTGTACCCCTGTAGCTATAGTGTGGCTGAGGAGTCCTTACTAGGATAAAAGAGCTGCCCTTGGCTGTCACTCTAAGCTAAGTAGAAATCTTGCATTCTGTTGCTTTTTGAAAACTATAGAGTACTTATGTCATATAGTCAGGTCTTAACGGACTGTCAATTTATAATTATTGCAAGTTGACGTTATCATTAAATATAGTTTCTCTTTTTACAAACAGGGCTGAGGCCAGTTGATTTCTGGGGTAATTGCTACATGAGTAACACTACAGATGTAGAACTTGCAGTGGTTGATCCAAACAAGGTAACATGTTTGGCCAGTATTTCACTTCCTTTTCAATAAACACTGCCCTCTTGCTATTTTTTCAATCTCTGATACATGTATGCTGTCTAAATCACTTCAACTTGTAGCTTACTGGTAATTGCTTTCTTCTGTTAATTTCCTTTTTGCTAACTCGAGCCACTAATCCTCAACTTGAGGGGTAGGCTTGCTTGGTAAATAAATAAATTGATTACAACTTAAATTCATTATTTGTTGGGAATGGGGTGAGGGATGGGGGAGCATTCTTTGTAGGCCTGAAAATAATTTTGTTGCTTAACAGGATATACTGTGTCACATGAAATTTTAGCGGGAGTCCAATTTTGCAGATTGCCAATCTTTTGCGTTTCGTGGGAACAAATTTTCATGCATTCGGATTTCAGACTTTACTGGTGGGAACAAATTTTCGCGGTTCTAGGTTTTGCACATACAGTACTTGTATATAACAGCAAGGAAATATAACATTGTCTTGTTTATTTTACTTTAAATTTTCTATACTTGTGTCACAAGTCTTCGATTACAATTCAACGCTAGGGTAAGGTGTGATTTTGTATGCCATCTGGGCCGGGAAAAACACGTAAAATACTATAGTACTAATAGAAATTCATTTAGCTAAAAAAATGGAGTAAATTTTTGCCCATGTTTTATTTAGCTGGATTTTATTTTATCGAATCATTGGAAAACCCGTGAAATTCACGAAAATTAAATGCTGCAAAAATTTCATGCCACACGGTATGTCCATTGTACAAAATTGGTCAGACTGTTACTTCCAGCACTGGTTTAGTACCCTTTATTGTTCACTACATGACTCTTAAATAAATTACAACTTGTGCACTTCAGTGGACCTCTTTGGACCTGTTTCGGCTAAACTGTGGAATACCAGGCCACTTATTTGCATCCCACTAAATAAGAATGAATCCTTTTGTTTTCATATGACTCCTTCTATAAAAGGTTCAGGGATATGTAAATACATGTAAGTGGCCAGGTATTCTAAAATTGCTCCCCTGTTTCTAGTCAGTAGATTTAACACTTTCACTCCCAGACTCAATTATGGAGACATGTAGTGTAGTTCTAATTTTTGAGTCTGTTGACGAAATGCTATGGTGTGACCATTCAAATGAAACCTCTTCAGCAGTACTTTTGCATGGTACCATTTATTTTTCAATGTTTTTCTTGGATTTTGATTTTTGACACTCTTGGGACTTAAAGGGTTAATAAGTATTTGTTTGAATTGCTCATCAGGCAATTGCTATTGAAATCAAACATGATGACAAGCTACCAGAGGATGGTCAGGCGTACTTCCAGTGTGCATTACTTTATACATCAGTCAGTGGGCAGCGGCGTTTAAGAGTCCACAACTTGGCCTTCTCCACATGTAGCCAATTATCAGACCTGTTCCGGTGCTGTGAGATGGACACCTTTGTTAATGTGGTGTCCAAACAAGGTGAGCAATTCTCATTTCTTTCTATACATACCTTGGTTCTAAGATAAAACATCAAAATTTGAATTTCCCAGCATTTTTTGCTATTTTAAGTAACAAAATGGCGGTCAATTCAACTTTTAAAATGTTAAATGTTTTGAGTGGATAGACATATTTAAAAAAAAAAAACAATCAGTTTTGAGATCCTTGTAGCAAGTTCTTTTAGAAACCGTCATTAATTATCTAATAACATTACAAATAAAATTTGGCACCCACTTTGTGACTTCATTTTCCCAGCACAATCTGAAAAACTAGGAAGATAGAGTATGACAAGAGTTAGCGCTATATTGTTGTAAAATTTCAGGTTAATTGCATAAACACAAAAAAGTTGAATTAACTTTACAGCTTTAGCTGTTACATATGTCCACCATATGGTGGCATGAAAGAAACTGTCCAAAAATCACTCACTCTGTTTTTTTTTTATGATATACTTATTTCTTTTTTATCTTGCAGCTATCAGACAAGTATACACATCAACTCCTAAGGCAATCAGGGAAAACCTCATGAACCAATGTGCACAGATCTTGGCCTGCTACAGAAGAAACTGTGCCTCGCCATCCTCGGCTGGCCAGGTAAAATCCCAATTTGTGTTCTCACTTTTGTGGCCATTTCTGCCAAGGCATAAACTGGAGTTAATGTGTAGCTGAACTGAACCTAAAGCTCCCTGCTGCTTGATAGTGTTTTCCCATTAATCTATCTACTGTTCTTTGCACCATTAACATGTACCCCTATCCTCCCCCTATTCTTAATGGTCAATTTAATTATGATTCTGTACATGCTCACAGATTGTCAGCGAAATAGCTCCACATAGGCTTGCCGTGTTTGTGGTCAAGAACATTGGTCGTAGTGTTTATTTCCCCACCCAGTGCAATCTGATATGCTGTTTTAAGCTTGGTTTCTGCTAGCGACATAAGCTACGTTAGCAGAATCGGAATCAGAATCGCAAGAACCTTACGTTCCAGGGAAATCAAAATGGCGTAAGCAGATAGCAAGTGACAGAAGCAGAAGCAGAGTGGGAAGAAAAAGGAAACCTTCTGATCCTTCCAATTTCGATTCGTTCAAGCTTCCAATTGCGACTCCGTTTTTTAATTTACACTAGAACATAAGGTTCCTTACGCTTCTGAATCTGACAACGCTTCCAGCTACGTTGTAGTGGGAACCAGCCCTAAGTGTTAATAAATGGTTTTGGGGATAAGTGTTGGTGGCGACAACCCTAAGTCCCACACTGAAGTGATGTCTAGGTTGCCTTAGTTTGGTTAAGAAATGGTGGTGACATATTTGTATTTTTTTTGGTATTTTGTTTATTTACTCCATTTGAGAATATTTAAGTAACCTTCTAGGAGCTTGGCACAGGTTCATCCTCCCACACACAGACTTGTAATCAGTCATGGTCCCAGCCACACACACTACTTTTTTAACCTCCCAAAAGCAGACACCTCTCATAAGCAGACACTCTGTCATGGTCCCTAAGTTTCACCTTTCCTAAACAGAGCCCTTCAAGTAGAAAGTTTCTCCTAAGTGGGTAGTGCCTTTTGCCAAGGATGTCCACTTATGCAAGGTTCCACTGTATATCTATGTTATGTCTGTTGTACTTTGTGTAATGTCAATGAAACAGAGTAACTAACTTGCATGTGTGTTTTTTTCAGCTGATCCTTCCAGAGTGCATGAAACTGCTTCCTCTTTACTCAAACTGTATTTTGAAGAATGATATTCTTCTAGGAGGTGAGTTTTTTTAATATGTATCCATATCTTACAACAGTGAAACAATTACCTTTTGTTTCATTACAGATTTTTGAGTCATGTAATGTTGTGCTGTGTTTTAAGTCTGTGAATAAAATCCTATGACAGTTCAAATGAAAATGATTGACTAAAAAGGCTTTTCCTGTCTACTTTCCCAGGCCTCGGTTGTTCAAAAGGTGGATAGCACTATCCACCGGATAAATAACTATCCAGCGGATAACACAATGGATTTTGTTAACCCTTATCCACTGGATAGTGATTTATCCGATGGATAGTGCTATCCACCTTTTGAACAACCGGGCCCAGGGCTGTAGCTAATTATTAAATAGACGGGCAAGTGAAGAAAATAGTGGGAAAATTGGCATTGTCAATGGTTTGTTTTTTGTATCATAGTAGCCAGGGATCAAACACAAAATAACTTGATTTTGTGAATATTGAAACACTAGAGTACAGTGTATGACCTTTCAAATGAAAGCTACTGAGCAGTACTTTCCTGTGGTTCTGTCTTTTGAGTCTGTGGATGAAAACCTAAAGTGTGACCATTTAAATGAAAGCTATTAAGCAGTATTTTCCTGTGGTACTGTTTATTATGCTGTACAGGCCTTTATCCAGAAATTGAAAAGTGGGCATCCTGAAGATACTTTCCATCATAAATTTTTAAAGGATTAGGTGCAATTTTCATGAATTTCTTCAAAAAGTGAGCATCCACAGGATGCCTGGACACCCTGCTGGCTAAAAGCTTGATGCTGTACAAAGTGGTTTTAACTTTTGAGTCTATGAAGGAAACCCTAAAGTGTGACAGTTCAAGTGCCTTTTTTAGATACTTTTTATTACACTGTATAAGGTGGTTCTAACTGTTTAAGTCTGTGGAAAAATTGTTAAGTGCAACCAAAAGTTAGAACCACACTATACATGTATGTCTTTATAATTGACTCTGGAAATGAAAGGGTTAAGAGGGAAGTATCTGACCATAAGTTGTTGTTTTGCTTTCAAGGGTCTGAGATGAGCTCTGATGACCGCAGTTGGCTGATGAGATCCGTTATGTCAATGGACCAGGCTGCATCTGTGCCGTACTTCTATCCAAGACTTTTCCCCGTGGTACGTATCACATCTGTATTATTTTAATGTTCCTCTCTTTTGAATTCACCTTATTATAAGAAATTAATGCTTGTGTTTATTATGATAATCATATTTGATATTAACGCAACTTAAATTAATGCAAATTGAGGGAGAAAAGAAAAGGTTGAATTTCCAAATAAAATAAAGTAACCCTAGTGTGGAGGTCTCGTATTCTATCATGGAAGAGTATATTAATATTCCAAAGGTATTTGTTGGAACAGGCATTCAACAGTGCACTGAAAGACCATTCAAAGGGCCAGATTGAACTTGAATTATCATAAGAATTTAGTTTTATCGACTGAGTCGATAAGGTAAATTGACCACCGTAAAAAGATTCAAATAGCTGACGTTTCGAGCGCTAGCCCTTCGTCGGAGCGAATCGATTCGATTCGGAGCGATTCGCTCCGACGAAGGGCTAGCGCTCGAAACGTCAGCTATTTGAATCTTTTTACGGTGGTCAATTTACCTTATCGACTCAGTCGATAAAACTAAATTCTCGTGTTTCATCCCCCCACCGACGCAGCACCACAGTTTCTCTAGAAACTAACCCCATTCATTTGTTGAATTATCATAGTACACAGTGTGAAATGTGCTAAACATAGCAAACTATTGTTAAAGTAGGTATACTGGAGGAATTTTTTGATCTTGCGCGAGTTTCATCTGTCCGAAAGTATCTGTTTCGTACAGCTTTCAACGAGTTTGCAAACCCTTTCAGAAGCGCTTGGACACTTTAGAAACCCTTTGGAAACCCGTTCGAAACCTGTTGGAAACCCTTTGGAAACCCATTGAAAACCCTTTGGAAACCCTTTGGAAACCCGGTTTCAGGGGGTTTGAAACGCTTTGGAAACCCTTTTGAAACCCAGTTTCACTAAATTACAACATTTGATAAGACATGTTTTCGTATGGAGGGTCACAAATAAGAACTTGAAGCAAAATTATAGAAATTAACATCACAGAAATTAACACCTCTATTTAATTAAGATTGCAGAAAATAACATTCTAGAAATTAACACATCTTAAATTAACGCAAATTTCGAAATTTGCGTTAATTTCATAGAGGGTTAATTTCCTATAATAATAATAATCTTTATTCTTGATTTAAAAAAATCATAACAGACATGTGAGTTTACATGTAAAGTGATAAGAATTAGATTAAAACATCAAGTAGTTAAAAACCCATCTATAAATACAAATATATACTTAAATCATTCAGTTCGCACCTTTGAAAGTACAATTTGTAATTTCCTTCCTCTCTTGGAGAGGAGGAGGTCAGATATTGCATTATTAGGTACAGTGTACATGATAATCACTTGCACAGGAAAACATGTCGATGTTCATAGCTAGTAAGATGTTTTGTTTTTTCTTAGACTAGAGTTACAGATATGATGCATTATAATAAACCTGTGCATACCTGAATAATTTGTGGTAGTGCAGGCATCCATAATGCTACAGCTATCATGTATACCCAGGCAGTTACACTTGTCGTCTAAGTAATGTGACTCTGAGATTATGAGTCTGGGTAACATGTAACTAAATAAATGTATTCCTTCTTGTTGATGGTTACTCTTTTTTGTACCAATATTTAATTTAATTTTTAATCAGAAAATGGCAGGAACACTTGATCTATTTTGACTGTAAGTGATAGGAAAACCAACATTATGAATACCAAAAAAAGGCTACTAACTTTATGGCATGACTGTGATCATTTGAACATTAAATTTTATTGTAACAAGGTTCAAACATTAATTTTCTCTCTCAGCACGATTTAGATTTGGACTCATCTGTCCTTCCACAAGTTATCAGGTGTTCAGCTGATCGAATGTCAGAGAATGGTGTTTACTTATTAGGTGAGTTAACCAATTTTCAATTTCCTTGGCTTCACAACTATGGGTCTTCACTCAGTGCTCTAAGAGTTTGTTTGATGATCAAAAAAAATCTTGAGGAAAGCTCAATATTGAGATTTGTTTTACATTCGTTTTCCAGAACTTGACTTCAGTTGCAATTGAAGGGCCAAATGGAAAACTATGCTAAGTGGAAAATTCCAAAACAAGGGTCGGAGTCGAACCATTCCATGTCAAATTTTATGCCTTGTTTTGTTTTTCTCGCTCTGGTTTGCCTCATTTTAGGCATGTGACCTACAAGTTAACTGCAAGACATCGTTCAGAATATTTTTGTGCTAGTTTTTCCGTCGTTTTAGAGAAATAACACATGGAAAAGGAAAACTAACTAAAATAAACCACCTGAAACAGCAGAGTTCTGGCCCTCTAGTGCTCTGACTGTACAATCCGACCGTAGTTCCTTCAAAAACTGCAGCTAGAAGTTTAACGACGCCATTGCAAAAAGCAGATTGGCCGTGAGAATATGCGACCGCAATACTCCTGACCCACGCCAACGACCTGAACGAACATAACGTTATATAACGCGGGCGTATCGATGGCGTTCGCCACTTGCAACAACATGGCTGAACAGCAAACAGCTCAGTGGTTGAGCGCTGGTTTAAGCCATGTTTAAGGCCCGCTCGGCAGTGGAAGGACATGAAGTCCGGAAATCCTGAAGTCTCTAGCACCTCTCAAAGAAACGAGTCGTGTTTCTTGTCATACCTTGTGTCCAAAGCGCCATTCAGCGCTCGTGGTGAAAAATGGACGTTGGTGGACAAGTACGAGCCGGCGGGAAAGTCTGCAATCATTTCGGATCAAAAAGGACAACATTGTGAGTTGTGGCCCATTTGCCATCCCGTGCCGTGGTCGAAATGCCCGATATCCGAAGTGCTTCCAGACTTAAAATATTTTTCCATAATTTTTGGAGCGGGAACTCCATTTCGGATTTGCCATAGAATTTCCCGACATGCTCTGCGACAGTGGCAGAGAGGCCCGCTTTGCATGTTCGGGCACTTAAAATACAGCTTTGGGCAGCCCGAAGTGAGTCCTTGCAAGGCAAGCAAAGGCTATGAGCCGGCAGCGGAGAATCGGGAGCGCTTCCTAGGAGGTCCGCAAAGGAGATAGTGCGAAACTAAGTGGCTGACTATTGGCGATAAAATGAAGCGGTTTTGAGGGAACGAACTTTGGTTCGGATTGTTTTTTTTTTTTCTTGAGCGGGATTTAGCGGCACAGACCCAAACTTGGCCATCTGAACTTGTGCTTTTTCCGTGCTTTTCCAAACACTAACCCTAAGCCAAAACTTAACCCTAAACTTAACCCTAACCCTGACTGACTCGCGCATTTTTCAAGTGAAACGAACATTAAAAGCAGTAAAACCAACACCTTGAGCGGTTAAAAAGCAGTGAAAACAGTAATCCCAAGAGGAATCGAGTACACAAAGATAAAGTGCTGCAGTGTTCGAGTTTTATTAGCCGACAGCATTTTTGGACCGTTTTTTTTTTTCTAGAAAAAGAAGCACAAAACCAGCAAAAAACATACAGGGCAATATTTACCACATGAAAACAAGTCCGTGTGACAAAAACAGCTAATTAGGAGCAAATTTTATTTTTTTTTCCAATTTATCCCACTTAGCATAGTTTTCCAATTGCCCCTTCAATTGTGTTTTTGTGTCTACTGCGAGTAGGCACTATGCTACCGATGCTGTCACAGGCAACCAGAACAAGATCGATTATCAAATTACTAAAGGTTAATGGCATGAGACCTGAATCATGCAAAGACCTTTCCACGCTTTCTACAGAATAAATTCTGCAAAAACCAACACTTTGAGCATTAAAACCTCTGAACTTTTAAATACTTTTTTTTAAGATGTGAAATTGATGAAAAATTGGCCAAAGATCAGACAAGATGATAAAAAGGGCCACATGTGACAGCCGCGTGGGTTTTCCTACCAGGTGACCCAGTTGGCTTTCAGTGGGTAGACCCCAAAATTTCGGTAAAAATGACTAATAGCTCCCCAAAAACATGTCGGCCGACTGTTGGTCAACAGTCGGCCGACAAACGGCCAACAGTCGGCCGACAGACGACCAACAGTCGGCCGACAGACGACCAACAGTCGGCCGACAGACGACCAACAGTCGGCCGACAGACGACCAACAGTCGGCCGGGGTCGGCCGACAAACGGCCCACAGTCGGCCGACAAACGGCCAACAGTCGGCCGACTGTTTATAGGCAGCAAATGAATGGGGTTGGTTTCTAGAGAAACTGTGGTGCTGCGTCGGTGGGGGGATGAAACACGAGAATTTAGTTTTATCGACTGAGTCGATAAGGTAAATTGACCACCGTAAAAAGATTCAAATAGCTGACGTTTCGAGCGCTAGCCCTTCGATTCGCTCCGACGAAGGGCTAGCGCTCGAAACGTCAGCTATTTGAATCTTTTTACGGTGGTCAATTTACCTTATCGACTCAGTCGATAAAACTAAATTCTCGTGTTTATAGGCAGGTCTGAGGTAAAAGTGTCGCCCGACAGTTGGCCGACAGTTGGCCGTTTGTCGGCCGACTGTCGGTCACCTGTCGGTTACCTGTTGGCTATCTGTCGGTAAGTTGACATCAAGCTGTGGGTTAACCCATCATCGTTCGTAAGGAAACTGTTTTTGTCCGCCATGTTTTTTTTCAGTCCCAATCCCCTAATATTATTTAAATCCCGGTCAAAGGGTTTTTTTTCCCAAGAACAATCATCGATTGGAACAATCTCTCTGCCGAAACCGTTTTAAGTAAATCTATTGACGCTTTTAAAACTCGACTATTTAGATATATCAGATTTTTAGTTATTTTTATTTAATTCGATTTTATTTATAGTTGACTATTATTTTTTTTTTATTTATTTCGATCTGATCATTAGTTGGTCATTGCTTTCGCACATGTGGTGGCTCCTAAAGGAGCCGGTTTTTTTTATTTGTCGAGATCTACTCGTAGAATCTGGGGTCAAATTTCAAGGGCAGCAACTTGCATTCTCTCCGCTTCTTCTTCTTCTTCTTTTTTTGCGCTGCTGCTGACTGGGCCCGACACCCGCACTTACGCTTGTCGCCGCCACAGCTGTTGCAGACAACAACACAATGCATTCTGGAGTGATTACCGCTGCATATGGTACATTTTAAAGTTCGCTGAGACATTGTTGCTATGATTGTTGGATAACAAGAATAGAATAGAATAATGGATAACTTGCGCGAGCATTCCAGTTTTATACACACGGTCGGATCGAAATTGCAGCAAGCAATTAATTGTGATTGGTTAGTTATTTTCAATGAGTGTTTGATAATTGGTTTTCCTAGAAATGGGTTAGCCAGGTGAAAAGAAAGCTGAAAAGCATGATCGGCACCTTCAAGAACAAACTTCCTGGCTACCTCGATGAGTTCAACTGGCAGCGTCTGTATCCGGGAGACCGCTTCGAGAATATGTTGCAGCACATCGCAGAGCTCTACCCCGTTAACTAAGAATACTTGCGGGTATTCCACAAACAAACGGCTCCTTTAGGAGCCACCAAATAAAATAAAAGTTTTTGACCAATGCATTTAAGTATGTTACTTTTTATTGTCCCTCATAACTAGAATAGAATATAATATCTCTTCTTTCTTTCTTGGTGACCTCAAAACCTGCGGTTAAACTGAGGTAAAAATGTGAGAATCGCGATACACATTAAGTATACATAAATGACGAGCGAAATTGACCAGGCTCGCAATGCACTGTTGGGCGATTCGGACTCGTGATCTAAACCGACCTTTACTGCGTGGTTTTGTTTATGTTTTAACTTAACAAGGTAAGACAAGTGACTTAATTTCAGTGTTTATTGAATTTTGTTCAATAAAGCCTGGCTATTTGTATGAGTTAGTCATCTGTCGGTAAACTGTTGGTGAACTGTCGGCCGACTGTTGGCTGTTTGTCGGCCGACTGTTGGTCGTCTGTCGGCCGACATGTTTTTGGGGGAGCTATTAGTCATTTTTACCAAAATTTCAAAAGAAGAAAGGTTGAATTAACTAAACATTTAAAAACATAGCGGTGTGCAGAAGACACACCCCCCCCCCCCCCCCCAAGGAAGCTTAGTTTTTGTTAAGGTTTGGCTTTGTGGTTCATTGTGCATTATAAGGCATATACACGGTAGCCATGTTGGAATTCAGGAACAATAGAAAATGTTTGCATAAAAACAAAGTTTTTAAACTTGAAAGTCCCAAAGGAAGGGAATTTTATTGTTCTGAACACCAACACATCCACCATGTATACACCTTATTCCAACCATTAGGGACCTTGAGCAATGAAAACATTGGCTTTCTAGACGTCTCAAATAGCCACTGGAAGTCAATTGTTTTTCTCTTTGCATTTCTGTCTTCATGGTGTCATGCCACAGATATTAAAAGAATTACAGCTTCCTCAGTGGTTAGAGCATTTGACTAGTGTACAGAAGATCATAGGTTCAATTCCTATCGAGGACTCATGCTCATGACACGATGAACATTCCATCTTTCACATCTTTTCTTTGTGAGAGGCAGAAGCGTATCGTTAAACGAAACACTTGACTTCCAGTTGCTGATCATGATGTCTGGACATCGACGTTCTCGTTGCTGAAGGTGCCTATTGTCATTGCCTGAATGCAGCTGTTACTCAAAATAAAACCTTAAAACCCTTGATTTTTAAGTGGTCCTTTTTTATTATTAACAGAAAATGGAATGTCACTGTTCATGTGGATTGGGCTTCAAGTTGACCCCAACTGGTTGCATGAAGTGTTTGGAGTCCAAACCATTGGCCAAGTGGACATTGAAATGGTATGATTTTACATAATTATGTTATTCATGTACAATAATTATTGCATCTTGAAAGAAGAAAAGAAACACAGAGAAGAAGAAATGGTCACACTAAAGGATTTCATTCACAAGCTCAAAAGAGAGAACCACCTTGTACAGCATAATTATTAAGTTCTGCTCAGTAGCATTCATCTGAATGGTCACATCCTTTGACTCAAAACTGAGCAGCACCTTACAGCACCATAGGACAGCACCACCTAACAGCTTTTCTTTTAATGATCATACCCAATGATTTCACCCATAGCCTCAAAAGCTAGAACTACCTTTTACAGCATAAAAGGCTGCTCTTTAGTTTTCGTTGAAATGGTTACACTTTAGGATTCCAGTTAGACTCATTATAGTGATGGTATTGATTCATTATTTTTTAGCAATATTGTTATGACATTTATATTGTGCAGGTTTTATAATATATATATGTTCACGTGATCTAATGTACTGTAGTGTATGTTGCATTAATATTTCTCGTTTCTGTTATCAGACCTCTCTTCCAGTCCTTGACAATTCTCTCTCTACAAGACTTCACGGCATCATTCGTCAGATCCAGGAGCAGAGACAGCACACGCTCAAGGTAGTTTAACATTAACTTTTTCTCTTGAAAACTGTATTATTCTTGTTAAAGGCCCATGTTCACCCAATCTGCTTTGCTTGCCCGGGCTGATTTTCGCACAGATGGAAAATTGAAAAATCGACGTGCCAGCCAACTATAACGCTACATTGAACAATTAAACCATTTCAAAACAAAAACACAAGCGTGCAAAGCAGATTGGGTGAACGTGGGCCTTTAAATTCCAAAGAGGCATAACTAGAAAAGCATGTTTTGCTTCAAAGTGAGTGGCTAATTTTCTTGAGTGTATCATTTTACGATCAAACATCTCCTTATGGACACCTCCATAATACGGACACCTCTCTATTACGGATGGTTCAGTTGGTCCTGAAGATACCAAAATTTGTACAATGCCTACTTCTATAATACGGACACCTCTTAGCTCTATAATGCGAACACTTGGGTCTGTACCTTACTTTGGTGTCTGAAATAAGGAGGTTCGACTGCACTGAGAAATCACAACAGTAATGGGTCAGGCCGGCTAGGGATGTGCAGCTTGACAGGGTACGGTTTTCATTTGTTTGTTAAACAGGGTCTACCCAAGCGTCTGTTGAGTACCCCCCCCCCCCCCCCCCCCTCCCTTCCACAATTTCATTCAAACTAGTTAGCCACTTAATGTCACTAAGCTTTGACATCTTTTTTGTAATATTATGTTTTGGCTTTAAATTCTGTTGTTCGTTTCTTTTCAGTTAACCGTTGTACGGCAGAGGGATAAGCTTGAAGGATGGTTCAAACACTTCCTCGTTGAAGACAAAGGCATCAACCCGGCTGCTAGCAGTTATGTGGACTATCTTTGCCAAATGCACAAGGAAATCAGAAACTTGATGAACTAATATACAGCTGTGGAATCTACAGACAGTGAAAAGCAAGAAATGAACTGGGAAGATTGCTCAATGTGAAAAAAAGAAAGACGCTTAAAATTGCCTCCATTATTACAATATGTATTTCACGATTACCCAAAACTGCAGCTTTGTAATACATTCTAATGTTTTGAGTAATGGTGAGAAACTTGAATGCCAAAGTTCATTCTCCAAGAAGAGAAAATGGTCCACAAGAGGTTTATATGACAATATTTGAAAATATACTGAGAAAGTTTAGTTTTTAAAAGCCAGAGCATTCATAATATTTACTTGTCCATGGGATCTTTAGCTTTGGTAGCTTTCAAATATGCCATAGAAGCTAGAAGCGATGCATTTGTGTCCAATTTGTGCAAAAAAAGGTTGATAATTCAATTACTTAGGAACAACACAAATGTGTTGCTCCATAACTGTGTAAAATGAAAGTCCCCACACTCCCCCCTCCCCCATCCAGACTAAAATATATGCTTTGTTTACTGGTTATCAAATTAATGATCATTATTTTCTAACTCATCTGAAATAAACCAAGCTCAAAATTGATGTTGTTTGTGTTTTGTCCTTTATGTTGCACAGATTCCTACGGGTTAAATTAGGAATTTTCAAATTCTCATGTACTGTGCACCCATCCTGTTATGGATACTCTAGTAACTTCCTATGAACTAAAGCAGCTTGGGGTGAAATTTGGTAAAGATTCATTTTGGCTCGTGACAAGTCAGAGAAAGGTGAAATTTAGGTCTGAAATTTAAGAAAAATCACATTAATTGGGTCTGAAAACAGGTTGGGGGTTTCAAGAAGCAGGCCACCCCCCAAAATGACACTTTCACTAACAGGGTTGAGGTGGTTCATGGCAGTTTATAGTTATTTCCAGCACCTACACTTAGATGGATTAATACAACAATTCTTTATCAGTTGATGTTACAATAATGGTATCAAACATATGCCCAGTCACTGGCGAACAAGTTATGGTCATCGTCATGACATAACAGGTAATACTGTTACTATGGTAACCTGTTATGTCATGACGATGACCATAACTTGTTTGCCAGTGACTGGGCATTATTGTAGCATCAAAAAAGAATTGTTGTATTAATCCATCAACATATAAGTAATGGAAAATGCTGGGATCTTTTGCGAGCCACCTTAACTTGCCCTCAGGGGAGCATTATAAAGAATGCCAGGCCATAAATTAAAGCTCAAAGAACATTTTATTGTCAACCACTTTGCCTTATAACACCTTAAAATTGCAGTCACTATAACTGGTAACAGCTTATACTGTATTTCTTACAAGTTAATCGGGAATTCAAACTGCAAACCCTTGAATATAATGCTTTCTACCTAAAGGGGCAGTATCATGAGGTTCCATGCGCGGCACTGTTCACTTTTCTTGCACCGGAATTTTGGACATATCACTGTTAAAAGTCAAGGCAGTGTTACCTGTTAATGCAAATGGACAGAGTACAAAACTATTGAACATTTCACTCTTTCAAAACTTGTTCTACAAAAATACCATAAATCCTATGCTATTTGTATTTATTGACAAAACCTGGAAAAGGTTTTAATTTTAAATAATATTATTCGGTCACTAAGTATACTGAGGAATACTATTCATTTTTCTCTGAATTCAGAGTTCTCATCTTCAGTGGTACATATCTTTGACAGAATAATAGTCATAGGTGTCACATCTTCTTTGAACAACTCAACCACATTAGCAAACTTGTTTTTAATATTCCGCTTGCGAGTTGCTGCATGGAGAAGAATTACTGGAAAAAAGACAAAGTGAAAGTAAATCTGTTGCATACTCATGTGCATGCGTAAAAAAAAATTATGTTATATTTTCAGTAAAAATAAAGGGTGGTCCAGCACTTGTCCAAACAATGTCTGTGATTCACTAAGAAAACAATAGATTTGTCCCGCTGGGATAGGGGCATTGTTCAAGTGATATATCAATATTGTATTGTTTGCCAATCAGACATCATTTGGACAGTTACGGGGTAGCCCAAAATAAAACAAATTTTCAAGAACCCCCTTCTAGCGTAAAGACCATACCAGATAAATGTAAAAGCCAATGTCAGGAGCCCACATGGGCTCCTGCATGTCAATGTTAATTATGTCATTTTTCACCATGAGCTTACAATTTCTACAAAACGTTCTAAAAATCTAAAGGACTGGCCTCAAGTTCTATACTATAAATAGAAATAATGTTTACATTCACAGGAAGACTTCCACAGCAGTTTGCTCAATATATCTCAAAACGAATGTTATGCGATGTGTAACAAACATTCATCGTATATGTGTTAAAAAGAAGCTATATATCTAAAAGCAAACAATATTAAAATCCGACATGGAGAAGAGTTACTCCTGTCATTCAGTCATCGTTCCTGCAAACCATGTTGTTACTATTGAATGTTTTATAAATGAATGTTGATCTGCAAGGAAGCCAAGTAACTGGAAGGGTATATGACAAATGTGACACAGAGTAAAACAGAGGGCAAACCTTACCTCATGCCCCTACACACGAGTAAAAATTCCTTTTGTCTCCCTATCAGTTTAAAACCCAATAACCCCCCCCCCCCCCCCCCCCCAAAAAAAAAAAAAAAAAAAAAACCTTTCCTGGGCAGCCCGCAGGCATTTGAATGCCTGAAAGTCTCAATTCAACTGGAAAGTTATTGATCGCATGTATTACCTACCTGCCAGTGGCAAAGTCACTCCCCAAATAAACACAAAGATCGAACCCAGTGCATAGATAATCAGCACAGCAAGAGCAAGCACAGCAACAGGCACCAGGGAAGGGTACTGCCGCTTAAGCTGTGCAAGTCTTGGTTCACGACTTTGAGCAGCTCCAAACAGGAAAAAGGTTAAGATCAATGAAATAGCACCAATCATCAAATCCATTGGATACATGGTCCTGGAAAGAAAATATGAACCACTTTAATGCCTTGGAACAACTTGGAAAATGCTGACCACCGGAGCTTGGCCGGGGGGGGGGGGGGGGGGGGGGGGGGGGACTGACAGATAATCTTATATGCATATAGATGGCAAACTGTATTGTTCACTTTATCAGTCAATGACTGTTAAAAATATTGACAATAGACCTTATTCATAAATGGCGGCCATTTTATTATTCTTTTTCATCCATGCTAATCAGCCCACCTAGCCTCATTTTAGAGCAAAAATTATTTTGAATTTTGCACATGCTAACGAGGCTAGGTAGGCTAATTAGCAGGAATATGAAATAAATAAATTGGCAGCCGTTTATGAATAAGGTCTATAGTTGATGAGTTAAATATCTGTTGCTGATATCAATCAAAATCACACCTTTTTTTCTGTATCAGTTTTCGTAAACCATCAAGAGAGTCGGAGATTGAGGAAGTTGGCCAATCACAATCTTTGAGGAAGTAGACTATCATCAACATTAAATTTTATATTAAAAAAAACGTCCGATTTTCTTCTTTCATACCAAAGGAGTGGACTTTACACATAGGGGGACATTCCATACTTTTCCTCCCCTTCCCCTCCCCCACCCCACCCCCCCCCCCCCCCCCCCGCCCCCGCCCCGCCTCCCTCTCCAAAGCAGGAATCTGACCTTTCAAATTTTTGTTGGTGGACGTTTTTGTCCCAATGCTTCTCGGGACTTCTCAGGCTCCTTTGAACTTAAAATGCAAAAACTTGCCATCCTTATCGGGGGTGGAACTACAGTCGAACCTCCTTAATACAGACAACAAAGGGACAGACCCAAGTGTCTGGGAATGTATGGATTTGGGTATCTTTGGGACCAAGTGAACTGTCTGAACTAGAGAGGTGTCCGTACGGGAGAGGTTCGACTGTTCGTAGGCTATGCTGGTTGTGCTTGAAGCCGAGAGCACAGGGAGCCCATACAATCTGTTACAATCTGTTTGTGTAACATAATGACCGTTTGTAATTTTATAGGAAATGTATGGGATTTACCTAAATTTCATATTATGGCGACGTATCGCCAAATGTATGTACTGATCAACGCCAAATAAACGTTAAATTACCTTATTTGTTGTGTGTTGTCGTCCTTTTGCCGTAAAAGTGATATTTTGAGTGATTTTAAAGGATTCTGAGTTCGGCGTTGACTGTAGACAACAAATAAGGTATACAAATAAGGTAATTTAATGTTTATTTAGCGTTGATCAGTACATACATTTGGCGATATTCAGGTAAATCCCATACATTTCCTATAAAATTACAAACGGTCATTATGTTACACAAACAGATTGTATGGGCTCCCTGTGCCGAGAGCCCTAAAGATTTGGGCTTTTGTCCAATAATTGTTAGTAGAGAAGTGTCGGGGGTGGGGGGGGGGGGGGGGGGGGGTACTCCCATATATGAGCTATATAGGTATGTGCTGCTGTGAAGGGTATGGCAGTTCAGTCTTGGATAGGGTACAGTAATCAGAGATTTTTGGTCTAGAATAGGGTATCATTTTCCGCGAAACTGATCAGTTGCATGAAGAATTTAGTCTAGACAAGGTTTACTGGCAAATGGCATTTAAAACTCGGTACGGTGGGCAGTATGGCATTCTTTACTGACCCTTGTCAGAGTACCCCCCCCCCCCCCCCCCCCCCCCCCACCCCCCGCCTGGAAGAAGTGTGTACAATTCATAAAGATCATCATCTTGTGGTTAGGTTCTTGTGGTTAACTTATATCGAAATTTAATCACGTCATAAATCTGACGAAAATTTATTACCTTTAATAATATATAAACTTAAAGCGTATATTTTTCAGCAATAACTTAAGCTTATAGCTTAGGACAATTTGGAAATAGTATGCACAATTTTGATGGACTTGTAGGAACAGGTCTTAACAAAGCCGCATTTTAGTTACAATCGGACCGGTCTGCATGCTGGCTGGCCAGTTCTGACAAATGGAAAGGGCCCTTAGACTATGTTGCATCAAACCTGCCGTGGACAAACTTACCCAACCAAAATGAAAATAAGGATAGCACACAGAAAGTAGTTTGTTTGATAATAAATGAGGTTGTTAATCATTCTGTTATCCATCCTATCTCTGTCATGTAAAGTGGGAGCAGTAAATTGAGCATCCGTAACAAAGTCGTGAAGAGAACGAACGGGAGGCAGTTGAACCGCCATCTTGAATCCCGTGTTACGGTAGGTACGTCATGTATGGCGACACAAATTGTACCGCCTAGTGCTCTGTTGCTCAGGTTGAACAAGAAGCAAGTGTACTAGACACATAAGTGTACTGTACCTGGACACATTCTGTACCTGTAGCAGCTGTGGTACGCAGTAGCTACTACACGTATTCAGAGGGGGGACCACTCAAATCTGCTTGGACAATGCCAGTTTGAGAGCATACAAAATAAATGCGCCCATTCTACTGGGAGATGATAGCGTTTGCAGTCTCAATTTGTTCTAACATAACTTTATTTAAAAAAACGGAAGTCTTTTATGCTGGCGAATGTGCACATTTCAATTCATATCGAGAACGTTTTGTGTTAACAATTTTATATTTTCCCTTTTATAACGTGCTTATGCCTTAGCAGGAGCCATGATCGGTTGCCCGGAATCCGGTCGTATTAATGTAAAAGAACGTTAATGGCTCACCTCTGCTGCTGTCTAGAAGGGTCACGTGCGCGATATCGAGCCCTCTGATTGGCTACTCCCTAAAGTGACCGCTTCTACTACTGGATTCTTGAAGGTGTTCGCGTCAATTGCACCGCTATCGACTCAAGGCTTCACACTGGGAGTAACACTCAGGTTGATAGAAATTAGACATTTTTAAAAAGGGAGTGTCCTGTCGAAATAACGAAATTTTATTTACTACATTTCCAAGTTATATCACCAAATACCACCAAATGCATGAATTCATTTAATAAAAATATTCTATAGGGCATAATAGAAGAAGTTTGGAGAGAAACTGCGGGATTACAAGGATTGAAGTTGATTCAGTTGATCAAAATTGAATTCACAACAAGCGATCAAGAAATTAAACTTGCTATTCTGGTAGAATTTTTGAGATTTTTAGCCATTTTGTTGTCTCTTTAGTTCATGTCTTTGCGTTCATGACTTTTGGCATTTTTTCTTTTAATCGAATCAATAACAAAATTCTCGATTGTGATTGATCATTCACGCGCCTATTTCTCACGTAATTGGCGCGCGGTCACGTGGGTGTCCAATTACAACTTTTGTGATTGGCCACTTATTGCGCGCGCGTCAATCAGGTGTACTTAAATGGGTTCTTTTTTATTAGTTTTCCTCCTGCTTTCAAAATGATAGAAAATGAGTACACAAACGTCCACGTAGACTTTTTAATTTCGAATTTGTTTTGTTATTGATGCGATTAATTAGTAATTGGACTGAGTGGAGTACAATTCGTGTAATCGTGCTCGTAATTTCTAAAAGACATTAATAATTCATGCATGACGAGAACACAAAGGAATCAATGCCGTGAAGGGGTTTGGATACCCGGTCTTAATTAAAATAGATTTTGGCGCTTTTATTCCTTCGTTTTCTCCGCATTTAATTATCAGTTTGAGAAGCTATATCAAACACTCGAAAAAGTGTTTCATCAGGTATCCAAACACCTCGAAGTGGGTTAAAAGAAACTCGGCTGCGCCTCGTTTTTCAACCCACTTCTCGGTATTTGGATATCCTGATGAAACACTCTTCCTAGTGTTTGATATAGAGAAGTTTTCAATTGAGTGTCGTCAAACCAAAACCAAAGTAATTACTCTGACCAATCACAGCAGTCGTAAACAATCCAATGATCCAATCAGAGCTCAAAGCAATTACATGTCGGCGGCGCCAAGAGCGGGAAAACGCGTGCGAGCAAGTCACGATTGGTTTTGGTTTTACTTCTGATTGGTCGAGAAACTTGTGCGAGATTTGATAGCCAATCACAAAGCGTAGCAATGCAAAACCAAAGCAATTGTGTAATTGCTTTTGAAACTCAATTGAAAACTGCTCTATTACTTCAAATCGTCCTCGCGCCACTGTCCCTTTCATGAAGAAACGAACTTTGAAACCGGTAACAAATGCTAAGCACTCAAAACAACTGCATTAATTTGAAACACGTGTTTTATTTCATTCATATAGTCATTTGAGACTGAAATGCTCTTAAACAGTTATGAAACAGTAAAAAAGCGATCATAATATCCCTCCTTTTGGTCTTTGGCTCTAGTGTATTGAATCAAATGAATTATTTCATGAAAAGTCTGCAAAAATATTATCGTTGTTCTCTTTGTATTTAGTAAAAAAAGATTTCCATTGTAAGATCATCGTACGTTTAAAATGGTTCCACATTTCCCAAAGCTGGTATTATCTCGCAGTAGATTTCAATTCCTCGTAGAAAGACTTGCTCATTGAGGAATTCATCGTGGTCATGGAGAAGGATTGGAGTGTTGTTCATTGGCGAAAAACCGATAGCAGGATAACCAAGCTAAAAAGAGAAAAGATCATGACAGACTGTATTAAACCAGGGAATAAAGTACGTTTTTCTTAAAAAAAAAACTCTCCACTCTCGCTCTCCGTATTAACACTTTCCCCAGGCCTTTTTGGCCGCCTTCCTATTCATCTTAGTCTACGACCTTTTAGCCCGTCCTGTTTCCGATTTAGCAATCCTGACTGTTGGAATTTTCAAGAAAGATGAAAAGAAAAATCCACGTTAACAAGTAAGGGTACGGAAGCGGGTGGAAATCCATGAAAAGCTAGGCCACATTTCCCTTCATTTAGCAGGTGAGTCAGTTTTCAATTAAGTCCTCCTTCCAAAAAGGAAGATCTAAGATTAGTTTGTCCCTAATTGGAAAGGAAGATGATAAGGTGATTACAGCGAGCTAAGGGTCACGCGCAAGGCCAAACAAAAAATATACACAACGCAAAAACCTCGTTCCCAGGGTCCTGTAATTTCAGCTACGTCATCATCGAAGATGACGTAGCTAAAGAGAGAGGACCTTGGGAACGAGGATGGCAACGCAAACGAAAGAAATGGGGAGGTTAGACTGGTAGCTGTCCATTTTCAGTCAATAGAGGGGGGAGCAAATCTCGAAAACAAGCTCGGCGAGACTGGGGCGAGCGAACAAGCCGAGGGGAAACTGGCGGAGAGGCTCGCCGCTCGGCCGATCGCGTATTTGCTCGCCCACTCAACTATCCAGGTCATCCAGAGAGGGACTGGTAGCAGTCTATGGGGAGGTATAATTATTGTAAATTTTTATTGAATCGTGCGTCTGTTTATTAGCATGTAATGTTTTATGGATTGCCGTGCATGTATTCTACATGAACACGCGTTATATAAAAAGAATCTTAGTTCGCTAAACGGAACCCATCACATTCCGGCATCAAACTGCATCAAACTGCATCAAACTGCAAACATTACAACATCAAATTTTATGTTACCCCGCGTAGAAAACGACTGTCCGTTGCCGCTGGAAAAATCTCTTTCTCTAGTTTCATTTCCCTGAAAAATAACAAGATATTTAATATGAAAACTCGAGAAGCTGGTGGTGACTCCGTTGAGAGCTAAGAAAGACTAAAACTGGATGGTCGCTCAAGTAAGGTACTAAATACCTTAACATCTTCACAGCTGTTAGCAGTGGCAAGCGGGAAAAACATGCGAGACAAATATGAACTAGTGTCTTAACTGGTTTCAGTTCGATATATGATTGGCTTCTTTCCTCCGATTGGTTAGAGTAACTTGCACGTGACTTCTGAACCAAGTAAACAACTCGGGTAAGGGAGCAAACCAAAGATGGACATCCGGTCCAATTAGGAGAAGTGTCAGGTTATGGAGTAAAAAAACATAGTGTTTGTGTATGCTGGGACAACGACAGTGTTCGTTTATCAGACAGGGTTTAATAGAGCAAGCGGTTTTAGTATTAGGGCCTGTTTACAAGGAGGTAGGGTAACCCTAGTGCCAGGCTTACACTACCTTCTTGCAAACATGCCCTTAGAGACGTATCTAAAGAAATAACGGCTGGCCAATCACAACCGAAGCAAATAACGTCATGAACCAATCAGAATATCAGAATACAAAGCAACATGATATGAAAAACGTGCAACCGGTGCGAAGCTAATTTACAATTCGTTATATTTGGGCTTCTGATTGGTTGAAATGACATCTTTGTTCTGAGTGGCCAAGACATGGCTGCATTATGTTTTTAAACTAGTCATTGCTAAACAATTTTGTAGAATTGCATTGCTTAAAAACACACGTTACATTATATAACTAACATTTTCTTGCAAGCCGAACTGAACGCATTCCACCAGGGGTCATCATCTGCAGTTGATGTTAACGCCGTAGTTCCACTTTTCTGCGAAAAAAGCAAAATAAAGGCATTGAGATGGAAGTTGACCCAACCCTTTATCCTCGGTCACTTCAGGCTCCGTCCGATCTCATTCTTATAAGTGTATGTAAAGCGCCATGAGACATGTTATATGTGCGCTATATAAGTCTCTATTTATTTATTATTTATATTCACATACGAAAAAAAATGGCCATGTCACAAATTATACTTATAGAATGGTTTTCAATTGTATCATAAATAATTTCGCGATTGCTTTGGTTTTGCATAGCAACGCTTTGTGATTGGCTAAAAAATCTCGCGCCACTTTCTCAACCAATCAGAAGTAAAACCAAAACCAATCGTGACTTGCCTACACGCGTTTTCCCGCGCTTGACTTTGAGTTCTGATGGGTTAATTGGATTGTCTCCGACTGTTTTGATTGGCCAAAGTGATTACTTTGGTTTAGGCCTATTTCGATATATTATAATTCCAACTTGGTTCCGAGGCTTAGAGGAATAAAACAAAAGAAATTACATCATCCATCCCTCAACCTCGATGTAATTTCTTTTGTTTTATTCCCCTTAGCCTCGGAACCAAGTAAGAATTTTAATATATCGAAATAGCCCTAATTGAAAATTGCTCTATTGTCCATCATCGTAGACTACAAGTTGTCTCAGTCTCTTTTCTCTCAGGGATGTAATCAAACTGAGAAGTCGAGCAGGAGACTGTCGCGCCCTCTTGCACGTTTCACTCACTTGACTTTTATGCTAACTTGTTTATCTCTGACAGAAAATAGAGATACTTCTCGATGTCTATCGTCACCAAGGCAGATAAATAGACAAAAGCCGTTTGCTTCCAGAAAGACAACATAAGATAACTCAAAACTGAAAAATACCTCAAGAAATTCAAATGATACATCTTCTCCAGCCTCTTCGCACCACTGTTTGATCCTATTCTCAAATTCCTAGAAAGGTAAAGAAAATCTGTGAAGACGACTTACAAACAAAAAGCTTTGCCTAGAGGCGTATAGGGCGAAGACAGGACATGTCCGTCCAAACTATTGAACTCATGTCAACTGCCTGTTGTTTTTGGAGGTGCTTCCACTGCTGTGCCCGGGCAGTTTAAGTTCAATTTTCAGCGGCTAATGACAGTTTTTCAAAAAAAGCAAAGATACCACGCAGCTCTTTACAACCTCTTATTTCATTGGACCTGGATATCACGCAACTCTATTGTTTATTAGGGCTAGGGTCCATTGTTGTGTTGTTTGTTCTATTGTTTTTTCAACAAATCAGAGAAGACCTTGTAAGAGCTGCGTACTGCCCCAAAAAATTCTCGTTTCACTTTTTCACGATTTTTCTATAATTCTTTTGGTTTTTAATCAAAGCGTCCATATGTCCAGGCCCTCGAAATTCTCAAGACGTGTATATAAAGGGGGTAAAAAGAAACTAGGCATTAATCAAATACTTCATGACTTCTTGTCAACAACGAAACAGGCACGTTAAATACCTCAAAGTCCATTGTCGGAGTAATCCGTATGTCAAACACTGAAAGGAGACAAATATTGTTACATTAAGGAATGATTGAGCGCTGTTGAAGATGTGGTTGTCCCAAAGAGACCAGGAGGAGGAGCGAAGGCTGTACAAAAGGAGTGGAAGAAAGTGTAGCATGTTGTCTGTTGAGTGTGATAATCTGGGTTAGTTTAATTCAGTTCAGAAAAGAACTGTTGTCGTTGACAGTGACAAAATGACTGACGTTTCGACAACCCGAGTGAAGAGGTACATTGGCAAATCTTCAGTTGATGGTATAACTGTCTTTGGTTGTTGATGCCAAGTCAGATAAAGCCACTATGTTATTGTTGAGCCTAAAACTAACACTACAGGTAGGCGCGCTCGAGGCAACTAGTCACTGCGACCAAGTCGCCTGTAGTTGTTTAAGGCCCTGTCACAAGTATTGCGTATGATAGGAACGTATGAGTTGCGTATAAAAATTCACAAAATAATTTTCATACGCACAAAATGCCCTTGAAAATACAATGCCCTATGAGTAACGTACCTCTAGCGTAACTCTCGCGTATAAACCATATGTCCGAATACGCACAAAATTTTTAAGCATGCTTAAAAAAAATTTTCTGCCTCGCCGTATGTCAGCGTATGTCACCGTATGCGACCGTGGTTGAAACGTATGCCTAACGTACCCCTAGCGTATGTCAGCGTATACCAGCGTATGAGTGAGATTTTTCATACGCTGGCATACGCGAGTACGATACGCAATAGTGTGACAGGGCCATTACACGAAGAACCTGGTTGCAGCGACTGGTTTGGTTTTTTATTATTTTTTTCTCTTCTTTGGTCGCAGTGAGTAGTACACATGAGGCAACATGCAGAAACAATTTGATTTGGCCTTTGATTGGTTAATTCTTTTATTTGGTTGCAGGGACTAGTTGGACATGCAGTACACACGAGGAGATTGCTGCGACCAGTCGCTCCAATTTAAACCAGTTTGAATTTCTAAAACTAGTTGCTGTGACTAGAGTTTTTACCAAAAATTGGCAGTTCATACAGAGGCATAGTTGCGGCGATCAGTGTGTGCTGACCTTAAGATAGCCTGCGTATATATGGTCAAAGTATAGAGCAAGGCTGATACTACGTAGAACATTTAACGCGACAACGACATGATAGAGCCCAAACTGAAAGCCAAAATGCAACCGTGGACAGCTGCTGTGAAGTGGGTCAATTAGTAAACATTTGAATTCGAGCTCACATCTGTTGCCACCACCACGTGCCATTTGGTAGAAAATTGGCGTTCGCGCTAGTTTTTCCATCTTTTTGCTGCTACACCGTGCTGACGAGACCCAACCAGGTCGAAACAGCTGTCCACGGTTGCATTTTGGCTTTCAGTTTGGGCTCTATCATGTCGTTGTCGCGTTAAATGTTCTACGTAGTATCAGCCTTGCTCTCTGCTTTGATTTTATCTCTATTTTTGGCTGACTAGATCTGTTACAGATCCTATGTACACCGGTAGCATTTTCGTTCGCGGTCCTTTGCTTCTTATTTACTTGTATACAGCTATTTCAATTAAGTTTGTCGGATGAAAAAGGCGAAAAGCCAAGACCGCAAGGTAGTATGGGACTTTTGTGCAATGGCTATTTACAACTACCCATACTACCTTGCGGTCTTGGCTTTGAGCTTTCATCCGACAACGTTAATTGAAATAGCTGTATACAGTAGCAGGCGTCGGAGAGGGAAAGGGCACCTGCAATAAAGACCCCCTTTTGTTAATTTCTACGGACACTGGCGGCTGCAAAATTCCGATTGGCTAATTCGTGCTGGGAGGTAAACATAGTAAATTCCCACGTAAAGTCAGCCATGCGTATTGACAGTTGACATAATTTTATTATCAAGATGGGCGTAATGCAAATAGCCTGATTCTTATAGCAGGCGTTCCTTCCCTTCCCTTCCCCCCCCCCCCCCCCCCCCCTCCCCCCTCTTCTTTCTCGCTCCCTCTTCCCCAGCTCCCCATTCATACCTGATGACATTTCAGCTGGAATTACATTGGGCTGCACTCCTCCCTAGGATCAATAACAAGGTTTACTGTTGAGCAGAGTGTAAGCAGAGTATGCAAAAAATCACTGAAAGATTTACAACATTTGGTGCAATAATTATTTACCTCAGTGATTGTCCAGTTAACTGTGGCCACATCACCCAGTCTTAGGTCAGGATTAGAATTTAACCTTCAACAACAACAGCCGTGTCATGGATTATGGATCAGAAATCTGTCGTGCTGCCCTTTTTCCATATTTGTTGATAAATACTGTTATTACCTTTTACTTCCAAGAGTACCAAAGATAACAAATCGTAAAAAATCCTAAATTTCATTTTCTAAAATATTGAAAAATAAACAGTACCATGCAAAAGTACTGCTGAAGAGGTTTCATTTGAATGGTCACACCATAGGATTTCGTCCACAGACTCAAAAGTTAGAACAAATGGTACCATGCAAAAGTACTGATGAAGAGGTTTCATTTGAATGGTCACACCATAGGATTTCATCAACAGACTTAAAAGTTAGAACAAATGGTACCATGCAAAAGTACTGATGAAGAGGTTTCATTTGAATGGTCACACCATAAGATTTCATCAACAGACTTAAAAGTTAGAACAAATGGTACCATGCAAAAGTAAATCCTAAGGAATTGTGTTTTTTTTTTATGAAATGGCAGAGTAAACTGAACATGGAGGATTGTGACTGACTGTGATGTCTATGATCCAGTCCCCCAATAAAAATAAACTGTGTAGAGCTATAAGATCACACATTCATTCATACGATAAAAATACATATCATGCAACCATATCATGTTACAAAATCAGTAGTGCAACATGTGTTAAAGAAAATAGAAAAATCTGGAAAATGGCATGCAATACATTTGGTGCAAACATGTAGGGGAGAAGAAGAGAGAAGGAGAATTTGAATGTTTATACATAAATACTCTATAATCCTTGAGTATTTGCATCATGTTATGTCAGCACAAAGCGACCATCTTCTTCTGCATGTAGATGAGCTTATCCGAAATGGCTACCCATCCAATCAGAGTATAATATGATCAAAATTTTGAAAAAAAGGTTGCAAGAATGCTACTTACTTCTTCTTCTGTTCTTCTCTAAAGGACATAAAGGATTGAACCACTTTACACTGTGAAGAAGAAATCAAACAACACCTTTAAAAATACAAAATTTCATCCCATTTGGAATTTACTAGTTTTACTAGCCACCTATTTGCTAGGCTCGATTTACAGCATCTACTTTGCTTGCCAGGTCTTTAAAGGAAATGACATTTAAAAAAATACGTCTGCATACTTTCCAAAGTGAGATGTCTATTTCAAACTTTGCTGTCAGCCCTGTGTATGTGGTAGGAAAAGCTCAATTGTGGAAAGAGCGCTGGTCTGCAGAGCAGGTCACGGGCTCAATTCCCAGGTGGACCGACACTCAGGGTCTTAACCCTTTAAGCCCTAAGAGTGATCAGCATCAAATTTCTCCTTGTAATATCAATGCCTTATCAATATAAAAGGTCATGAGAATTAAGGACATGATCCCACAAGATGAATTCTCTTGATATCCAAACAATTTCTCCCCACTACTTCTATAGGAAATGTATAGGGACAAGAAATGAGAATTTAAATTTTGATATCAGGGCTTAAAGGGTTAAAATAACTAAGGGTGAAGTTGCTACCTTTGCTATGATATCTGCAAATGGTTACACCTCCACCTGGCTCGGATGACATAAAAACAGTGTCCTCATTTAGTTCTTTCATGCTAAATACATTAACACTTCAATAAAGTCAATTTGTTTTTATATATGCACACACCATCTTTTCACCAGCAGTGCCTTCTATGAACCTGGAGCCATGACCTGGGGAACCTTTACAAGTTACTTTCACCCCTAAAACAATATACAAGTATAAATATGATACAGTTATCGCTCATTTAAGGGACACAGTGCCTTGCTGAAATTACAAAATTTCACTTGCCTTATTTCCATGTTATATTGCCAAATACCACCAAGAATACATAAACTAAATTGGATAAAGAGATTCTATAGAGCAAAATGAAAGGAGTAGTTTGGAGATAAAGTGCAGGATTGCAAGGATGGTAGAGGATTACAGTTCATGACATTGGATTTCATGACAGTCAAGAAATCATAATTGCCATTCTTGTGGAATTTTTAGCTTTATTTTGTTTCTTTAGTTAATATTTCTTTGCTTTCAATTCAATACTTTTGGCAATTTTTCCTTCCTATTTCAAGATTAGTAAAGCAAGCTCGAAGCAAGCTCCTGCAGGGCCATTATCACAAAAACACAATATCAGCTGGGACACTGTCCCTTTTTTTTTTGGGGGGGGGGGGGGGGGGGGGGGGGGGAGGGTTGG
Organism: Dendrophyllia cribrosa; assembly: GCA_024195265.1. Taxonomy (NCBI): domain Eukaryota; kingdom Metazoa; phylum Cnidaria; class Anthozoa; order Scleractinia; family Dendrophylliidae; genus Dendrophyllia; species Dendrophyllia cribrosa. The sequence goes on from JAJLRJ010000005.1 coordinate 14,136,775, forward strand.
GGGCTTTAATTGGAATTTTAAGGTACTGTTAGAAATGACTCATCACTTACACCAAATAGGTCTCTCTCCATAAAATATTGTAAATGCCTCAGTTGGGTTTGCAAGTCCTGGTGATATTAAACATAAAACTGAATAAATACTGACAACAATACCTCAAGTACAACAGCATTTTATCTAATAACACAAGATGATTGATTGATATGAGCTAAGCTAGAAAATATTTATATAAAGACTGACAATCGTTTTGGTTAGTGATTCATGTATGGTACCTTCATCCAAAGCAAAACCAACATTCATTGATTTAAAATCATCCTGTTTCACAAATTCATTCATTCCTTTAACTCCTCCAATTTCTTCATCTAGTAATGAAACAATAAATAAAAAAATTACAACGTGAGTAAAGTCAGACACAACAAAGGGAAGTTGAAACTCAACCAAAATTAATAACTTTTTATTAAAAGAGTTATAGTTGTTAGATTTTTTTGTCTCCCAGGGCACTCATCCCAAATATCTTCCTTTCGCAGGGCAAGCAAACTAAACAATAGACTGCTGGTTCAAAGCAAATTATGATGAAATCAGTGACATAGGCAAAACAAAGAGACCAAATTGTCGTCTCCATCCCAAAGCCACGTTACGCTAAAATTATTAGTCACATTGAATATTTATTTGTTACAGACCAATAATATTATTGCTGGTACATGTAGCCTTCTTTATAAAAGAAACAAATGTGCAAATATGGTTTGCATGCATGCAGACTCAGAGTTCAGTGAATGATTCTTGGACGCATCGTGCTTCTTATGTTAGACTAGTTGTGCTGCTTTTCATTTGGTACATTCAAATATAGAACATTACAAATTAAATGTTCCTTAGCGTGTGCATTACATGGTTTTACAATTTACTATATATTTACCCCCAAGATGATTTTTTTTTAATTCAATACAAAATAATCAATTTATATCAATCTAAATTCATCAAGATTTTTTAGAAATAAAGAGTGATTTCTCGGAGCAATTCTTCCGAGGCTAAAGAGCAAAACAATGATTGAAAGTAAATTGATAATTTATTCTAAATTTTAACACTGATTCTTCACAACACCTGCATTTTAGAATTCCACACTGCTTGTAGTATGTGGTTTAAAGATTTTTGCAATAAAAAGTCAATTGAAGAACACAGGAAAATGAGATTGTAAACCAATATCCTTATCTAGGTGCCAAGACCATTGGAGTAAACTGGACTGGACTACTATGGTTTATGGACTGTGGAATGTGGACTATCTAAGAATGTGAATGATTGGATGGTGCAATAAGAACTATGGAATGTGGGATATAAAACGTGCACTGGACTTTGCATAATGGATAGTGGATTGTAAATCAAGGATAGTGGACTGGACTTCTGGCTGTGAATTGTGGACTGCTAACTTCGGACTATGAAATTGGTACTGTGAATTGTGCACTGGACTGTGGACCATTGGATTGTGGACTGAACTATGAAGTGTTGATTGTGACTTGCAGACTGTGGAGTATGAAAGGTGTGCTGTTGACTAGGTGGACAGTCTCACGAAAAAAGAGTTTAGCTGGGATTGCTGAGTGGGGACTCGGACCAAACATTACTGTTAACTTTTATAGAGCAATTTTCACTTGAGTGTCGTTAAACTAAAACCAAAATAATTGACGGGCTCGGGGCATATCCAGCCTATGTTGCTTTTGAGGTCGTTTTTTATTTTTCTCGCTCAGATTTGTCCATTTTTGGCATGTGAACTACAAATTACAGTGAAACCTGTATTAAGCGGACACCCTCGGGACCCTCGCTAGTGTCCGCTTAATAGAGGGGTCCGCTAAATACAGGTTTGTTTTACAATTAATATGGGAAAAAAATTTGGGGACCCAAGCAGCTAGTGTCTGCCTAATAGAGGGTGTCCGCTTAATACAGGTTTCACTGTAGTTGCAAAACATTGTTCAGATTTGTTTCTGTTGTTTTTTTTCCGTCATTTTCGAGAATTAACGTATGCAAAAAAAAATCTGCATGTCTCCCGCTGAATCCTGCTCGAAAAAATGAATCCCAAGGTTTACCCGAATTTCTTGATTTTACGCTGTTTTTTCACTTCAGATGGCCAAGTTTGGGCCCGTACCACTGAATTCCGCTCAAGAAAAATAAATCCCGAAGTTCATTCCCTCAAAATCGCTTCATTTTTATCACCGATAGTCAGCCACTTAGATTTGCGCCATCTCCCTTATCGTTACGGACCTCCTTTATGAAGCACTCCCGGTCCTCCGCTGCCGGCTCATAGTCTTTGCCCGCCTTGCTGAATTTCACCCGGCCGCAAGAACTCACTTTGAGCTGCCCAACGCTGTATTTCAATCTCCCGTGCGACCACGCAAAGCCGACCTATCTGCCACCATCACAAAGCATGTCAGGATATCAATGGCGAAAACGAGAACGGAATGTCCTGACCAGTTTCTTAGGATTAGTGCAAATTTGACAAGGGTTTGTGATATTATTCATTGTACAATAAAATTAGGCAAATCTGAGCGAGAAAAAAAGTAAAAACGCTCAAAAAGCAACATAGGCTGGTTATGCCCCGACCCCTTCATCTGTCTTATCATAACAGATGCAGACAATCCAAAGAGCCAATCAGAACTTCAAGCAAACACACGTAACCAGGTGAAACAAGGGAAAACTTGTGTGACCAGGTTACCATTGGTTATAGTTCTGCTTCTAATTGGTGGAGATTATGGCGCATGATTTTTTAGCCAATCACAAAGTGTAGTAATGCTTAATTGAAAACCACTCTAAAAGAGAAAAAAACCTTTACTAAATACCTGGAACAAAAGTGAGATGAACTGTTCTACAAAGGCTTATTCCTTGAGATCGTAACTTTCTTATAGCCTCAATGTACCTTTGATTAGCAAAAAAAAGAACAAATTAAATTGAGTTACCTAATTCACCGACCTTAATGTATATCAAGAGTCTACAATATCAAATAAATTAATAGCAATTACGGTATTTAATTACACTACACAAAGTATCCGTGACTGAAAAAACTTCCCACTTACTGGATGCCAACACATTTCATGTCCTGACACAAATAAGAAAAAGAAATAAAATTAAATGTTGTTAGGTTGGTACAAAACTAAAATGAAATTAATGATATATGCATGCACACATATCAAATGAGTCTCATGCATGGCACTTTATTATAATTACATGCTATCGTGGCAATGAGATTAGGGATGTCTACTTATGAAGGTACCTCCGGGAGTTACTATTGGTCCTGTACATGTGTTAAATATTATGCTCTACAAGTACATATAAGCAGGGGTGTAGCTGAGAAAAAACTAAGCAGGCTCATTAACAAGCCCAGCAGGTTTGTCTGGCTTGTGCACCTTCAAAATCACCCTGAGTCTTTGTTTTGTAGTAAAATTTCAGCTGGTGATAAGTTCTCTTTCAGCTGGTGAAATTAGCCGGCAGCCGGCTCTTAGCTACATCCCTGGGTAAGGGGGGTTCTAGCATTGGAGTTTGTTAATGAAATTCTAAAGCTATTGAGCAATGCTTTCCTGTGGTGCTGTGTATTATGCTGTATATGGTGGTTCTAACTTTTGAGTCTGTCAATGAAATTCTGCAGTGTGACCATTTTAATGAACACTATTGAGCAGTACTTTCCCATGATGCCGCATATTGTGTTGTACAGGGAGATTCTCGCTTAATTAAGTAACATACATTAATTTTGAATTTACAATCAACTTTCTCTTAAATGGACACTGTTGGATCCAGAAACAGCTGTCCATCTTATAAAGGAGTCCAACTTGTACAGAGTTCAGTAGCAGTAAATAAGTGATTGAAATGAAGTACAGACCAACTACAGACATAAAAGATTGTTATCTCTTCTTAGGACAAATCATTATTTTAGCAGGACCCCTCTGGATACCAGCCACGTTGCTGAATTGGCCACCCCTTGTTCTACTACTACTACTACTAGTAGCCTGCTACTGCTACTAGTACTATGACTGTCTAAGAGTGGTGTCTGCCTTAGAGGAGTGCCATTTTAACGAGAGTTGACTGTATTAAGCAATAACTTTGCTATCATAGCAGACCTGACTTCCTCGAGCATAAATATCACCATTTTCAGTCTTGTGGGCAGAAAAAGGTTCATATGTCCAATGTTCCTATGATGAAATAACACAGAGGCATTATTCCAGAAAATATCCACTTTATTATTTTATGTCATCTTATTAGGGGTAGTGAGACTCACCAAGATGCCAGGACACTGGCTTTAAATCCAATCCCGAGACACAGAGCTCCAAAAGCATGAGCCAGAGACAATAAACTACAGCTTTATGCAGTGTTTACATTTACAATGAATCACTCACTTACTTATGTTTCCTTATTTTTAACCCCTTTAATACCTAATATCAAAATACAAATTCTCCTTTCTTGTCTCCATACATTTATTACAGAGTAGTAGGGAGACGTTGTTAAAATATCAATCACATCATGACCTCTCTGATAGATTATGCATTCTTTTGGTGTTACAAAGAAAAATTTGATGGTTACTATGGGTGGTTTTCACGTTATATCACGGCGGCCGTGTTGGTGCACACCTAGAAAAGAATTTTAATGAACCTCTTTTGTTATGTGCACCAACATGGCCGCCATGGTCTTTGTCATTTGAGTCCCACAGGACTGAAGGTCACGTGAGTGAAAACCATCTATTAAACGGGATATGCCAGACTCCAAAGTGCAACGTTTCAAAATTGGGGTACTTTTCTATGGTTCTGCTTGTTTTAAAGTATTTTACAAAGTAAAATTTGGTATTATCATGAATTTGGATCTTTGGAACGCTTTGTGTAAACTTACTGGAAACACTGGTACAACATCCATGTGGCTGTTCAACATTATGGATGGCAAGCTTGGATCACTTCCTTCCCATGTTATGATAAAAACTGTGACTCGACCAGATTCATTCTAGTGTCATTAAAATAAAAATCAAATCAACATTAAATAAAACAGTCTTCGAGATTAAAACATGCTATATATTTAATATACAAAATGATTCTGCAAAATCATTCCAAATAGAATTATTTAAATAAACTCTACCTGAATTAGAGATATGGGGCCGGATTCACGAAGCCCTCCTTAGTTAAGACATATCCTAAGTATTGTTTCTTAACAATAGTCTACTGTCATTCCAACAATAGGCTATTGTTAAGAAACAATACTTAGGATATGTCTTAACTTAGGAGGGCTTCGTGAATCCGGCCCCTGGTCCTGATTTGTTGCTTATCAACAAAGTTTACATCCTAATATTTCAAACAAACATTCTTCTACATCCTAAAACCTGATGATCATTATCATCATCATCGTCGTCATCACCATCACATCCCACACTTTTGCACCTAGTAGTACACAGGGCAGAAACACCACTTGTACACTGATTTTATTACAGATTTATGTATAATGTCAAAAGTTTAGATAGATAAGGGGATACCGGGCAAAAATGACGAGCATGAGGGTGTGGTGTTGGTTCAGGTGGCATACTGTTATAATTTTGTGATCTTACCTTAATACATTTAAATGGAAGGTCAAGTTCTCCAGCTATTTTCTCTAGAAAAACTATAGCACTGTCTGATAAAAAATAAATAAAGTAAGGTATAATTAGTCTCCTCACAGGCAACTCTTGGGTGCAAAAAATAAGGACAAGTAAAGGGTCAGGCGAGAGACTAGTAAAGAAGGCTAAAATGCAACTGATTAGGGAGGGGGGCAGAAGGAGAGAAAAAAACGAAGTAGTCCTTTTGCCTGTTGAGAAGGCTAAGGTATAATAAATATTGGGGAAGGATGGGGGGGGGGGGGGGCAAATTTAATTCCTCACTTACCTTTTACTCCTTCCTTGGGAGTTCCTACCTTTTTGCACTTTTGCCATTGTAAAACGTTATGATTTACTGTAAATTTCTCCCATTTTCTGTTACATCACAATGCCATTTTCTCATGGTTTCCCCACCCCCTGCCCTGTCAGTTCTCACCCACCCCTACCCCACCTCATGGAAATATCTGATTATAGCACTGCATTTAAAGTGTAACAAAATTAATAGAGTGTACAAGGTCATGTAACCTGCACTGATGGAAATAATCAAAGGTGCATTTTCTTTCATTCCCACCAAATGTTTTGGGAAGTTTGGTCATTGGTAATTGGGCATGGGGCATGCGCATTTGGGCATACAGAACGCAATGCAATGCTTTGCTTGAGTGACCGCCAAACAATAGCTTCCCAATGCGCAATTGCCCAATGCCCAAAGCAACCTTTTATATTGATTTAGACATGTAAGAAGCAGGCGTCCGCTAAATTAGCATAATTAAGCAACTGATATTCAGTTGCACAAATTGAAATACTTTAGCACGATAAAGACCTTTTAATGGACTGAGAGTTCATGTTTGGCAAGAAAGGTACACTTACCATAATCTGGTTTTGGCTGTACGGTTTTTATTCTCAAATACTCCCTAAAAACTGTCACAGAAGGATCTTCTTCAACCTTCGCCCGCTTTGCCGCCATTTTGTCTTTGCAAAACTACACCCTCTCCCAGACTCTCTCCTGTCTTCTCCCCTGCCACCTCCCTGTCTCCACCCTCCCCCCACCCCCCTACCCCTACCCCCCGCCATGCTGTTTACAGTTTCCCCACAGAGCTACCAACAACCGTCATTCCTTATTACAAAAAACAAACAAGAAAACATAAAACCAAAAATTTATTTTTACGTGTTGGTTTTACTTATTACCGATCTAGCTATTTCTTTATTTGATTGAGCTATCTTAACCCCACTCCCACGGGATTTTTCTTACCCTACCCCACGCCGAGTGAGTTTATTTTCGTGTGCGCGGGGTCAACGCTTTTGTTCTTTGGTGATTGTTGTCGTCTGGTTCAAAGTTTTCTCTGATCCACTGCAGGGTTTACTTTCTCTTCAGCTCTGTTTGTAAACACGTTTTCTTCCGAATAACACGTTGCTTAGGTGAGCAAAATTCCTTTTTTGCAAAAAAATAATAATTTGACTGGCCTGATTCTCAGATCAGACGGTAGACGAGTTCGCGAGAGCGTTCGACCTTCGGACCGTCCCAGAATCAGGATACAGTTTGGGATATCGGACATAACATAATATCTAATAATCTTAAGAATCCATGAAGTCCGTCTGCATGTCTTCCTCCCATTCCCATATCGTTGGGGAATTGGGTGAAGTGAACAATGTACAGTCCCGTTAAGGCTGGTTTTCACTAGCGCATAAGCATAAGCACAAGCCAACATACGCAGACTCAGTAACATGTTGATCATTAGTGCCTATTGTTCTGTTTTGTTCAAACAATTGGAACTAATAAAGAACACGTTACTGAGTCTGCTTATGTTGGCTTGTGCTTATGTTTATGCGCTAGTGAAAACCAGCCTTTACTCTTGAGATTGAAATACTGAGTCGAACCTCCCGTATTAAAGCGACCACCCAAAAGGGGTCACCTACGAGAGGTCAGATTACAGGGGGTCTAAACTTTGAATCATATGAACCTGTATTAATTTCAATGTACAAGGGGGAGGGGGGGATACTTGGGTATGTTTTGGGTGGGTTTGTGCTGCCAAGGTTTCCAAATTTGGACCCCATTTTAGAAAGAATATTGCATTCAAAATGATAGAAACACGAAAAAAGCAAGTGACACACTCAAACACCAACCCCGCGGTCTGGCCAGTTCCTTACACATGCGCACAGCCATATCACCCGGGCAGTGGCAGCCATGGACAGCTGTTTCGTCCTTGTTAGGACTCATCAGCATGGCATAGCTGTCGGACCCCTACACGACTTGAAAGTCGTTTTTAGGTGCCCTTTACTGCCAAGGCAGATGCAAGCATCCCTTTAAGTGCCAGCTCCACACAACACATGTGGTAGATGTTGGCTGGGGACATGGCCAATTTTTAATACCCCATTCTAGGTAGGGACCCATACGTAAAACACACAAGGTGTGGTTGTGGGAGTTAAGGAGCTTCTTGTTGTTGTGTATGCAGTCTTGGTCACATCCATCAAATATGGAGAGCATCTCTGTGCTCTGCACTCTCCAGGGGCGGATCCAGGATTTTTCTTAGGAGGGGGTGCACCTCTAAGGAATGACGTAACTGAAGGGTGACGTAAACAAATTTTAAAAGCGAACAACGCAGACTAGGTCATCTCAGGGGGGGGTGCGCACCCCCTGCACCCTCCCCCTAGATCCGCCCCTGCTCTCTTCTTTGCCACAAGAAAACATAAAGCCAAGATCACCAGGGTCAGAAATAGCTAATTGCAGCATGAACCATCTCCAGCTAGTTTATGACTTTCTACCATTTGAATTACATGGCCTAGAAATTGACGACATTATGCGGCATGATAGGCAGAACTGGAGGTCTGGAGGTCAATGCCAAGAGTTCAACATTGTCTTCAAGATCACCATTTAATTATAACCACTACATGATATATAAAATAATACTTGGTGATAAATGCTGCTTTTTAAGCCCTGGTGTTATACAACTTTGCAAGGCTAATTTTGGGCTGAAAAAAAAAATATATTGTGATACAGTGAACCATTTTTTTTAGTCAATTATGCATTAATCTTGTAATGATACTCGCAAGACCGTTACAAGTTTTGATTCACATACATTTATTAAAAAGGCTCCTTTCAATATTGTTGTAGTTTTTGATCAGTGCAGTGTGCAAAGTGTTATCAGTGACTTCTAAACCTTCCAAGCTGAAACGTTTTTTTTGTCTGTATATTTCCTTTACCACAAGAGCGCATGGACAAAACACAAACACGGTGGCTTGAGGCAATAGAGAGTCCGATTTTTTGATATGCCCAGGGGTCAGAGTTTTTTTGTACACCCAGGGGTCTGAGTTTGAAGTTGATCTGAAGTTGATCCCGGGGATCTAAGTTTTTCTGGGGTTCGAGGGCTGAGTTATTGGGGTCTGTTTTTGATACACCCTCTTTAATACATGTACTTGTCTGCATGTGTTGCTTTCAGAACTTTTTACCTTGGTTTGTGCCCTCAGACAGGGCTGCATTAATTTTTTTTTTCGCCACAGCTTTCTGCTGCTACTTGCGAGTCTGTTGAATGACCTGACACAAGTCTGTTTGCAAGTTGGCATCAATTTCCAAAACGTTTGTTGAGCAGACTTAATTATCCTGGGGGGGGGGGGACTCCCATATAAAAATGACGGGGGTGCTCGTCGTACCTTTTAGGGGTCAAAATTTGGAGATTGGTACCGCTTAGGGTACTAAAATCTAAAATGACCACCATTAGAATTATCGCGGTACCTTTTAGGGTATGAGCTGAAAAAATATGACAGAATATGACATGTGTCGTTTAAGAATTGGTACCTCTTAGGGGTAAAAATTATTTTTAAGCCACACCCATCAAACGAGATTCTGGTACCTTTTAGGGTGTTTTTCGAAAATTTCTGATGAGCACCCCCGTCATTTTTATATGGGAGTCCCCCCCCCCGGGTTAATTATGTCTTTATTAATAGCCATGATTTAAAACAGTATCGAGGAGCTGATGTCCGATCTCATTCTCATAAGTAAAGTATGTAAAGTGCCATGAGACGTGTGATATATGTGCACTATAGAAGTCATTCATTCATCTTTGGGACTAATCAGTATCGAGTATCATAATTTATACAAATGTACATGTATTATGTATCTTTATTTGATTTTTTTCTTTCACAGAATGTCTTCTGGCAGTGAAATAAATACTAATGGAATTCAAAACTTGGTAATAGTACATTCACTTTGTTCCATCGGTATTAATGGTAATAATGTTTTATTTTTGACCTGAAGTCATGCAGGTCTACCACCTTAATAAAAAAAAATAAGGTTTCTATATATTTTATTTATTTCACTTTTCAAAACTTATAGATGCTGGGTGAAACTGCAGAAAAGATGAAAAGGTAAATAATTTGCATTCATTCACTGTAGTAAGTAAACGGTAAACACCTGAAGGGCTTGTTTAATATTATGCCTCATGAAAAAGTTGCTTTAATTTATTAGAGGCGGGTGCATGGCGATGGGCGGGGGGGGGGGGGGGGGGGATATAGAGATAGGTGCCGATGGAAACACTCAAATTATTATTATTTTTACTGAAATTTTACTAAGCCACTACGAATGCATATACAAGAAAAGTTCATAAGTTTTAATTTTTTATTGTACTTTTAGGACTGGAATTGTCTTTGATGAAAGGATGAAAAAGCATTTTAATGTGTGGGACATGTAAGTCTGTCTATCATCTATTTAAATTAATGTTCACTAGAAATCCCTGGCTTACAAGAAATGTTAAAATCACTGCAAGTTGACAACTTCTGCCAACTTGTGACGACATCGGAACAATCAATTATATTGGCCATAAAAATCCTCACTTTGAAGATGTCAACTAAAAAATTAATTTGCATACCAAGGCCTATTTCCTTGTAATAATTATTTGAAAACACTTAATATTTGTTTAAGTATAATATTTTTTCAGAACTCATCCAGAGGTCCCTGATAGGATTCAGCGGCCATACGACAAACACAAAGAGTATGGTCTCCTAGAAAGATGCCAGCAACTTCCTGTAAGTTAAGCACAAAAATAGTTAAAAAAAAAGAAATTATAGGGAAATTATGAAATTTAACGATCATTTCTAGCGAAAATTCTTTGTTGAAATTTTATTGAATGGCGATGTTTAAAATAAACAAGAGGCTCCAAGTAGCCTATACTCATGTGCATGCGTAAGAAAGTTTTATGACATATTTTAAACAAGATAAGAAGATGTCCGACATGGAGAAGAGTTACTCCTTTCATTCAGTCATTGTTCCTGCAAACCATGTTGTTACTATTGAATGTTTTATAAATGAAGGCTGTACCACAAGGAGGCCAGTGATTCTTCTGTGTGTTATATATACCTAACGTGAATATTAGTAATGTTAGTGGGGTTGTCGGAGACGGTGTCATGACACTTCAGTAACGCTGTTTTGCTGGAAGTGAGAGTGACCAGAAGTCAAGAAACCGGAAGTGTATATGGCAAAGCTATGAACCGGAAGTGCGCGATTTAAAATATGCATGTATAAATTTGCATGCACTAATGTGACACAAAAAAGAAAAAGAAAAGAAAAACAGAGCCCAAACCTTAACTCATGCCTCTCCGCCCATGAGTAATTACGGTATCTTTGAGAAACATTTACCAGCCCCCTACCCCTCTGGAATTCCTGTTAAGTCATACTTTCCTTGGAAAGCTTTGGGGTTTGTGACCACCCTCCCATTTAGATTTCCAATGACCTCCCTAGGGGTGGCGAATGGTAAATCCGAGACGCCGAGACCCTTGTTTCAAAATCCGAGATCGCGACGCAGCTACGTTATAAAATCCGAGCCCGAGACTTAGTGCCAAAAATATCCGATTCACCTATCAAACAACAAACAAGGATGAAGAACAAGAATGCTTGACAAAAGTATCTGAGACTCCGAGACCTTGAGGAAAAAAATCCGAGACTCCGAGACAGAAAAAGCACCAGCCAAACGAGACTTTAAGACTTAAAACAAAAACTGCTGAGATTTCGAGACCGGACCAAAATTTTCCGAGACCCACGATTTTGAAGGTACCATTCGCCACCCCTCTCCCTGAGGCCCTGTTTAATAGAAGGGGTGTGCAATGTCCCTTGTCTGAATTTCAAAACTTGTCATTTTGCAATTTCATGAGGTTTGCGTGTCGCTGTTGGAGTTTCATGCACTTCCATGCTGCAAGTTCGCAATTTCACAGATTGAATCTTCTTGCCATTAATCGTCATTTCATTCCACTGATGTCGCTGTTTTGATGCCATTTTACGTCGCTGTGAAAGTAAAATGAGTTTTTGAGAAAACATCAAAATCTCTTTTCTATTCATTATGTTACAAAAGTATGTGGAGTTGAAATGATGCAAGCTTTACATGCACACCTTAAGCTTAAGCCAGTTATCAGCTGTTAATTAGAACTTATAATGTCATGTTTTTTGCCATAGGTTTCAGTCACATTTTTTCTCTAGCCAAGTGTCGTTTACCTGTCTGTTGCCTGTTGGTCAACTGTCAGTTATCTGTCAGCCGACAGTCGGTGGAGGGGAGCTGTTCACTTTTACTCATATATGCACATGAATAAACTTCTGTATTGAGAGCTGTTGTAATCTGAAAATGGTAAAATGTTTTTTTTTTATTTTAGTCTCGGTTTGCTACTGATGATGAGCTGCTCAGTCTACACAGGTATCTATTAAAATATATGTTGTGGTTTAATTTAATTTCATTTTATTTACCCTTATAATTCACCTTTTGACTTCCAAGAAATCGAACATTTAACATTCATTCAGGGAACATGTAATGATTTTTCTTGAACTTTAATAATTTTTGATTTGATAACTTTATTTGCAAGCACAAAGTTAAAAAAAAAGCTAGCCAGCTTGCAGCTTGGTTACACCTAAAATACACTGTATTTAAGCCTTTGGAACCCTGGGCCTGGTTGCATTAAACCTACAGTATTATATAGCATAATGATTCAATTTAGTGCCTGGGGTACTTATTTACTTTTGGAAGTTCAAGGGAGGGCGTTTATTGAAGAGTGGGTGCTTATTAGGGAGGGGGCGTTTATTGAAGAGTGGGTGCTTATTAGGGAGGGGGCGCTCATTGAAGAGTGGGTGCTTATTAGGGAGGGGGCGCTTATTGAAGAGTGGGCACTTATTAGGGAGGGGGTGCTTATTGAAGAGTGGGCGCTTATTAGGGAGGGGGTGCTTATTGAAGAGTGGGCGCTTATTAGGGAGGGGGCGCTTATTAAAGAGTGGGCGCTTATTAGGGAGGGGTCGCTTATTGAAGAGTGGGCGCTTATTAGGAAGGGGCGCTTATATATTGAAGTGTGAGCGCTTATTAGGGAGAGGGCGCTTATTGAAGAGTGGGCACTTATTAGGGAGGGGGTGCTTATTGAAGAGTGGGCGCTTATTAGGAAGGGGGCGCTTATTGAAGAGTGGGCGCTTATTAGGGAGGGGGTGCTTATTGAAGAGTGGGCGCTTATTAGGGAGGGGGCGCTTATTGAAGGGTGGGCGCTTATTAGGGAGGGGGCGCTTATTTCAAAAGCAATTTAATGAACAATAACAGAAAATGTACAATTCATATAGTCAGCACAACAGTAACAACTGTTCGCGTGGTCAATATTATTCACTACAGTGCTGAAGATACGCAAGATGAATTCTTGTTTGATCCTAGAATTTTTTTTGCGGATCTTGAGTTTTTTTACAGGTTTGCAGTTCGCGTGCAAATGCATTCTGCTCTGAGTTCTTTGTAAGGTTAACTACTTTTGTCTGGTACCGTATTATGTTGTACCTCAAGGTCTTCATTGTCATCTTTCAATCTCCAATTCTGTAATCCCATCAAAAGGATCACTTGCGCTGGATTTGTTGATAGCTTGGTGCACTGTCTTGATCCACTTGATCCTTGGTACAGCTGCTTACTCCTCGAGACGAGGGGGGTGGGCTTATTAACAATTCGGCACTCACAATGGGTGGTTATTGGAAGGAGGGCTCTATATTGAAACATTACAGTAAACCTTAACACGAACTTTTGCAATAATAACCTTGCACTGTTCCAGTGAAGCTCATGTTAACAAGATGAAATCAACGCAGACCATGACAAAAGAGGAACTGTATAACATAGGAGCTTGTGATTATGATTCTATCTACATGAGTGAGGTGAGGATTGGTTTTACTGCGAGAAACAATGATCCAACAGTGCAACTGACCTGAATTGAAATATGGCATAGTGTAAAAATGTGTGGAAAGAATTATTGCAATTCTTTTGCAGGACATTCCATAGGAATTTAAAAGGAAAGTGGGCAGGGCAATGACAAATAAATCCAGGTCCATTCGAAAGATCAGTGATTTTTGTTGTATTTGGGCTTGCAATAAAATCTTTAGTTGCCGTAACTGTAAGGAACCACTTAATGTGCTGAAAATAATTGGACAACTCATTTACTGGTTTGTTTTTGTTATTGCTAGTCAGAGACATCTCATCGACATGGCAGCAACCCAAACAATGTCAAATGAAAAACTGTATGCAAAGGGAAAAGAAGTAACAGTTGAACCTGACATGTACTATAGTCAGGTACAGCGAAAAGGCTCAAATGTAGACAATGAGTAGCCTGTGTAGCAGACACTGATTCATTTATAGGGTGAAACTGAGGAGGCGCACGTGAAGAGCACTCCAAATGGGAGAGGCGTCCACTCCCTTCCGCACATCCCCCTCCATGCCTGTCCTTGAAATTTTTCCCTTTAAATAAACTGGCGCCTGTAGACTACATTAATTTTGTAAGTGGGGATAGTCAAGTGGACCATCAGGCAAGGGCTTATGATACTCACAAGCTTCCTTATTTTCTCTATGTCTGCCTCCACCTCTGCCCCCAGGACTTTGCATCTCATACTGTGTCACTTCATTGAAAGTGATTTTCACACATGCTGAAGTGATTATCACCTGTTCAGCTATCTCTAATAAAAAGGATCGAGGCCCACTACCGACCACTACTTGTAGTCTAGTACAGACTCAAACATCTAATCCTTTATGATGTCTTATGTGCCTCAAAACTATAATATCATCTAATATTATCTCACCAAATTATTTTCAGTCTCTAATGTTTTCACTTTGCCCCCTCTTCCCCCCCCCCCCCCCCCCCCCCCCCCCGTACAATAGAGTCTGGATCCGATTAGATTGTAATAAGTTATCCGCAATAATATTTATTATTTCTGGGTTGGACACACAGTGCTATTAAGAAATTGCATGTTATGCCACATACAGTGTTGCATTGTGTGTCTGTATGTCTGTGCAGTAAGTTGACAGTAGTCAGGGCTGTCACTAAGCTTTGATGTTGCCAGCTATGCAAGGAAAATAGGTGCTCATTAACTCAAAATAGCCTCCCAAGGTATTTTTCCTTTACTCATGTTCAATCCCTGTGTAGTGTATACACTGGAAAGCCATGTAATAATCCATGGCATGGTTAAGATTCTTTAGTTATACACAGCTCTTTTTAATTTCATTTTTATCGTAGCATGCATGTGAATGTGCTCGTCTCGCCTGTGGTTGTACTTTGTCTGCAGTGGAAGCTGTTGTAACAAATAAGGTGCAGTGAATGATTCATCACACTCTTTTAATCATTGTAAGGGGTAATAAGTATGCATTTGATTTGGGCTTCCAAGAATAACAATACACAGAATGATCAGAACAAATTCTTTAAATTAAATGGAAAGATGGCTTAAATTTTAGGTAATAACTCAAGAACATTCCACTTTTTTTCTCGGAATACAACCAACATACACTTACTATAAAATTAAACTCTTATCTCCTGTACAGAATACTGTTGTTAAACCTTTAACTCCCAAGACTGCCAGAAATTAAAATTCAAGAAAGATCCCAAATTTCATTTAAAGTTATGGTACCATGCAAAAGTACTGCCGAAGAGGTTTCATTTGAATGGTCACACCACAGGATTTCGTCGACAGACTCAAAAGTTAGAACTACACTACATGTCTCCATAATCCAGTGACTTTGGGGAGAAAGGGTAAAAGGAATACAAGTTCATTTTAATTTTATAAATTTGAATTAACTCTCAAAAATAATAAAGGAGTGCACAAATATAAGTAGATATCAATAAGTACAAAAGTTAATACATGTACATGTTGCTTTATTGTCTCCATTTGCCAATATTTCAATTTAAAGTTGTATTTTCTCTCATTCAGGTCCAAAATGCAGTAGCTATTGTAAGGTATTGTATGTTGTAATCTCTAGTACAGTAATTCATGCCAAATTGGCCTCTGTTTATGGATACAAATTTACTGTAAACTAATTCCAGTAGTGTACAATAATTTTCGAAACATTTTCTCTCTGTTTTGCATTGAATGCTTGAGAAACCAAAAGTTGCAGTATTGTTACTTTCCTTTTTTCATTCACGTAAAATTTATTTGAGTGTCCAAAGTCATGTAATTTCGTGATTGTTTTTGTTTTGCATTGCTACGCTTTGTGATTGGCTAAAAAAATCTGTTTTCCCGCGCTTGGCGCTGGCTACATGTATTTGCTTCCAATTCTGATTGGTTCATTGGATTGTCTGTGCCTGTTCTGATTGGCCAGAGTAATCACTTTGGTTTTAGTTTTACGACACGCAATTAAAAACTGCTCTTATGTATCAGTCAATTCCAACCGCGATCAATGCTTACAACAATTTCATTCCAGAGAGTAATACCTTCTATTTCCCTGGAAAAGTCTTGAAGGTGCCATAAATTGTGTCCATGCCTGTAGTGGGAAACCGAGCCTGGTGACCTCCTTTTTTATTGCGCTTTCAAGGGAGTCACCCTAAGCTTAAAACGCACGGTCAAATGTGACAGCTAATAATAATAATATTTATAACTTATATTGCGCATGTTTCAATTCATACACAGATGCTCACGTGCACATTACAAATCACAAATAACATTACAACGAGGAAAAATTAATTCTACAGTTACTAAAATTTACGATAATATGCTAAAGATGTACTATAATAGGCTAAAGTCTAGACTGATAGACTAATAGATTGAGGTTTGACTGTATTAAATTAACATTCACTAATCTGCTTTTGGATTACTCAGTTGACTTGTATTGTTGTGCTTTTTATCAGGCCGCCAGGTCATCATGCCGACACTGAGTTTGCCATGGGTTACTGCTTTTTCAACAACGTGGCTGTTGCAGCCAGGACAGCTCAGAAAAAATGGGATGTCCAGAGGTAACTTAAGGCCCCATCCACAATTATACATTTTCGTTTAAAAATGCATCGTTTTTCATCTACGTTTTGGCCTTACACACCAAAACGATGGAGAACTCATCTAAAAGGAAGACTTTAGAAAATGCTTTCCGCCTGCAGAGTTTTATTTTCCGTTCCCACCTAAAGATACAATGTAGCCTGTTCCAGGCGTTAACCCTTTACCTTCCAAGAGTGCCAAACATCAAAATTCAAGAACAATTCCAAATTTTATTTAGAAAAATATTAAAAAACAAATGGTACCATGCAAAAGTACTGCCGAAGAGGTTTCATTTGAATGGTCACACCGTAGGATTTCGTCCACAGGCTCAAAAGTTAGAACTGTACTACATGTCTCCAAAAAAAAAAACATGTATCAATAATTGACTTTTGGAGTGAAAGGGTTAAGATTGTGGAGCCTGGGAACAGCTTAAAACTGGAGTGCGAATGAGCGGGTAAAGCGAGGGTAGATTGGGGAGAAGGGGTTTCGCGCTAACCCCCTTGCTCCCTCCGACCGGAGCACTCGCGATATTTTTTTTCCTTTGCTATCTGAACGTCTAAATGGAAATACAATGGAACGGGGAGAATCTGCCAGCAGGGAAGAAAAGGCTTCACAGAGTGGATCAAGCATGTTGAAAACGCATTGCAATGGTTTGGTGTGGATGGATGAAAACGGATCTACTTTTGAAAACGATGCACCGTTTTCGATAGTTTTAGTGTGGAAGAAATGCTTGACTGTGCGAACAAAAATGTTTTGCTATGTTTTCGGTGAAACGTTTGTAAACGCGTTAGTGTGAACGCGGCCTGAGACAAAATCTTAATTATCACAAGTCTGTGATTTCACTGTAGACTCTAATGATTTCTAACGGATTTCGCTGTAACAGGGTGCTAATTGTGGACTGGGACATTCATCATGGGAACGGAACTCAACATCTTTTTGAATCTGATCCAAGGTAAGAATAAGCTATAATGACATTAATAATGGTGACGATAATATTATAATAATAAAATAATCTTTAACAGTGAACCGCCATAATTTACTTCAAGGTGATTCCAGTATACTCCAGTGTGTTTCCAGTATACGCTTTATCACGTTCGAAGAACGCAATTCTAATTTTGTGTTAGTTTCCCTGTGCCTTGCATGCAGAAAAAATTTAAAATTTTTGGTGTCCGGACTGCCAAATGGCCGCCCCTATTGCTTTTTTCAGGGGCTCACTTCCGCCGGAAACCTTCGAACGCGTCTCCATAATCTTTGGTTACTGCAGGAGCCTAGGCTCCTGGTTACTGCTAGTTTAGTGAGCTATTTTCTTACCAGGGATGGTGTAGTGGTAAAGCCACCAATGTTGCCCAGGTTCGATTTCCGCACTCGGCATCATTTTTAGTTGAGTTTGTTGTTAGTTCTTGCCCTTGCTTCAAGGGTTTTTCTTCGGGTACTCCGGTTTTTCGCCCCTCGTCAAAAACCAACATTTCCAAATTTCATTTCGAACTGAAATCCGAAATCCATGCTAAAGCTTTGTCGATTGCAAGACCGTTGAACAAAATCGATTTAACATTTTGCTCACAAAATTGGGAAAATAACTTCTGATATATTTTACGAATGTCTTTTTATTGCTTAATGATTCTTTTCATGTGTCTAAAATCATGTACATGCAGCCACAAACTGGTATGAATTTTTCTGGCTAATCAAAAGATTCAAGTTGAATATGTGAATCGTTGAAGGAACCTCTTTTATCGGGATAAAGGAGTTAGCTTTCAAAGAAACTGTAGTGTTTCATGAAAAACTAAAATCAAATTAGTTGACAAACCCATTAGGGCTGGTTCCCACTAGCGGCGGAAGCGATGGAATCGGAATCATAAAAAAGTGACGATTTAGTGGAAATCAAAACGACGGAAGCGGATAGTAATCGACGGAAGCAGAAGCGCAATCGGAAAAAAGGAAACCTCATCCATTCCGTCGAGCTTCCGATTCCGATTGCGATCCCGTTTTTTTTTAATTACACTGGAACG
This sequence comes from Dendrophyllia cribrosa, assembly GCA_024195265.1. Taxonomy (NCBI): domain Eukaryota; kingdom Metazoa; phylum Cnidaria; class Anthozoa; order Scleractinia; family Dendrophylliidae; genus Dendrophyllia; species Dendrophyllia cribrosa. The sequence continues at coordinate 14,155,577 of JAJLRJ010000005.1, forward strand.
TAAAGGCTCCTTACGCTTCCGACTTCGACTCCGCTTCCGATTACGTTACGAGTAGGGAGCAGCCCTTACATGGAAAGAGATTCAAAATCTGACACCTGAGTGTTGGCTCTTTTTCAAAGCGAATAGGCAATAATTGTTTTCAATTAATTGAAAACAATTATTGCCTCATTAGCATATCCTCCTCATTTTCTAACCGAGCTACAAAAAAATCAACTCTGAATATTGAAAGAGTATAGCACAATTAGCTTTCTCTGAAATTTTGAACCCGATAAACTAGATACCGTTTGTGCAACGTTGTTTTAAAAACTCGAAATTTTATGTATGACAGTTTAGCGCTTTTGCCACCCAGCAAGTTTGCAGTTTTTGAAAGCGGATATTTTCTTTAAACATTACATTCAAAGAGCTTAAAATTGCGAAGATTACTGAGTTTAACAAACTCTTTCACTTTTTGAAGTCAATTCGTATTTAGCACGATGCGCTCTCTACGCAACTACGCAAATGTAAACAATGGCGTCAACAGAGATTCGCCAATTGGCCACTCCGAAAAATACCATAATACTCTTTTATGTGCAGGCTCAGCCTCGCCGGGGTGTAATTATTCAAGTCTCCTTTGTTAGAATGGCACAATGGAATTCAGAGTACATGTAGGAATGCTAGGACGTAGCATTGTGTCTTCGCATACAAATGTGCACCGCATGCAAATTTCTACGAAGTTGAAGCATAGCACGTGCAGTTCGTGCTGAAAACAAAAGAAATTGGAAAAATGAGGCTTACATCAAGTACCACCCAAACCTGCACTTTAAAGAGTATTATGGTATTTTTAATAGTTTCTGGAGTGGGCAATTCCCCACTCCAGAAACTATGAAAAATACCATAATACTCTTTAAAGTGCAGGTTTGGGTGGTGCTTAGCTTGATGTAAGGGCCTGGTCGCACTTCAGTCAAAAACAAAAATTAGCCCGTGCAGAATGACAAAAACAAAAACATTCCACAAAAAGCGTGCCCCACCGGAGCGATTTCTTTTGTTTTCCTCGATTTTTGCACGGGCTAATTTTTGTTTTCGACTGTAGTGCGACCAGGCCCTAAGTCTGATTTTTACAATATCTTTTGTTTTCAGCACGAACTGCACGTGCCATGCTTCAACTTCTTGACAATTTGCATACGTTGCACATTTGTATACGAACACACAATGCTACGTCCTAGCGTTCCTACGTGTACTCTGAATTCCATTGTGCCATTCTAACAAAGGAGACTTGAATAATTACACCCCGGTGAGGCTGAGCCTGCACATGAAAGATTATTATGGTATTTTTTGGAGTGGCCTTTTGAGATGGTCAACGATGGTTGTTGAATAAGTTTATAACATTAAAGGTCTACCTTCACCCATAAGACGTTGCGGTCGTTTGTTTTTGTTTTGAAATGCTCCATTGTTCATACGCGTGGTCTGATTGGTTGCACGCATTCGTGTTACACGAAATTCAGCACAGAAAGTGATCACGGCGCACACAGCATTTTGGGTGAAGGTGGGCCTTTAAATTATTTCTTTTGTATCTTACTAATTTTCCCTTTGATTAATTTCTAGTGTTTTGTACTTCTCCATACATCGGTACGATCACGCCCAGTTTTTTCCATTTTCCACAAGCGCTAATTACGATGTTGTTGGTTTTGGGGACGGGAAAGGATACACAGTCAATGTGCCGTGGAACAAGGTATGCGGCAATGAATTTTATGAATAATATACTAAAATAAAAACAGCGTATGAATAAGATAGACCTAGTTTCGCTCTGAAGCCTTTTTTTATTCCCAGCGAGCCCATGTTCCCCCCCCCCCGCCAGGACAACCCCCGACCATTAACATTTTGTCAAGAAAACTGGTAGCCTGCGTGCAGACGTATCCGATTTCCTGGCTCCCCGCGGAACGGGGAGCAAGGAAATCGGATACGTCTGCACGCAGGCTAGAAAATTGGCAAATGCCCCATGGCGGGGGCAAAAAAAGCTGCGCAAATGACCCGGAAAATAAAAAAAGAGAAAGAAAATGATTCGAATATAGACTCATCCAAAAGTTTTTTGAAGGCAAACAAAGGCAACAGAGAAGCGTTTTAACTCAGGTTTCTTCTACTGACCGATAAGAGCAAGGTCGCAACCAATTTCTAGTCAGAAATGGAGCCGGGATTCTTTGAGGTCGAAAACTCAAGGATGTCAAATGCCCCGCGGTACACTGAGGGTAGGCTAATGCGCGAACCCGGGGATTATTCTAACGAAAGCAAATGCCCGACCAATGCCCGGCCGGGGGGGGGGGGGGGGGGGGGGGGGTGGGTAGGGATGGGCACTGCTGGAATTGACTGGTGCAAACGACATTACCAGAGACATTACGTTACCCAGATCTAAGTAGCGCGTCCGATTGGTTCTCAGTTACTTTAAATTATTTCAACCAGTCAGAGGCTTTTTCTAAATTTGGAGGCAATACATCTTCAGGAAGAAATATTTGCGATTATTCCTTACTCTTCGTTTTGCCAACGATCACATAAGACTTATTTTTCACGCCAATATGTTATATTTCTCTCGCCTTGATATCACTAAGGATCTTTTTATAAATTGTTTTGTTTTGTGTGTGTCAACAGAAACATATGGGAGATGCTGATTACCTCGCTGTATTTCATCACATTCTGCTTCCTATCGCTTATGAGGTATAAAATCGGTGTTACGTGTAGCAAGTGTGTTTTGGATGAAATCTATCAAACACGAGGAACAGGAAGAGTGCTTCATCAGGATATCCAAACACCGAGAAGTGGGTTGGAAAACGAGGTGTAGCCGAGTTTTTTAATCCACTTGGAGGAGTTTGGATACCTGATCCTCGTGTTTGATTTAGCTTCTCAAATCAATTGTCATTAAATACAGAGAAAACGAATGAATAAAATCGCCAAAATCTACGGTAATAAAGATAGGGTTTCTCAACCACCGTCACGGTTATGATTGTCTTTGTTCAAAGTTTATGAATTATTGACGAGTTTGAGAAATCTTGAGCAAACCGTATAGGGATGATATCTGTTTACAAACATTCTTTTTGTTATTCAAATGTACCAGCCACTGGAACAAAAGAACCCTTTGTTTTGAGCGTGACCTGAACCCGAGACCTCCGGATTTTAAGTCAGGCGCCGTTGCCATTCGACCACGCTGCCTCCTTTAATGTCCAGCTGCACTGAAAGAATCATCTTAAAAAGGAAATGTTCTAAGCGTATTCTTAATCGCGTTGTTTTCAGTTTGAACCTGATCTTGTATTGGTGTCAGCTGGCTTTGATTCCGCCCGAGGAGACCCAAAGGTAAGTATTTCTAGGGGGACTGAGAACTTATTCTTTCATCGAATACAACACTTCTACCAAAGGTCACATGCTCGTTACTTTTTACTTTGTTTTTCAAAATATATTTTTTTATTTGCAGGGACTATGTGATGTGACTCCTGAGGGATTTCACCATCTTACAAAACTGTTAATGAATTTAGCAAATGGAAGAGTAGTTATTGTTCTTGAGGTAAATGAGCGTTCAGCTTCAGCAGTGCCCATCAAATTCGATTGTTACTTATTCCTATTAGAGTGTCGAAAATAGTTAGCGTTTGCTTTCGTTTTATATTTCTACGCCTTGTCATTGGTTAAGAAATCTGGCGCCACTTTTTCAACCAATCAGAAATCAAACCATACCAATCGCAACTTGCTCGCACGTATTTTCCTGCTACTATTTTGATTGGCCGGAGTGATTAGTTGAAAATAAGGGTGCGTTTCTTCGAGAAAATCTGAATCCAGATTCATACCGAAAATGAGACGGATTCCTCAAACCTAAAGAAACACTTGATCCAAAAAATGGATTTTTTGTCATGTCAACAACATTGCGCAAGTGGATCTATGTGCATCTGCCGCTGACCTGAAGCACTCTTTTCAAAAATGACCCACCCCCCCCCCCCCCCCCCAAAAAAAAAAAAAAAATTAAAAACAAAAAAGCCGGGATCCAGAATCCTAAAAATCCTGATTTAGATTTAGATTTAGTCTATTGAAACCTTTCAAAATATGGTTTCAATGGCTCATGATCCGTTTTTGGATTTTAGTAAAGAAACGAAAAATCTGTTCAGATATGAATTTTCCCAAAGGAACGAAACCTTAGTTGATTCTGTTAAAAAAACGGTTCCAATTTTCTCGCAAGACTACGCATAGTTCCTCTTTTCGTGGACATGCAACGCGTCGCGTGTTCTCGCGCACGCGTTTTTTGCGCTCGCCGCTCGCGTGATTGTCCGCTCGATTATCCCTGAGAAAAAGAGGACTACTCGTAGTCGGCTACATGTGGTTGCTTCGAGTTCTGGTTGGTTCATCGGATTGTTGCGTCTGATACGATTCGCCAGAGTGAATATTTTTGTTTGATTTTATGACACTCAGATGAAAACACTTCTAATTTGAATACAAACAAAGTAAGCAAAGCTGATACCACGTAGCACACTTGACGCGACAACGACAACATTTGATTTTCAGCTCAGCTGAGGTCATCACCACGTGCAATACACTTTATAGGCAATTGACGTTCGCGCTGTTTGTTATATTCAGTTTGCTGCTAAACCGCGCTGACGAGACCCAACCAGGTCGAAACAGGCTGTCCACAGTTGCATTTTGGCTTTCAGTTTGGACTCTATCATGTCGTCGTCGCGTCAAGTGTTCTACGTTGTATCAGCCTTGCTTACCTTATTTGCATTCACATGTTTGGCTGATAAGATCTTCTCCAGATCCTCCGTACATCAGCAGCATTTTCGTTCGCGGTCCTTTGCCACTTGTTCACTTCTAATTTGAACGCGTTTTCCGCGCACTTGGCGCCGGCTTCATGTATTTGATTTGAATTCTGAATGGTCCATTGGATCTTATGCATTTGTTCTGTTTGGCATAATTTTATTTTGGTATTCGTTTTACGACACTCAGTTAAAAACAAATTTTCCTGCAGGGAGGCTATAATCTCAGTTCTGTTGAGGAATCCATGTGTGCGTGTACTTCATCACTTCTTGGGGATCCGTGCCCTCGTCTGGATGGATCAATGACACCTTGTGACAGGTAACATGAAGATAGCATTGCAGGTTTTACCTAAAGTAAGCAACATGTACTACAACATAGATTTCAACCCCAAGTTAAGGTATCAGCACCGGCAAAATTTATGCTCTCCAAATGCCTTGCAAAAATTCCTGGTTAAATGTCATGCCATGAAATATACAAATCCAAAATTTGGGGTCAATATCTCTAATTGTTCAAAAGTTATGAGCATTTGAAAATTGACCTTTTTTACCTTTTCGAGCATTCTGATTGGTCCAATAGGGTCACATGACTGATTGGCGGGAAATTCAAAATGTATTGTCTTTATCAATTCATAGAATTCAACTGGGTCATTCTAGGAACTTCAACCAAAAAGGAATTGAATTAGAGAAGTCACCAAATTCATTTGACAGAATTTTGGTCAGTCTGACCAAATTTTGAGGAAGATCGACAGCTGTCAATCAGAGAGAAATGTCACATAAAGAAATCACAAAAACAAGTTTTTCTCACACAGTTTTTAATATTTTTAAAATCTGTTTTCAGAAATGAGTTTCAAACACCACTTGGCACAAACGTAGTTTCAGCCCCGTAATTTATGTTAATTTATGCAAACCAATGGAAATAACCGCATATTTCGGTTTATTTCCCGTTAATTTGCATAAATTAACGTACATTACGGGGCTGAAACTACCCTATTGGACCAATCAGAATGCTCGAAAAGGTGAAAAAGGTCCATTTTCAAATGCCCATATCTTTTGAACGATCAGAGATATTGACCCAAAACTTTGGATTTGTATATTTCATGGCATGACATTTAACCAGGAATTTATGCAAGGCATTTGGAGAGCATAAATTTTGCCGGTGCTGATACCTTAAAATTAAGGTGCAAGCCCATTGCATAGTTACCCCTTGTTATTTTGTTAGGTAGCTCCTGAATTTGCTGGCGGTTGTTTCTCAGAACTCCCAAACAAATTTGGGAACCGAAATATAGTTTCTCTCTATCGATTTGCGGTAGTCAAGCCCAATTTGTTCAATGAAATTATACTGGATTTTAACTTTCGGAACTAATAGAAATTCCAATTTTTGTGGATAAAAATCCACACATTACTTGGGTGAAAACAAAAGACCATAGCTAAAAGCGTCCACCTGGAGACCGATCATAAGTCACTAGACCATCACAGACCATGCGCAACAAAGCTGTGCGTATGTACGTGGGTGAGTGAGTGAGTGAGTGCGTGAGAGCGTGCGTGGGTGCGTGCGTGCGTGCAACTGAATTCTACTAAAGATAGTTTATTCAGGCCCAGTCGAGTAATTGAAATCGTGGCATTTTTCGTCTTACGATTGTAATATTCCTATGAATACGCCGGCATTCCCACTTATTAACTTTAAGATCTCGTTTGTTTCTGCATTTTGTAGCTGTTTTGAGACAATCGTCAATGTTATCGGCGAGCACAGCAAGTACTGGAATTCGCTAAAGATTGCAGGTGAATAACGCCATGATCTTGTTATAAGCTTGACGACTTCTGCTTCTAACTATAAAGACTGGTTTGGTATACAGCCTTGTCTTGGCGAGCACAAGTTTATATTGCTCATGTATGGGCCTGAAACAAATTTAAATTAGCTATGAGATTCGAGGCAAATAAAAAGTTGAATCCCCCCCCCCCCCCCCCCCCCTACATTTTGTTAAGCATAATATCCACTTTAACGTCTTAATCCTATTTTTTTTTCAAGCTATGCTGAAAGGAAACGTGCAGGAAATTGAAGATGAACCTGCTGAGACCCAGAAGGAAATAATGTAAGTTCTTAGATATTTTCAGCCTGTTTCCGGCGTTCAGATAGTGGGGAGCGAAGGATAGGCGGCGCGTAGAAGCAAAAATATCGCGAGTTCTGACGGAGAGGAATAGGCGCGAAAGAGAGCTTGCCCCTCTCCCTAGTCTCCCCTCGTTTTTCTCGCTCGTTCGCACGCCGGATTATATCTGCGAGCGAGCGCGTAGTACGATCGAGGGAGAGGCCTACTCAACACCGGAACCGGAAACAAGCGAACGACTTTGAGAAAGTCTACCCGAACCTGTACGAGTCGTAGCGTTTATCATTAATTTATTGCAAAACTTATCATAGGTTTTGCAATAAAACATGTCCTGCTATTAATGTTGTTATTGTTGTTTTTAATTCACATTCCTGATTGCTATTTGTTTATTTCTTCGTAATTTAGTTGTCCAAAACTACCGGAGGATTTCATAGGTATGTTTTATTTCGAATGATCGCTGCTTTGCTTCGGCCTTTAACTATGAGTGATTTTTACGGCGGCCATGTTGGTGGTCAAAACAATGAAATTTTCATCCTTTGGAAATTTAACTTTTTTATGCCCAAATCTCCTTTTGTTTGTGTGCGAAAACCGGGGGGGGGGGGGGGGGGGGGGGGGTTGACTGAAGGTTCTCCAATTTGAAATAATTATGTTGCGAAGTCAAAAACATCTTAAACTAATTAATGACTTCTTAACATCAGTTTTCTTATCACTTCTCAAAATCCAAGATACGGAATTTCTGTCTTGGAAATTTGTAAAGCCTGCAGTAAACTGCAGGATTGGGATTAAGTTTTCTTTCCGTTCGGCGCTTTTTTTCCCCTCGCCACCATCTGAAAACCTGGATAAGGCTTAAAACATAACAATTTTCTTTATTCTGTCATTTCAGCCTCCTGCTGATTATCACATCCATTGTATCACTGAGGAGTCAGATAAAATGCCTTAAACAGAAGAGAAATTGCCAGTGTCAACTGACGAATCGTCAGTTCTCCTGTTCAGCGGTCGCCAAGCCGAGGAAAGCTCAAGCTGGGGATATGTTCAAAATATAGAAAACAACAAACAAACATACAAACAATCCAAAAATACAACAATAGATAACGTAACAATGGCCGCTTAACGCTGAACAGGAAATCGTTTAATAAACCTCGGACGTCTTCGGAAGTCTTTCGGTAAGCTTCGGACACTCAGTTTGGTTCTCTGTCTTCGGAAAACCTCTGGTGATGTACTTTAATCTCTGATGCCATAGACCCCTAATAAGAACTATGCGAATATATTTTTTTGTTTTAAGGGGGTTTAGCTTAGTAACTAGGGAGTAAGGATTCCTCCGGTTTCATTGCTAACCTCCTATGGCTAGTTTTTCTTTCTTTTTTTATTTATTTATTTATGGCTCGTTTGATTGATGTATTCCGGAATAAGAATAAACAGCTGAGAACAACCTCGTTCCCAGGGTCCTTCTCTTCCCGCCGCCCAAGCTCTTTGGGGGGGCGGGAAGAGAAGGACCCTGGGAACGAGGTTGCTCTGAGAATTGGATGCTCGTCGTCTCGTTTAGGGGTGTAAATTACGATTTAGGTATTACTTAGGGTGTTCAGGAAGGAACGCGGATGTTTTTAACCGTCAAGGTATCATATAGGGTGGCACGCGAAGAATTAAAAAAACATCATGATTCTATATATAATCTATTAATAGATGAAAGCATTTGTTGACAAAGTCTGTATCTTCAGTTATCAGTTTTTTTTTTTGCCGTGGGGTGTATTTTTTGAAATCAAAATTTCGCAGGGAAGACATGCTTCGATTGCTTTCATACTTCACCAATGTTCAATCAATCAATGTTTTATGTGTCGCTGGTTCCCAATCCTCGGTAGGAAAAAAGATGGCGACTGGTACATTTACCCATAATTCTTAGCGCACAAAAACCTTAACAACGCTCATGAAAATGTAAAGAAAAGTTATAAAATCTTCAAACCTAGTCTACACATTGTCCTTAGTACTGGAACAAATATTGTAAAAATTTGGCTTTCTTTGTGCCTTATGTGCTGTGTTAGGTCCGCAAGGTATTGTGGTAAAATGAACAGCCGCCATCTTTTTTCCTACGGTGGATTGACAGCGTTGCTATAGTAACAGCTCTCACCACTGCGTCATCCCTGAATAAAGAAAATGATCACCAACGATAAATATAAGAGATAAATAACTTTTCCCAGTTAGTACTGCAAAGATATATGGGACCAGTGAGGATAAATTGTCGGTTAAAACTAAAGGCCCATGTCATCAATTTCCCGTTTCACTTGTAAGCATCACATAGTTTTCTCCGTTAGCCTGCGAATATAGCCGCCGGGATTTCCTTTTGGTAAACGGTCGCTGCCATTTTAGCGACACTTAGAAAACTTTTCAACAATTATCGATTTTTTTTTTCTATCAGAAAAAGAAAAATGCAATTACTAACCTACTGAATCGAACCCGGAACATCTTGCATGCTAACATCCCTCCTTAGTAGCTGGCGTGTTAGTTTTTATGTGGCAAATAAAAATTGCCACATACCGATAATTGTCCGTGTGGACGAGACGCCACATAAAATGTGACAATTATATCGACGTCATCTGTAGAGCCCAGTTTCTCCGCTGTGCGAAATTATTACTGACGCAAATTAACAACAAATATTTGTCGATCATCTACACGGGCAAATAAAAATTGCCACATACAGTTACCACACAAAAATTGCTCGTGTAGGGGTGGATCATCTACACGGGCAAATAAAAATTGCCACATACAGTTGCCACATAAAAATTGCTCGTGTAGACGGGGCTTTAAGGTGGATTTCCACTGTCGCGTTTTTGCCTACGCACGTTAACGTACGTAAAAATTTTTAACGTACGTAAAAATGAAATTTTACGCGCGTAACTACGTGCGTTGACTTTACGTTGTCCAATTTCCAGTGCCGCGTTTTTTTCTAGGTTTTTACGTACGTTATACGCACGTAAAGGCACGTAGCCCTCGCGAGCGTTTTCGGAAAAGTTGAACTGGGTTCAACTTTTTCGCGGATGTCTGCGTTTACGCGGCGATTTAACCAATGGCAATTTCGGATTTTGTCACATGACACCAACTCCATGTAGACGCCATTTTGTTTTATCTGCTTTACATATTCCTGTAGTGCAATCCACAATGCATCGCACACCTCAGGAATTATTCTACTCACGGTTGTATGGCCAAGGCGGTAGCTAAATGATATCGTCTGTAAGGAATCACCAGTAGCTAGAAATCGAAGAGTAACAGCGAGACGTTCACCGGGACTGATTGGCTCACGATACAAGGATTTCTTAGACAGCATCGGTCCCACAAGAGAAAGAAGGTGGTCAAATCTTTCAGGTGTCATCCGGAAGTATTTATAAAATGACTCGTGGTCATTTTCGCGCATTTCTTGCACTAGAGTGTGGTATTCCCCCACTTGAAACCGATTTTGAAATAGCTCTCTGATCCGAACTCTTTTCCGATATTTTTGTCGTCTTTTTCGTCTCTGTCTAAGGTACAACAGGAGAAAGAACCGCTTGTTTATAACGGCGGCCATTACTTTAGCGGCAAATAACCTTTTCGCGCCAAAATTTCAGGATGGCAGGTATTTACGTACGTTTAACGTACGTAAAACGGAAACGTTTTTTATTATTTTTTACGCAACAGTGGAAATTGGTAACGTAAGTTTTTTTAACGCACGTTTTACGTACGTAAATTTTTACGCGACAGTGGAAATCCACCTTTACTAAAGTTTGAGGCGATATTTTACTAAAGAAAACTCTAGTTTTTACTGAATGTAATCAATTCAGTATAAATTTTTAAGGTGACTGAAGCCTTCGGAACAGCTTTTCCACCGAAACGATTGGATGGTTGCTCCTGATTTTCCTTAACATCAAAATTACATTGGCCCCATTCGCAAGGTAAAGTTGATCATCTTGACTCGGTTTTAATGCAATAAAATTACCATATGTGCATGATTTTTTGCATGACTAAAGGAAAAAGATCAAAGTTGACTGAGCAATAACAATGCGCTACTGGTTAGCTTCAAGGATTTGTTGCGTGGAGACGGTAACAAACCTTAGAAGAAACAAATTAACCTTGCTTGGCTACATTTACCAACTCAATTTATTTTGGTCATGCACTGCGATCTCGCAGAACTTGTGAAACTTGCACATCAAAGTGAACTTTTAAGTTAAAACTTGGCTTACATTTTCACGTCAATATGTTGGGAAACGTCGAGTCACTAGACATGGAAAACCGCGATCCTGAGGACATGAATTCTTTCTTGAAGGTACTGTTGTCTTAACTCATGACCCATTATTTGACTCCATGCAATCTTACTTCAGCTTTAAATAGTTTTTGTGATGTTTTTGTCGCGTTTTCTTTGGGCTATCTTGCCATTTTTTGTGTAGCCTTATCTAAGGACGTCAGCGATAAAGTAGTAGTTAGATATGCGCGTGATTCCCGTTATGTTTAAATGATCACAGACGGTCCCGAATGCATTGTGTTCTACGGATATCAGTGAACAAGATGTCTTAAATTATATTTTTGCTGTCTTTTGATAGTTGACTGGTTTGAAACAGCAAATACAAATAAAAATATATAAATACTCTCCCTACAAAGTATTTTGATGACATTATTTTTTATAAACTTGGTGAAGTATGAGAGCAATAGAAGCTTGTCTTCTCTGCGAAATTTTGATTTCAAAACATGCACCCCACAGAATTGCGAATGGTATCTTTTAGGGGTCAAATAAAGCTTGCGCCACGCCCAGATTGGTCGCCTTTAAGAGTTTAACGCGACATTTTCGACGAGTATCCCCGTATCTTTCATACGGTAGTCCACCCCCCCCCCCCCCCCCCCCCCCCCCCCCCCCCCCTCCCCGGGAGCGAATTAAGAAAATTATGTTTGCAACTTCTAACGATCAACTTCTTCTGTGACTCGCTGTCCATAGAAATAACAGAAGTAGAATGTCTTGACGTCACTATTGGATCATTACTGGGCAGCGGGAAGATTAGAAACTGGCGGAATGACACAAGAATAGTAAAACTTCTGTTCCCATTATTACGCCATATTTAAATTTTTTCATAAAATCTTTGACGCGTGGACATGAACATAGCTATGGCATACTTCGATTCTTTGATATTGCTTTTAAGCAGTGAAATGTGACAAAACTTCGGTTTCTTGCGCGTTGTGCCGGAATCAAGAGCCAGTAACGTCTGGGTTTGAATTGCCTCGAATATTTTCAACAAGCTACATGCAGGCAGAAGAGCAACTTGAAAAACCCGCTGAAAATTTTGTTTTAAGCTGGGACGTCAACATGTTAGGAAACGTCGACACCCAAGTCATGGAAAATCGTGATGCCGCGAGTGATCGCGAGTCGCAGAAACTCCTGCTCGACATGGCAAACCGAGATCCCTTCAGTATGAATTCTTTCTTGAAGGTATAGTTTTGCTCCAATTGTTTATATTTTCCTGCTAATTTATTGCTAGTCGCATTTTCCACATTTTTAGCTTGGGGCGACATTTTTCGTGTTATCTTTGCTGACCTGAATCCACGACATTTTGGCGCAATTTACTTAAATTATGCGGAAGTAGTCGATGTCCTGATTTGTTCCTAAGCAAGCATTCGATTTCGAATGACAATATCACGTCCGCTTTATCTAAAATTGTTTTTCATTTGCGACAAGATTATTTTTATGATTCTGGTTGAATTCAATCAGATTAAACAGGCTAAAATTGTAACAATGTAACTGTTGTATTAAGTAGAAGCGTAAAATAGCCGCGCTTAGTTTGACACGAAGGCAATACCATCATATTGGTCCGCGGCCCGTGATAATTATTTCCAAGAGCCTGAAACATCTACATTTTATGACTTGCAAAATCCTTGCCAGGACGGATCGTAAGTGCGATAAAAAATAAAGAAATGCAATCAGTTAAAATGTAATGTCGTGATAATCTTGATTCGCACCGGCACGGTACAGAGAACCGGGTTTTACTTGTATATAGAGTGTTTTCAGTCACGTGACCGGCGGCCATATTGGAATGCTAAAACAATAGGGTATGTTTGAATAAGAATAGAGCTAAAGTCCCATAGGATTCGTTTAGGACACCAATATGGCCGACTTTTTATTCTCTATTTTCGAATTGCCCATAATAATTTTTGTTAGCCCCCAAATTTTGCATAAACAAGAGGCTCCAAGCAGCCTATACTCATGCGCATGAGTAAGAAAGTATTATGATATATTTTAAACACGATAAGAAGATGTCCGACATGGAGAAGAGTTACTCCTTTCATTCAGTCATCATTCCTGCAAACCACGTTGTTTGCTATCGAATGTTTTGTAAATGAAGGCTGTACCACAATGAAGCCAGTTATTCTTCTGAATGTTATATATACCTAACGTGAACATAAGTAATGGAAGTGGGATTGTAGGTAAGGGTTATTGACCAGGAGCGAGGGGATATGTGAGAAATTCCCCTCGTGGCGTACCCGAGGGCGTAGCCCGAGGGAACGCCACGAGGGGAATATATCACATATCCCCTCGCTCCTGGTCAATAACCCTTACTTATTTTCCACCTAGCTCGGTTTTCTTTGTTCTTTTCAGGGGAATATATCACATAACCCCGTTCATTACAGTGTCTGAAAAGCTGGGTGCGGCTTTGATTGTAACAGGGGAGAGGCGAGGCTGAAAACAATAGTTGATAACAATAGCAAAACAATTAAAGGATTATATATTCCCCTCAACATATTCCCCCCGACATATTCCCCCCGACATATTCCCCTCGACATATTCCCCTCGTCTTAGTCCCCTCGACCAATTCCCCTCATAATAGAATAACACAAACGGGAAGACAAAATAGGGCGTAACAAGGAAAACGCTCTAGCATCGGTCAATATTTTTGTTTACAAAAAAAGACAACTTCATCAATCATATTCCTACGTAATTAACTTGCTGGTCGCGACCAAAAAGCGAAATGTTAATAACATTATTCGATGGTATAGTACCTCGATTCAGGTTTCGGGTCTTCAATAATGTATGACGCCTCGTTTTATGCTTGAACCTGAATATGTTTCTGCCGCTTTCCCTTGGAAAACACACCGCAACCACTCCATTGATCTTCGAAAGATGAAGGCGGGCAGTTGGGCCATGGCGAGACCACGAGTATTGTTCATACATTTTCTTCTCTCTCTCTCTCCTTCTACTCATAACGAAGCAACGTGCTCAATGCAAATTTGACAAAAGCAAAACATGTTTACCGTCTCGCTTCGTAATGTGCCGTGATCCCAATGCGGCCTTGCGGAATCATGCTTTTTTGCATTTGAATTGAACGGAATGTTACTCTCCGAAAAATTAATAGTTCCTTTGTTTTAGAAAACCGAGCTAGGTGGAGAATAAGAGACGCTATCGTGACACTTCAGTAACGCTGTTTTACCGGAAGTGAGAGTAGCCGGAAGTAACTAAACAGGAAGTATAAATGGCAAAGCTATGAACCGGAAGTGCACAATTTAAAATATGCGAGCATAAATTTGCATGCAAAATCGTGACAAAAAATAAAAATTAAAAAAAGAAAAACGAAGGCCATTTTATAACTCATGCCGCTACGCGCATGAGTAACTATTGTTTTGAAATGCTCTTGGGAATATGCAGTCCTCCCAAGAGCAAAAACAATAGTTTATACAAAATTTGGGGGGCAAACAAAGTGTATTATGGGCAATTCGAAATAGAGATTTGCTTTGGGGCACCAATATGACCGCCGTGACGTCACGTGCAAATGTTCTATAGTGCACGGGGGCTTACGGTTCACGTGTTTGTAATAAAGTCAGTTGATAGATTTGTGTCGTTCTACGGTCATCCTCACTGCTTCAATTTCTAACCGAACAAGTAAATATTTTTGTCAAGTTAAGTCGCGCCTTCGCCGTTTATTGTTTTCCCTTAAGACTTATTATCGACAGGTTTAAGTGCATTTGAGTCGTCTAACTTTCTTAGTTAGAAACCTTAAAACCCTAAAGGTAGCACCGCTGCATAGGGCGAGGTTACACGGTCCCTATTTTCTCCCAATAGTTGTTTTTTGGGGGTTTACGTGTCCGGCTCTGACGCATTTAGATTTATTGTAACATGCATCTTACCAAGCATCTCTTGGAAAGGATAAGACTACCCTCCATGGAATCTCGAATAATTCAAGACATGTTATTGACAATACACAATAGTACATCGAACAAAGCACCACAGGCAATCAGGAATCTCATTATATTTACGCTCATTTAAGTGCAATCTCAGGCGCCAAGAATATGTTTTATCTTTACCTAAAGTTAACACTACTAAATACGGACTCAAGTCATGGAGATATTTTGCAGCTAAGAAATGGAATGAACTATCAAATGACATAAGAATAAAAGTGGGCACCAATGAAATAGTAAACAGAATTAGATCGTTAAATGTCGGGGATTAGTAAATTTGTATATTAGTTTTAATTAGTATTTTGACTGCGGCGGTAATATTGTAAAAATAGTTTTAACAAGACGCTGTGGGAGCGTATACTTGGGCGTCGTTGTATTAGGCATATTGGAGAATAATTGTCTTGGGAATCTGCATGCACGTTATTTCACGGTTTGATGATTGGGAGTATTCGGATAGTGTGAGTAGTCTAACAAAGTTGTCTGTTCTGTTCTTTCAACTTCACGAAATAAAAATAGGTCCGCAATGCGTACATGAGTGAGCTTACGATGAAAATTTGCACGGAAATATCTAGAGACGGAATTTGTGATGTCGAAAATGTTACTGTCAAAGATATTAAGCTAAATGAGAAATACACCATAGGCTGTCTGCCTCTGATTTTCCATAAAAACTATTTAACGATATAATGTGGTACTGTCACAGGTATGGAAACACAACTTAAAAAATGGTTCATTGACTGTATAACTGGTGCAAGTGTTCCAAGTCCAAGAGATGTGATAAAAACACATGTCCACCAAGCACCATTGTGGCTTGCAACTTAACGTCTCAAGAGCTTCTGTATTGGAAAAGTATCTTGGTTTGTCGAGGATGATTTTTTGTTTTGTTGGACTGGAAGATCGTTCGTTAATTTGGTATCGTTTTTGTCACGCTATGTAATGTCACTACAAGGACCGAGTTATCATCATTGTCATCATCAAAGTTATCATATTAGCAAATTTCTGAAAAAAAATGTAAATCATATACAGCAGTCCCTCTGTTAAGCTGAAACCCTCAGGACCTTAAGAACCATTTCTAGTAAAGGACTGGTGAATACATATTTTGGGTTTTTGAGAAATGACCACTTAATAGAGGAAGTACTGTAACTGTGAACATGAACAAAATTCTAGATCAACCGCACATGGATTTACACAAGGATGGGTGCCTATTTGAAATAGGTGTTTATTTGAAACAGTGTCTGACAAACAAACGTGGTCGGATTTCACATGTAAGGAGTGATAAAACCCCACACTGACAGTAAAGATTGACACCATTTTACTCAAGGCAGGCAATGTTATCTTTTAATCAAAATATATAAATTTAAAAATCAATTTAATAAAACTTTTACGCTTGTAGCTATTGTTTCAGAGGTCTGAAACAATAACTACACTTGTAAATTACAGCTGTAAAAGTTTTATGAAATTGAGCCCTGGTTAGTGCTTATAGCATGTAGCTGTTTGCATACAGTATCAGCATTGCCAACAATAACAGTAAAACATTAACATTTATTCTCAAGTTTTTTTGGAATGTAGGTAGCTGTAACAAGTATAGTTAACTTACATTTTAAACTTAGTAACATCAACGTTTTCAAACAAAAACTTTTCAACGTTTTAGTGTAACTGCACTTAACCCAGATTTGTGTCTCTAAAGACATTATTTGTTCTCCGAAGAGAATTCATCGTTTCCCGAAGGAAATATTTTGTTCCCAGAAGGGAATTATATGACCCTGAGACAGGGTTATGGATTGCCAGATGTTGTACATGGAGCAATTCGCAATGCTGGACTGCACAAGTCACTCGGCGGCCATCACAGCTGTCTTTAAAACTACATCTCGGTGATCTAGGGAACCTTTTGTTGGCGAAGATTTTGTCTACACCTTCAAAACATCTGAAAAACTCTTTACGTGAAAACAATAGACACTTTGCTTGAATGCTGTGCCTGATTACTGGTGCAATATAACACGAAAACATCGTAAATTTCGAGTCTCTTACCTCTCTTTCTCCAACGGCGAAAAAACGTGGTTGCTTTTTGATATCGAAAATACGTCGTTCGTTATCCGGGATGATCCGGGATCAGTTCGCAGCACTTCGTGTTCAACCTCGCTCATATTCGCGTGTTCGTGCTCTCATCGTTCGTACGGAAATAAACAATATCTGTTCGAGACCAGGCGCCGTGATACCGAAGACAACCCGAAGATTGGACTACCACGGACTTACGGACACTTCCCATGACATAGAGTGAGATTACACTTCATGTAAGCTCACTCAAAAATTAATGAAAGGCAAACAACCGAAAGAAGTAAAATTAATTGGGATTCCTACCACGCTTATATTTCTTCCTTCGCTGTCCACTTCTTATTAAATAAGCGCTATGTATGTATTCGTCTAAATTATCTTCTTCATGTTCGTTTTAACATGTTTTAGCGGGTTTCCGTCATGAAGGTATCGTAGAATTAATCGCGAGTGTCAAATACTTTCGCAGTGTCTTCTTGAGTAATTTCCTTACGCATATTGAATATGAAACTGTTAGATGCAACAGAGAAAACACAACTCGCACTTTGTGACGTTCGCCTCGCATCAATAAACAACAGGTGTACTCCACCGCGGTCAAACGAGAGAAATTTGCAAAAGTTAACCAAAGTACTTCAAAGTTAAGGTTGTCATTTTCACTGTTTATTAAAAGTTTCATATATTGACAATACACTGTCAACTCACTAAACGTTTTGAAAGTTTAGTAAAATAAAGTTCTAAGCGTTTGAAAACTACGAACCGCAGAACTGTCGGCGCCATTTGCCAACACAATTTTGCTCAGGCACGAAGCGTTTTGATCAGTTTTCAACGATCGAAAAGAAGCTCGTTATTTTGAGCCGGAAAGATGAAAAGATAGTTACATAAACTAATTATTTTATACATCCTTGCCCACGTTTCCACTTGATTCTAAATGAATCCCACCAAATAAAACGAAAAACGCCTCGGACGTGTGACCGCGGTGAAGGTTTGAATAATCCCGCCGTCCCCAGAGTTGCGCAATACTGCACATTTGTGGACGACCAAACTGCATTTTAATACTTGGTCGCTACGCCCAAGTAATTAGTATTTAGTTCGTGGTTTTACCTGATGTATTGTGATATTAGTATTGTTTAGTTGTTAGGTTTTAATTAGTCATTAGGTGGAATACCTGTAAACTAGCTCTCAAGCTAAGTGTATAACCACGTTAAATAAAGTATGTATGTATGTATTGTAGTGCTTTGTGAATCCGAAATGTATCGTGGGCCTGACTGACCAACGCGCCCATGCCTCGCATGCCTTGTGTGTTTATTCGGCTGTGTAGTGGAGGCCATTCTCGTCCCCAGAGCCTTCGTTTCGTTTGGTCAGCGGAAAAAACGAAGGGCTCTGGTAACAGTGCCTTCCGGATGTCGTAAAATCCACGACATCCGTTAGCGCATGCCTAATGCATTAATGTACTATTGCGCTTGCTCAATGCCAGAAACCGGAAATAAAAAAAACTTCCGTGTGTGCATTTTCGTCCCCAGAGCCCTCGTTTCAATTGGTTGAGCTCTGGAGACGAGAATGTTGTGTGTGTGGTGTGGAATGGCGTTCGAAAGGACTGTATAGTACAAGACTTAACAATTACAGGAAAACATCGCGCTAAAAAGGAAGAAGAAAAGCTTTACGTGCTGCTGTTATTTAGAAGAAAGATTGTCTTTGTATTTTGCCTACTGGTTTTAGAAATTCCTCCATAAGTCAACCAATTTCTTTCGTTTGGGAGCTGTGTATTTATCGTTTCGCCACTGAACGCTATCATATCCGACCAAATCAGTTGATGGGACAGCTAAGTTTGTTGATGGACACGCTGTGGTCATTGATTAGGCTTATTTCATCGAACAGTGGTAAGAAATATCGAGGAATTTTTGTTTTGCATTCGTTTCATGATATTTTAATTGGGCTTCGTGTGACCTTCGTTTCCCTAGATTTGTATTTCAAGTTGTAGCAAAGAGTACTTACTACCTAATAAAGAAAATATAACTTGCTTACGAGAGTGCTGATAGCGTTGTTGTTGTTGTTGTTATTTAAAATGGGTAACCTAGTGTTAATATTTCTTTTCACCCTTGGGCTTTCTTCAGGATTTCTGCCTCTCCTTTATTGCCAACGAGCCAGCCGAGCGAAGACGCGAGGCTGGCGAGGCGGCAGAGAATAGTGCCGCGCGAGGAAGTGCTAAGGCAGAAAAATTCTCGATCGAGCCTGAAAAAGTGTAAGGTAATGTAATGTAATGTAATGTAATGTAATGTAATGTAATGTAGACTTTGGTTTGAGCCAATTGCAAGGCGGGAACTATTAGAGCCAATGAAAAGACGTGTTATTGCCACACCAAGAACCCGTTGCCTAGCACGTGACCAAAATCTTCCTGAAGTGAAATTCTTGAAATTACAAACTGATTTTAAAAAGATTTTGCACATATCGCATGTTTTAAACTCCTAAAATAATGTCAGCGTCAGAATCTTCATTTTAATTAACGTGTTTCGTTGCAACAATTCCCTTCCAAACAAAGCATCGTGAACGGCTCGCTTTTTTAGGTATTTGTTCAAGCGTAAAATATGCAACTTTGTTTGTCTAGACAAACCGTCGCGCTTCTTCACACACAAACAAGGGAAATTCGTTCTGTCGAGCAAACTGACGATAATTCGAACGAGTGAAAAGGCTTAACAACCGGCACTAAACAAGTTTTTGTACAAAATAAATCTTGATTACACGTGCAGAAACATGAAGGCGGTAACGCAACGGACTTGCATGTTTCACGCTTGAACAAACACGTAAAAGGGTTAGCCTTTGAACAAGAATTTTGCAGCACGCTTCATATTTCCAAACCTTTTTCTACTCGTTCTACTCATTTTAAAACGTTTTCAATAGCTTTTAAAACGTTTCTTGGCTGCTTTATTGTCTGATATGAAATGTTTACTACAACATTACAGCGATTTTGATTTCAGTTAGCCGATCAAAGCATGACATTTTTTATTTCTTCGGTGAGTGTGGTCAAAGGGCCACCAAACTGTCAAAAACATAATTCCGTTGCCACACAAATCAAAATCATTTCCTCGTTGGCACTCTATCGATAGGTATGCCTAGTATAAATTAATACTCGTCCTTGTTGCAAGCAACATACTTCTTTAATATTCGTGGCCGCTTATAGCTTCGTCTTCCAAGACACATACTGATTGTTCGGAAACGAATCGCTCATATTTAACGATAATCAGATCCCGTTATACTTTGAAATTTAGCAGCCGTATCTTTACTTGCTAAACCAAACAAAACAGGGTGACATTGGTCGTTGAATGCGTTGAAATTAAAACGTTGGTTTTGTTGATGTAGTCATAGGACTTCAACATTTGAAATTCAACCGGAAGTAAAACCTTATGCGTAGAGGCGTAAAATTTTTTACCTTGTTGCGCATTCATTTTTAAACGGCCAATCAAAAAATTCAAATTTTTGTCCGTTACCAGATCTACACGAGACGCAATTTTAAAAAAAACCGTGGAGCTCTGGGGACGAGAATGAGTGGAGGCAAAATATATACGGCACCGCGGCAGAACGTTTGCGCATGCGTAAACTTCAAGCACTTCCGGTCCGTTAAACACAACACTTCTGCATGAACCAACAGACCTAGATTTTCTAGATGCAATGATGAAAGGACCAAAACCGAAGAAAATTATGCTACGTACACGATCGGTTCTTGCATGAATACATTTCGAGATGGAGTGAAGACTTGTTCTTTGTGAAAAAATGCGATGCAAAAATTATTTGTTCATATTTCGTTGTTGGTGCAAACACCAAACCCCTTGGTGCAAACGCTTGAAACTTGAACGATGAAAAAACTTTTCAACGAAACAAACTTTTTCTCTACCTTTGTTTTATAACTCTTACTTTTTGTTTTCAAACTTCGCGGTACGGGAGTTTTATGTTGTTTATGTTGTAGTTCATTTTTTATTTCAGGTAATTTTTGTTTTTCCTTTGTTTCAAATTCATCAGCATATATTACCATACCCAAAAACAATGGAAAAATAAAAATTACCTGAGATAAAAAAATTAACTACAACATTTACATGGGATTACAGTATGTCACCGGAAATGCGTTATTCACCGGATGCTCAGTTTTCTACTCATGCGCAGTGCGTTCTGCCGCGGTGCCAATATATACAGTCCTTTGATTAAACGTTGTCATTGATCGGTCTTACCGCTGCGCGGCCAGACCGAAAGGGAGTATGGGTGAATTAAAATGCATGATTAATTATTCTCTATCGCGTTTACAATGGAGAACAAAACTCACGTTTGTCCTCGCGTGTTACGCAAAGACAACAAGAGTCGCTTCGATACATATTCCGTTAAGGACGTTCCGTATTTTGATAATGTGCAGTTGTTGAATGTAATTTGATTTCTCTCGACTCCATAATCCTTTTCGGTCTGGTCGCGTAGGGATGAGTCCGATCAATGACAACGTTTAATCAAAAGACTGTATAAATATACGGGTGCGTGCAGTGCTAACTAACAAACAAGAGGTAAAATAAAATAAAGTTCAAACAAGTAGGTGGGCATTCACTGCCGCCGGACTTGAAGCACTCCGTCGATTCCAATGTTATGATCTCAGGTGGTAAATTGTTACACTCCCTGATAGAATCACCTGGCCGAGTCTATTTAACCTTTTAAGCCCAAGTAATGATCAGCATGTTATTTCTCCTTGTGATCATATAAATAAATAATACTACTAACAGTAAATAGGAATTTCAGTGGAAATCCACGAGGTGGCTGCAAATGTTGTTTTTGTGGAGGAAGGAAAACCGGAGTACCCGGAGAAAAACCCTCGTAGCAAAGACGAGAACCAACAACGAACTCAACCCACATATGGCGTTGTATCCGGGTTTCGAAACCGGGCCACATTGACGGGAGGCGAGTGCTCTCCCCACTGCGTCATCACCCCTCCCCCCTTAATGTATAAAGAAAATGATCACCAATGAAAAATATAAGAGATAAACAACTTTTCCCAGTTAGTGCTATAAAGTATACGGGACTAGTGAGAATATATACTCTCATCAGTTTCCCGTTTCACTTGTAAGCACTACCATACATACTTCTTCCGCACGCTTACTTGCGTACTCAACCATGGGTCAGTGATCTAGTAGCCTGATTCGAGAAAGAGATACGTTTACGATTATTGTTTGTCGATAATAAACACGCAGGCTTCAGACAAGTAACAGAGGTGGACCGAACAAGTAATGTCTGAGAAAAACACTTGAAATGGTGTCGTACTGTTTTTTTTCCATGTCATTTTAGTGCCTTTAAAGTAAATATATGAACGATAATACATTTTGAGCTTTTCAGCTCTTTTAGCTGAATATTTCAGCGGCTGAAAACTATAGAGAAAGGAATCTTATCCGCCGAATTCACCAGCTGCTTTCTCCTTTGTGAAAATCCCAGCTGACCTTATTTTGTACCAAAAACAACATTTGTTATTCCTCTGAAAACAAACGGCGTTAAATTTTCCGATGTTACGAAAGTTTGAGGAGATATTTTACTAAAGAAAGCCGAACAGCTTCCGAACATCTTCCGAACATTTTCCGAACATTTTTTATCCCTCCGAAAACAAAAGACGTTAAATTTTCCGATGTTACGAAAGTTTGAGGAGATATTTTACTAAAGAAAACTTTAGTTTAGTGTAATTCATTACGAATTTTTATAGCGACTAACGCATTCCGAACAGCTTTTCACCGAAACGATTTGTTGAGTGCTCCTGATATTCTTTAACATAAAAATTACCGCACTAAAAGTCGATCATTTTGACTCGGTTTTAACGCAATAAAATTACCGTGTGTGCATGTTTGAAGTGTAGATTGGCTGCATCGCATCGCTCGAGAATGAAACTCAAAATTGACTAAGCAATGACAATATTAAAAATATGCTTATACACTTATTCCCTCCTATTGTTGGCAAATAGCGAGATATGTCAACATTATGGTTAGCTTAGCTCATCCCATGGTAAATATTTTTCTTGTTTTATTATAGTCTAGTACACGACCCCTCAAGCATGTTAATTGCTTTAATTATTGATCGTGTTTAAATTAAGGATCTACTACTACTACTACTACTAGCTTTTCGATTTGGGATTTGTTGCGTTGAGACGGTAACAAACCTTGGAAGAAACAATTTAACCTTGCTTGGCTACATTCAACAAGTTATTCTGGTTATTACACTGAGACGTTAACATGTTAGGAAACGTCGACACCCAAGTCATCATGGAAAACCATGATGCCGTTCGCGAGTCGCAGAAACTCCTGCTCGACATGGCAAACCGAGATCCCTTCAATATGAATTCTTTCTTGAAGGTATAGTTTTGCTCGAATTGTTTATAGTTTCCTGATAACTTATTGCTAATCGCATTTTCCACCTTTTTAACCTAAATTCTTTCTTCCTTTTTCTTGTACAGTCGATCTATGGAGCGACATTTTTCGTGTTATCTTTGCTGACCTGAATCTACGATGTTTTGGCGCAATTTACTCAAATAATGCGGAAGTAGCCGATGTCCTGATTTGTTCCTAAACAAGCATTCGATTTCGAATGACAATATCACGTCAGCTTTATCTAAAATTGTTTTTCATTTCTGACAAGATTATTTTTATGATTATGGTTGAATTCAATCAGGTTGAACAGGCTAAAATTGTAACAATGTAACTGTTGTATTTAGAAGCGTAACATAGCCGCGCTTAGTTTGACACGAAGGCAATACCATCATATTGGTCCGCGGCCTGTGTTAATTATTTCCATGAGCCTGAAACATCTTACATTTTATGACTTGCAAAATCCTTGCCAGGACGGTTCGTAAATGCGATAAAAAATAAAGAAATGCAATCAGTTAAAATGTTATTTGTGATAATATTGATTACAGTACTCAGTTAACATTTTACGGCACACCGATCCAGTGAACCGGGTTTTACTTGTGTAGTCTGCAGGGGCTCACGGTTCGCGTGTTTGAAATGGAGTCTGTTCATAAATTTGTGTCATTCTACGGTCAGCCTCACCGCTTCAATTTCTAACCGAGCAAGTAAATTTTTTTGTCAAGTTAAGTCGCGCCTTAGTTGTTTATTGTATCACCTTAAGACTTATTATCGACAGGTTTAAGCGCATTTTAGTTGTCTAATTTTCCTAGTTAAGAAACCGTAAAACCCTAAATTTAGCACCACTGGTGCACGGAGTGTTTTTTGGGGGGTTTACGTGTCCGGCTCTGGTGCGTTTAGATTTATTGTAATATTGTAATGCTTTGTGAATCAATAAAATGTATCATGGGCCTGGCTGACCAACGCGCCTATGCCTCGCATGCCTTGTGTGTTTATTTAGCTGTGTAGTGGAGGCAAAAAATATATAAATATACGGCTGCGTGAAGTGCTAACTAACAAACAAAAAGTTACATAAAATAAAGTTCAACCAAGTAGGTGTGCCTTCACTGCTGACTTGAGGCACTCCGTAGATTTCAATGTTATGATCTCAGGTGGTAAATTCTTACACTCGCTGATAGAATACTACACACTTTTAGAACCACCTGCCCGAGTCTATTTAACCTTTTAAGCCTAAGTTACGATCAGCATGTTATTTCTCCTTGTGATATCCATACAGGATCAAACAACCAATTATAATAAATAAATAATAATACTAATAATAACAAATAGGAATTTCAGTGGAAATCTACGAGGTGGCTCTTACTTGCACTTTATCCGGATCGAATTGGAATTTGGAAATGTTCGTTTTTGTGGAGGAAAGAAAACTGGAGAACCCGGAGAAAAACCCTCGACGCAAAGGCGAGAACTAACAACATGTGGCGTTGCATCGTGGTTTCGAACCCGGGCCACGGGGAGGCTCTCACCACTGCGTCATCCCTGCTCCCCCATTAAGGAGAATAAAGAAATATAAGAGATAAACAACTTTTCCTAGTTAGTGCTATAAAGTATATGGGACCCTCTCATCAATTTCCCGTTTCACTTGTAAGCACTGCAAACGTCTTTCGTACGCTTACTTGCGTATATGTACTCAACCATGGGTCTGTGATCTAGTAGTCTGATTCGAAAAAGAGATACGTTTACGATTTTGCTTGTCGATAATAAACACGCAGGCGTCAGACAATTAACAGTGGGGAACCAAATGAGAAATGTCTAGAAAAACACTTGGAATGGTGTTTACTGTTTTGTCACATTATTTTAGCGTGCCTTTAAGGAAACTATATGAACGGTAATACATTTCGAGCTTTTCAGTTCTTTTAGCTGAATATTTCAGCGGCTGAAAACTATAGAGAAAGGAATCTTATCCGCCGAATTCACTATCTGCTTTCTCCTTTCTGAAAATCCTAGCTGGAAATATTTCGTACCAAAAACGACTTTTGTTATCCCTTCCGAAAAAAACGGCGATGAAGTTTACGATGTGACGAAAGTTTGACGCGATATTTTACTTAAGAAAACTTTAGTTTTTAGTGTAATTAATTTTGAATTTTTAAGGCGACTAAGGCCTTACGATCGAACAGCTTTTCGCCGAAGCGATTTGTTGAGTGCGCCTGATTTTCTTTAACATCAAAACTACACTAAAAGTCGATCATTTTGACTCGGTTTTAACGCAATAAAATTACCGCGTGTGCATGTTTGAAGTGTAGATTGACTGCATCGCATCGCTCGAGAATGAAACTCAAAGTTGACTGAGCAATGACAACATTTAAAAATATGCATATACAATTATGCCCTCCTATTGTTTGCAAATAGCGAGATAATGTCAACATTATGGTTAGCTTTGGGATTTGTTGCGTGGAGACGGTAACAAACCTTGGAAGAAACAATTTAGCCTTGCTTGGCTACTTTGACCAGCTCAAGTTATTCTGGTTATTGCACTGCGATCTCGCAGAACTTGTGAAACTTGCACATCGAAGTGAACTTAACTTGGCTGTGAACTTTCCACGTCAACATGCTGGGAAACGTCGAGTCACTAGACATGGCGAACCGCGATCCTGAGGACATGAATTCTTTCTTGAAGGTACTGGTGTCAATTGTTTCGCAGTTTCTTCATGTTGCTTCATATAATCTTACTTCAGCTTTAAACAGTTCCTGTGACGTTTGTTGCCGCGTTTTCTTTGGGACGGTGTAGCCATTTTTTTGTGTAGCCTCATCTAAGAACTTGATCAGCGATAAAGTAGTAGTTTGATATGTGCGTGATTCCCGTTATGTTTAAAGATGTCTTAAATTATATTTTTGTTGGGAAGATATCTTAAATTATTTTTGCTTCCAGTGTCTTGTCTTTCGATAGTTGACTGGTTTGAAACAGCAAGTGCCAATAATAATGATATATACGGTACTCTCACTATCAAGTATCAGTTATATTGGCTTGAACGATCATGTCTGAGATTACTGAATGCTTGCTTCATTCTTTAAACCTGCTGTACAATCATGGATCACTGTAAAAAAAATTTTGAGTATAAAGTTCTGAGTCAATGCCTTGTATTTGTCGGTAGCTCGAGTTTGGGAAAAAGCAAGCGCAAATGCTCTCTCTTTACCTTAGCAACTTAGTTTAAAAATAAAAACACATTTTCGTAAACTTAATTACATTGACTTTGGTCTCACCACAAGGCGCCCACACATACTGTGTGATTGTTCGTATTTTTAAATTTATAGGAAATGCATGAGAAATATCGAAATCTTTATGTTATCGTTATATAGTGCGATGAATATTTACTTAAAAATAAAAAAAAGTATCTTTACCTGAAATATTGTGCGTTGTCGTTCTTGCAGCTGAAAACGGAGAATTTTAGTGCGTTGGACGTTTACATGAGTGTAATGTAGAAACTGTAGATGTATGGAATATAAAATAATAATAAAATTAATGTGTTAGGTTTCCTTTTTCCTTCTCTGCATGTAATCATTAAAACACTTCTGTGTAGAAAGCCCGGTGTGTCACATCGAACGTTCGGTTTTCGAACTCAATCGAACTCTCGATGGAGTTCGGCCATCGAACCAAATCGAACTCACCAAAAAAAAATTCGAATCGAACAAAATCGAACGTTCGATTTTCGAACTCAATCGAACGAAAGAGTTCGATTAAGTCAGGTCACGGGAACGACGTGGAAGTCACAAAAGAAAAACGCGAATCGAACGCTCGATTTTCGAACTCTTGATGATTTGTACGTAAATTGATCCAGCGTTGAAACAGTCAAGGCGATGTGAAGTCGTTTCTTTTTTAATAATATACATGAAAAAATTACTCGATTCTGATTGGCTAAGAGCAGTGCAGTTCAAGTGTAACACCAGTGCAAAACGTGTAACACCAGTGCAAAAAGTGTAACACCAGTGCAAATAAAAAATGGATGCAAATTTTTTCATGTATAAGCGGCTCGTGCAATTTTGAGCTTTTTGAAAAACTCACTCGTGCAAATTAATCCCAAATTGAACTCGAAACCGTATGATTACCTATACTTATTTCCATATTCTGAGTTTATTCTTATTATATTTCCTGTGAAAATGTCACTGCGTTGTTTACCAAGAAAAAAGGCTTTTTTGTCCGCAGAACGTCTGCAAGTCTTAATCATCTCGGGAATCGTCTCGATTATCTTTGTCCATCGCGACAAAATTGTCCTGAATCATAGCATACATTCCTTCCGATTCCAGCGCTGCTAAATGCTGCTAAACGAGCTTAAATGCTCTCGAGGAATACGAAAAGAATGTAATGATTGTATTTCTACTTTTCCGCCTAATCGTCGAAATTTTGTACGTCACTGCTTTTGTCGCAGTGCGAAATTAATTCCAGCCCTGGTGCAGTCGACATTTGCTTCTGGTTCAACAGGTGTTGCTGCGCAACTCTGTGAATTATAACGCAACCATAAAGTAACATTTAAAATAACTCAAGGCGGGCATCTTCTTTGTCATGTGCAATAAAACATCGTAATAATAATATGCCGTTTCTTCACCGGATCTACTTCAGACTCTTTATTTTGTATTTTGAACTCACGAAAAAGTTTTGTGTTTGATTTCGTTCGATGGCCGAACTGCATCGAATTCTTTCGTTCGATTGAGTTCGATGGAAGGTTTGTTCGATTTCGTTCGATGTGATACGCCGGGAGAAAGACACTATTTATGGCCGTAGTTCCACAAAGCTAGTTAACAACGGTGTTACATTGATGTCAAGCCATTTCCAATGGAACCGGTCACCTTGAGGTTGCCAGTCGTTGTCAGTGCCGTTGTTTGTCACTATGGTAACGC
This sequence comes from Dendrophyllia cribrosa, assembly GCA_024195265.1. Taxonomy (NCBI): domain Eukaryota; kingdom Metazoa; phylum Cnidaria; class Anthozoa; order Scleractinia; family Dendrophylliidae; genus Dendrophyllia; species Dendrophyllia cribrosa. Next base: position 14,183,921 of record JAJLRJ010000005.1, read on the forward strand.
GGTAATTTTCAAAAAATAATTTCTTTCAACGCTATTTACGACGCTGGAAAGCTTGGGAAATTGAAGGCGCATTACAGTAAACACCCGCGTACAAGAACCTAGAGTTTTCCAAGTTAGCCTAAAAGGGTTCCTATATTTTTGGTGTGCACAAAGAGTTTAGGATATGTAGGTTCTTAAATAGGTTCTTTTAGTATATACAGAAACAGTGGATAGCATTGTTGGCGCGCTCTGATTGGCTACTGAAACTCGGAATAGCAAGTGCTATTCACCTCCCAGCAATTTGCGCGCGAAAATTGTAATCGTTGACAGGAATAAATGAGTTAAAAAGCATCATTTTCGTTATATTATGTCACTGTTTCAGTATATACTAATTAACAACTATTCACCGAAGTGGAGGTGGGCAGTGGTGGATATTTACCGAGCCGCGCTTTCGTGAAAACAAATGGAATGAAACTGAATCGAATATCATCCTTAACATTTTTAAATGTAATAATTAAGCTTTCCATTTGATCACATGACCATATATTGTTATGAAAATAACAAATATTTGACCAATTGGTGATAATTTTAGAGAAAACATCTAATTAAAACGCTCTCCTGATGCAGATTAAATCTGTCCAGCCCTTGACTTTTTAATGACCATTTGAAAATTTTTGTGACGACAAAGGTCTCATTACCTTGAGATGGACTAGCATCCCATCAGAGCACGGGGTAGGGGAGGGGGGCTGTAATTCTCTCATTCATTCCATGCTGCAGGAACCACAGGTAACCCAAGCGTACTCAGTATACGAATTCGTATGGATCTGAAGATGGAGCCAAAGTAATTTCCACCTTTCCTTCAAAAAGCTGCATAATTAATCTGAACAAAAGTGTTAAAATCTCACCTGATTTTTTTTTCGCTTATGGGAGGCTCCTGGAAGCCGGGCAAGGTTCGAATCCGCCATTGTAGTATAGTACACCTTGATTACCTGTGAAGAAACTTGAAGAAGATCCGGCAGTTTTAGGCAACATGCCTTGTGTAAACCATTTCACAATATATATATATATATATCCCAAAACAATCTATTCAAAGTTACATCTGAAATAATAACAGCATTTCTTTTTTGTTTCCGTAGGTAGAGTTTACTGATGTGATAGCTGAGCCCGATGGTCTCCATTCTCACGACTGTATGTACGGCTGTGCCTTCAAGACGTACAACTGCGCCAAAAACTGCTGTTACTTATTCCTGTCCTTCCTGTGTGGGGGTCCTCTGGCGCTGTGTTTTGGTTGTTACTTTGCCTGTCTGGGTTTCGAGTATATTTGGTGCGTGATGCCTTGCACGAGAGCCTGGCTGATTGAAATCGAGTGCATTGGAAAGATCTTTGGTTACTGCATCAAGGCATTCTGTGATCCCTGCTTTGAATCCATTGGGAAGATGTTTGCTGGCATTAAAGTGAAAACTGAAACGGTTTAACTGAGAAACCAACTTTTGTATTTTGCGTTAGGCTATATTCGCAACGACTCAATAACGTGTTTAATTGTTTCACAACAGTAATTCAGTAATCGTAAGAAAGATTCCTATTTACAGGCCTTGGTACTAATACTACTATGATTATAGTAAGTTGCATTTCACACTTGGATTTTGTTTAATCAGGAATAGAATAGAGCGTTTTCCTTTGTTCTTAATTATGCGGACATTGAGGAGCTCTGCTTCATTTTTTGTTGTTGCTTTTGAGCTTTTGTAAAGTCGTATGCTTCGTGTAAAAAGTGAGCATTTTAAAATCAATCAGGACTGGGGTTGTGGAGGATGATAATTGTTTGAACGCTGTGTAGATAACTTCTTTTAATTATCGAGCTATGTTACGTTTTTTGTTTTTGTTTTCTGAGAAACTTCTATATGTAGCCGTTTATGTTTCAGAATGCCACGGCATTTTATAACAAAATGTTATGTTGGTACTATTGCTTGGTAACAATTATTAGTGCCAAATTGCTGTTTGCAGCTGTAAATCAGAAATGTCCAATAAAGAATGGAGTATAGCCTGCGAATTAGTGTAACATAGATCTTTTAACTGTTTAATCCTTTAATTTTCATTTTTGTAGCTTATCATAAATCAGGACTGGCTTTTAGAAGTCGTTACATACTTCAGAAATCAAATCGTGTTCGTCTCCTTTTTCGTGTTGGGCTGAAAAACCGCTGTGGTGCCACTGCGGATATTTAAAATTAAAGACACTTCGAGATGACTTTGCGATTATCGGTGCAATAGTCTCTCCAGTGACCTATCAAGTCAGCTGGAGAGATAGTCAATTATGAGTTCGTATTATACTCGATTATGGTGAAAAAAGGAAAAACGAATGTATATATATAATATATAAAACACAAATGAAGACAAGACACATTTTTTTCAAAACACCTATATATCGATCGACTTGTCGGTCTTTTTCAGGGTGAATGAAGAAAACCCGTTACACACGAAATACTTCTACGCCACTGAAATACGAAAAATGCGCGCTACGACTCTAACCGTAAATAACCGTAACAATTTAAATATAAACATTAAGCGCGCGCGCAACAACATAGCACGTGCAAGGAAAATAAATGCATATGGACAAAAAGGAAAAAATGTAGTGCCAAAAGAATAAAAAGTAGCATAAAAACGGGATAAAAAAAAACAATAAAAAGAGAAAAGGAAAAAAAATTGGCCGCATAAACATGCAAAGAAATATAAACAAAAAATAGTAAAAGAACTAAAACATAAAAGAACACAAAAACGATACACGCGCTATGTTGTATAAGAAGTGCAGAAGAAAAACAACTATATAGTGTATTCAAACCCCAATTCGCTAGTAATGTTTATCATAAATAATACTATAAACTAAAACAATATATTAATTTCGTATACGCCCTCCTCGATTCTGGCTGAAAAAGAAGTCACTTTCGTTTAGACCATCAGGTCTCAAGGACCGGAGCCGATATGTCCACTGACCTTCCTTTGCGATTATGTCTTCTTTCATGTTAACCCTATCTATAAGCTGCATACTAACATTCTGAATACCATGATGCCCATAGCTATAAAAATGCTTATAGATAGGGTCATCATTTTCCTTATTGGCAGCAGACATCCTTGCGTGTGCTCGTAGCCGGCTCTTGTGGTTATTAAACCTTACCTAAACTTAGTAGTTAACCCTATCTATAAGCTGTATATTAACATCCTGAATACCATGATGCCCATGGCTATAAAAATGCTTATAGATAGGGTCATCATTTCCTTATTGGCAGCAGACATCCTTGCGTGTGCTCGTAGACGGCTCTTGTGGAACTATCTAAATGCCGTTTTTCCGCCACTTAACATAGTTTTAATGGAAATATCTTCTTCACGTTTCAAGCAATCCAAAAACCCTTCGCTCATCTCATGAATCTATGTTATGGTAGTGGGGTGTTTTGTAAATCTTTGGATGATTTTGGGGTATCTTTGGGAGGAAATAGTTTTTCTTAAAGGTTTTGTAAAATTTTGAGAAATAAGAAATATTGAAGATTTAATGGAGTTTTACAATTAGAATTATCAACTGTCTGTTGGTGTTCCAAAACTCGTTTTTTCTTCTATCCCTTCTTTAAACCTCTTTAAATCTCATTCAAATTCAGGTAAAACCCAGCCTTAATTTCCGTGTTATATCGCCAAATGACACCAAATATATAACTTAATTGGATAAAAAAAAGATTCTTTTGAGCAAAACAGAAGCCGTAGTTTCGAGAAAAACTGTAGGATTACAAGTTCGTGTACAGTAGCTTAACTAGTGTCCGAACGGCATGCTATAATCACATGACAACGTGAGAAAGAAATCACTGGGAGCTTAGTCGTACAATGTTAGAACTGTGAAAGTAATATTACTTCACGCTAGAAATTCCCTACTGGACTGTTGCACTATAGACCATGCCCCGGTTGTTCAAAAGATGGATAGCGCTATCCGCCGGATAAATCACTATCCAGTGGATAAGTATTAACAAAATCCTTTGTGTTATCTGCTGGATAGTGATTTATCCGGCGGATAGCGCTATCCACCTTTTGAACAACCGGGCCATACGTCTAGACTATTACACCAGTGACCGAAAACAGCATGGCAGAATCACATGACAGCATGAGTGGGAAATCACTGGAACTTTGACCTACAATTTAACCTAGTAAAAGTACAATTACTCAGTCAGGCAGGGAATGACCTATGGACTGTTGCAACAGAGATTTCAGAGCTCATTAACCTTTAATAGCTAAAACTTGTAATTAATTTTGATTTCTTGACAGGCGATCAAGAAATTAAAGTTTCCATTCTGGTGGAATTTTGAGATTTTTAGTCGTTATTTTGTCTTCTAATTTCATAACTATTTCTTTGCGTTTATGACTTTTGGGATTTTTTTCTTCCTATTTCAAGATAATAAAGCAAGCTTAAGCCCGGTTCAAACGTCGAACTTCACATGTGCCGAATCTAATGCAAATGAGCAAGAACAATAAAGATTTTGCTCATTTTGCATTAGATTCGGTACATGTGAAGTTCGACGTTTGAACTGCATGGGCTTTAAAGCAATCTCCTGGTCAGAATTTATGACTGAAAACACGATATTTCAGCAGGCTAGGGACGCTGTCCCTTAAAGTCAATGAGTGATTTAAAAACTTAGAGCAAACATTTTTTGAAGGAAAATGATTTTGAGTTCAAGACAGGGGGGGGCAAGGGGGGGGGGGGGCAAGGGGGGGGGGCAAGGGGGGGCGGCAAGGGGGGGGGGAGGGCAAAGGGGGGGGGGGTCTTGTCACGAAGTCACGAAACTTAATTTTGCATTTCACGAATCACACAGCCAAAAAATTCGTTTTCACGATTCTCGGAAATGCTGGTCCAAAAAGTTACAAAAGTTGTTAAGTCAGTTAACGTAGTGGCGTAAAATACCTCTAATCACGTTTTGTACAATAGCGCACTTTGCTTCAGTTCATCTTCATGGTCTTCTTGAGTGGCATGTGCATCTTATGAAAAAAATCTCACTCGCACAGCTCGTCCACTTCGAGTTGTTACTGCTCTCATGAATGTCAGTGTATCATCATCATTATTATCAGCCACTGCATGTTCGCGTTCACTATCCGTGTCATATTCGTCCTCCTGGAGATTGCGAGTCACTCCGTTTTCTTCTTGCTCTTGCTCCTCTTCCTCTCTCTCTTCCTCTTCATGTGCGATAATTGGTGCGTCTGGCATATGATTCTTTTCCTTGGGGTAGTCTGAAAGGGATGGGCGGTAATATTTAGAGGTAAGGTGCCAGCTTTGAACTTGGTTGTTTCTTGCCTGACAGTGCGTTGGCGAACGCACTTGCCATGCAGCACTGCCCATTCCCTCATCATCTGCGCTTGCTTAGAATCCAAGTGCTTTGTTTTACCAAGATGGGGAAGTTTTGAAATTTCCTTCAATGAAATAGAATTGTCGGAAATTGGATAATAGGAGGTGGGATGTGTGAAATATTAGGCTGCCCAGCTCGTAATCCTTTTGATAGTTTCGTATACAGAGTTTCCCAGATTGCGAACAAAGTTGAGAACTGTAGGAAATTCATCCTTAAAATGACCAACAGCATGTAGGTTTTCCACTTGAGTGTTAAGGCAAGAATGGAGATCAACGTCGATCTCTTTGTTAATCGCTTGGATGGTTGATCGAAGTGTGCCAAGTTGACTGTAAATCATCTGCACGGACTTGAGTGTCTGGTTTGACACTGTCCCTTCAGGCCCATACCGCAGCATAAAATCAAAAATACCGCAATACCGCAAGGAAAATCGACAAAATACCGATACCGCAGGTATGGATATCAGGCGGGTACAAATATTTTTGGAGGGATGTAGGATAAGCGATCTAGTTACGGTCAGTTGCGCGTTTAACGTAGTCGTAGTAAGACTTACCTCGTAGAAGGAACTAAAGCTTTCGCAGCAAATGACCACGTGACACTCTCGTAACAGTTCCAGGTTGCATACCGAAAATGTTAATTGCTCTCTACAAGTGATATCCCTTTGTCTCTTAACACTCCGAATGTGTGGTTCCAGAAAATATCCATACCCCCTCCACGGATGGTCTTTCAGTTTAGACCCCCCTCCCACCCCACTGGAATTTCCGTTCCAGGGGGGTTCTTTGACGACCCCCCACCCCCCAGGAATTTCCGACTTTTCATTTTTCCCTTTTCAAATTCACAAAAACGTTCACTTGATTTACACACAACATTTGTGACCTCTCACGCGAAAACGATGCTGACGGCTATCCGTTCAAGCCGTTCAAGCCGTTCAGTCTTGCCGTTCATCAGCCGTTCACGAACGGCAGGAGGCCGTTCGAACGGCTGTGATTTCGTAATTAGCCGTTCAAAAAATTTATTAAGCCGTTCAAACGGCTGCCGCTAGCCGTTCAAAAAAAAAATCTTCAGCCGTTCGAACGGCTAGGGCTATCCGTTCGGAAAAAAATATTCAGCCATTCGAACGGCCGTGGTTTGTTCCGGAATCCGGAATTCGGAATCCGGAATCTTGAGCGTGAAATCCTAAAAGCCGGAATGAACCAAAACATGAAAAATAAATAAATAAATATCCGTTTAATACCCGTTTAATTTTTCGTCCTTGACATCGCGTGGCGCAGTTTTCCGATTCCTTACTTTACCTTTTTACGCCAAAATTTTGACTATAGCGTGACCTGATTGAAAAACGCACGCTGTGGTCTAAACTGAGTATAGTGCGACACATTGCGCTTCGTTGTCAAGCACATTCACAGGCTTAGCCAATCTATAAACAGGAAAGATGAGAGTGAAATCGTGGCGGCACAAGCGACCCGTTGAAACGAAGTAGTCGCGATTTTAAATTTGTCACATTCCATCTTGAGTTTATGAATGACGCTATTGGCTGCGGTCACATCTGGGCTACTAACTATAGTTTAATAAGACGGGGATAACTATAGTTAGCTATTTCGGTAATGTGACAGCTTCTCTGTTCGCTCTAACTATAGTTAGAAAATTGACGCCTCGGTGGTCCAAAACAATACAGACTAACTATAGTTATACCCAAGCAGGGTTCATGGGTTAGTCTTAAATTTACAAACAAACAACCAATCAGAATGTGACAATTCTTTTCACACGTGCGAGATGAGCATATATAAATATGCGAAATAAAAACCAAGCGTGAAGCGAGGGGAAAACCAAAAACAATAAACAAAAAATTTACATACAACAAGGTAGCAACACGTGTACCCGGCGTCGAACATCCGTTAAAATTCTCAGTTTATTTCTCATTTTTCTCCGACGGTTTGCCGCACGAAAAAAAATAAATAAGAAGAAAAACTAGACACACTTTACGTCGGTCAACCATGCTGACATTTCACGGATCAACAATAAGGGCCGTCACGAACCGCTTTTAATTCTGACGTCATCCATAGGCTAATTAGAATTAACTGTAGTTAACTACGTGGTGTGACCGCAAAGTCGACCGAAAGCACTAACTACAGTTAGGTATGACGTCTCGTAACTTGAGACTAACTGTTAAACTTAAGTTACGTCGTAGATGTGACCGCAGCCATTATTATACGGTAGAGATTACACACGTCATCTAGGGATCTCCAGGAGTGTTATTTCATAATACTATTTGGGGAATGACAGCAAATCATCAGCCTGTCAAATACCGAAATACCGCGCAAAAAAAAATGTGTTTCACCGAATACCGCTGTCCGAAATAATCAAATACCGCATACCGCAGTCTCAGACAATACCGAAATTCCGCGTTCAAAAATTAAATTTACCGAAATACCGCACGAAAAATGGACCAATACCGCGATACCGCGAACCCCAATGTCCCCCTCAGAAAATTATACAACGGTTTTGGATACATGTATACACACTGACCTCTCAAGTAAGTTTATTCTTCCACTTCCTGGAGAAGCACGCGGAGAAGCACGGAGATAGCCAACAGCGGGCCAACAGGAATAAGAGCGACGAGACTGAAGTTCGACTGCTGCGAGCTACCACCATTTTTCCCTTCGATGTTTATTCTACCCAGGATTTCACTGTTTTCACATGTAAAAATTCACCGGATTCATCAAGTGACGGTACCTGAAACTTCGCACTGCTTTGACGCCATTCTTTAATTACATGACGTTATTTACAGTGACCAATCACGAATCGCCCCTAAAAATAACCACAGAGTATGACACGAAACTACTAATGGATTCGAAAAACTGTTCATTGCAAGAGGCCCATGTATGGGGGATCTGTTCTCTTACTAATTTATTTTCTTTTGGCTCGTGCTTATGCGTGTACTGACGCTTGTGTTGATGCTTATGTTTATGGTTTTGCTAGTGACAATACAATACAATACAATACAATACAATACAATACAATACAATACAGTACAGTACAGTACAGTACAGCACAGCACAGCACAGCACAGCGCAGCACAGCACAGCACAGCACAGTCCAGCACAGCACAGTCCAGCACAGCACAGCACAGCACAGCACAGCACAGCACAGTCCAGCACAGCACAGCACAGTCCAGCACAGCACAGCACAGCACAGCACAGCACAGCACAACACAACACAACACAGCACAGCACAGCACAGCACAGCACAGCACAGCACAGCACAGCACAGTCCAGCACAGCACAGCACAGCACAGTCCAGCACAGCACAGCACAGCACAACACAGCACAGCACAGCACAGCACAGCACAGCACAGCACAGCACAGCACAGCACAGCACAGCACAGCACAGTACAGCACAGCACAGCACAGCACAGTACAGCACAGCACAGCACAACAAAGCACAGCACAACAAAGCACAACACAGCACAACAAAGCACAACACAGCACAGCACAGCACAGCACAGTCCAGCACAGCACAGCACAGCACAGCACAGCACAGTACAGCACAGCACAGCACAGCACAGCACAACACAACACAGCACAGCACAGTACAACACAGCACAGCACAGCACAGCACAGTCCAGCACAGCACAGTCCAGCACAGCACAGCACAGCACAGCACAGTACAGTACAGTACAGCACAGCACAGTACAGCACAGCACAGCACAGCACAGTACAGTACAGTACAGTACAGTACAGCACAGCACAGCACAACACAGTACAGCACAGCACAGCACAGCACAGTACAGCACAACACAGCACAGCACAGCGCAGCACAGTACAGCACAGCACAGCACAGCACAGTACAGTACAGTACAGCACAGCACACAGCACAGCACAACACAGTACAGCACAGCACAGCACAGCACAGTACAGCACAACACAGCACAGCACAGCACAGCACAGCACAGCACAGCACAGTCCAGCACAGCACAGTCCAGCACAGCACAGCACAGCACAGCACAGTCCAGCACAGCACAGCACAGTCCAGCACAGCACAGTCCAGCACAGCACAGCACAGCACAGTCCAGCACAGCACAGTCCAGCACAGCACAGCACAGCACAGCACAGCACAGAACAGCACAGTCCAGCACAGCACAGCACAGTACAGTACAGCACAGCACAGCACAGCACAGTCCAGCACAGCACAGCACAGCACAGCACAGCATAGCACAGCACAGCACAGCACAGCCAGTCCATCACAGCACAGCACAGCACAGCACAGTCCAGCACAGCACAGCACAGCACAGCACAGCACAGCACAGCACAACACAGCACAGCACAGCACAGCACAGTACAGTACAGTACAGTCCAGCACAGCACAGCACAGCACAGCACAGCACAGCACAGCACAGTACAGTACAGTACAGTACAGTACAGTACAGTACAGTACAGTTAAGAATCTATAAAAAACTAAGCTAAAATTAATGTTGTATCATTAATCTATTTGTCTACTTAAAACTTCACGGAAGGCCTGGCTAAACTAGCAACATTGTTGCGGAGGCAAATGTTTCCCAGTTTAGACGCGCCGGGGCATATGTTGCGGAAAAAAATTTGCTGCTCGGAAACAAGAAAATGTGTTTGCTTCAGGTCAAAAACATTTTTGCTTCCCGCACCCAAATTTTGTTTCCGAAACATATGTTTCCCAGTTTAGCCACCATGAAATCAATGTTGACTAGTTTCCAGTGCTGCTCATTAAAAATGTTTCCTAGCAACGGCGAGTGGACCGGCGAGCGTTCAGCAATGGCTGATGGCGAAGTCGAAGTAGCAGAACCACAAGAAGGTCATAGAAAAGGGAAGGGAAAAAGGAAAGGAATTGGAAGGACGAGGAGATAGTTACTCGTTACCTCGTATGAGGACAGAGCCTGTTTGTGGGATGTGGCTCATGAAGACTACATGAACAGGGACAGAAAGGAACTGTTTAAATGTCTCACTCAAAATCTTGTAAGACTCAGTTTCTTTATTTATCTATGTACCAATTTATTTATCTCCGTATTTTATTTGTAATGTGATTTCTTATTTATCTATTTATTTTTAAAAGCACCCGCCTCGATTAGCTTGATGCTACCTGCGGGTTCCTATAATTTTGTATATAATTTATTTGTTTAATAAAATGACGATGATGAAAATGATGATGATGACTGGCTTACTGTCAAATCGATGCACAGATGTCAGAGAAATATGGTATCACGAGGGACGATTACAAAAGCAAATGGAAAATTCTGAGATCACAATTTTCCCTGGGGACGAGAATATGCAAAACATTCTTCCCCAGACTTCTTCTGAAGTCACTTTATTATTATGCGCATGCGTGACCCTTTGTTTTCTGAAACAATGTTTCCTCTTTTAGCCACCGGGGCAGCAAAACATTTTGTTTGCTTCCTGCTAATTTAGCCACCCCGGAAACAGACCAGCCAGACCTTTAGTAACATATGAAAATCAAGTGTATATGACATATTCTTTTCGATATCTATTTTTCTACCACGCGTTTTAGCCGTCTAAAAACGTGAAATTTCACTTCAGGTGGGAGACAATACCTCGCAAGAGTGGAGACTGGGGAGAGTCTGGCTGTGACGTCAATACAGGATCACGAGTTTCGCGGTTTCTGGATTCCTGAGTATGTTTTGGTGTTGTCTATGGTTGCAACATGCACACCAACACAAACTGTATTGACGTCACAGCCCGACTATCCCTCCTTGCGCGGTATCGTGGGGTATTGTACCACACCGGAAGTGAAATTTCACGTTTTTAGACGGCTAAAACGCGTTCTTATCAGAACACAATGTAAATCGATTTCAAATAAAAAAATCCGTCGTGGCCTTAAGGTTAAAATCCCAGAATTCCCAGCCTGCATGCTGCTTTTTCCACTTCAGAAGAAATCATCTCTCTGCATGTAGCACTTCTGCGATCTACCAGGTTGTAACTGCGCATGTCACGGGCGAGTTCCTGGTCCATTTCCATTAATATGGCGCTCTTTACAGCCTGAACTCGGTCTTCAAATTCATGTCGGCCAAAAGGGCATACCGATGGGAGCTAGTTACAACAAACAATGGAAAACTATAAGCACCACCAGTCGTTAATTACTCACAAAATGTCGTCGACAGACAAATGTACATTTATTTCTTATTTTTTTACGATTGTTTGTAATCAATTTTTTTGCTTACTTTCACCGTTGGGGAGTTCACTAAAACCAAATGGTAAAAACGTTTGTGGCGTTATGATCCGTTATGTAACTTTTCCCACTCCCAAAATCCTAAAGAAATTAAAATAACAGGTTCCTGACTTGTTAAGTAAGAACAGCACTTCCCTGTGGTACTGTTTATTATGCTGTGCAAGGTGGTTCTAACGTTTGAGTCTGTGGATAAAATCCTAAATGGTGACCATTCAAATGAAATGAGGATTTTTCAGGTATCCCATGACGCCTAGCACGTAATTATCGATCCTGATGTGTCAAATTTCCTGCGATGGTGAGTACACATGGTGAAATTTTACTGATCTTCGCGAGACGTTTTCTTCGTTTCCAACGCGATAAAAGGTGAATCAAATCGTTATTTGGTTTCTATATACATTAAAGTTTACTTAGATATCATTTGATCTGAGCCTGTTTGCCTGTGTATCGCAATATTTTTGTCTTTGTTTCGAGTGGCATGCATGGCTGATCCGCTTCGTTTCTTTGTTGTGTTTTAACCCTTGATCTGTTTTGCCGTGTTTCGTTTTTAATCCTGGGGACATTAGCATATAATTACGCCTGATAGTGCCTGGAGAGTGACTCTTTTAAATGCAGTACAAGGTCCCCTTAAGTCCCCACGTTTTGTAGGAATTTATGACCATTGAATTTTGGTCAAAATAGGCGCAAAAACGTTGTTGAAATTCTCTTCGATCGCGTAGACTGATTCTTTGTTTTGGTTTCTTTTGTCAAAGGAAAAATCGTATTTAGTGCAATTGCAGCTTCCTTTTATGAGTTTGGTCAAATCATATGATCGTTTGACACTTTCCTTCGCTTCGAAGCTAATAAATCGCTTGTTGTTCATGTTTTTACAAGTGATATGGAAGATGGCAATATTTTTTCATCTACCGGAAATCCGGAAATCGAAGTCTAAATTGTCATCGATGCCTTTCAATTTGTCCGTGTTCAAAAATAGACAAAGTCGCCGCTCTCTTTACTTTTTGGGGAGGCAAACATGTACTAAATACCGTTGGGAACCTAGCCAGATTGGACAATGTGATATATGTTTAACTGCTAAAATCTACGCAGTGGACGGTGCGCTCGCTTCGAGCAACTCAATGGCAAATGGCTGGTCACGCAATTTTCAGTTGATAATATAGTTCATTCGCGTTGCATCATGGGATAGCTGAAAAATCCTCCTTTATTCAAATGAAAGCTATTGAGTAGTACTTTCCTGTGGTGCTGTTTATTATGCTGTACAAGGTGGTTCTAACTTTTGAGTCTGTGGATGAAATGCTAAATTGTGACCATTCATATGAAAGCTACTAAGCAGTACTTTCCTGTGGTACTGTTTATTATGCTGTACAAGGTGGTTCTGACCTTTGAGCCGGTTGATGATATTCTATGGTATGACCATTCAAATGAAAGCTATCAAGCGAAGAACGTTCCTATGTCGGCGCTGTTTATAAAACATGTACAAGGTGGTGGTTAATGAATTCCTAAAGTTTGGCCATTCAAATAAAAGCTATTGAGCGCGATACTTCTCCTGTGATACTGTTTGTGTTATAAATTCTACAAAATTAAATATAAGATTTTTACCAGTTTTGAACTGGAATTAAAATAAATTACCCACCCTACCTGCCATTTCTCCATCCATTCTCTCGTGAGCACCTCGTTTCGATCCTCAGCTGCTTCTCCATCTTGCCATGCCAGTCTCCTAGGATATCTAGAATAGCCGTTGATGATGGCTTCGCTCTCGATTCGGGAACGCGACTGCGAGTGAGCTCTAGGTCTATTTCTGTCTTCTGTTGCCGATACTTCATCCACCAAGTTGTGCTGGCTCACAAACACCCTTGAACGATGTCTTCTGGTGTACTTACTAATCCTTCGAAACATTTCTGCCATTATTCTGAACAGTAACCTGTTGCAAGTTACACGTAACTATTAAAAACTATTTTTATAACTCTTATCGTCAGTTATTATTGAAAGAGGATAAAAGTGATTGTGAAAGTATTTAAGATTCTCAGTATTTAAGATCACTTATTTTGATTTCATTGAAAATGGTTTGAATACACTAAAAATACACTAAAATCTGTACAAAAAATAATTGAGTTTTCAATTTGTATCATAATGAAAATAGCAACATTTAGTTTTCCCTTCAGCTCATTTTCTTTATATTATACCCTTGATAACTCGTGCCTCATCTGTCAAAGTCAAAATATACACTGAGATGTAATCCAGGACACTGAGCCATTACTCGTGGCAAAGCCGACGAGTTAAAAATTCGGCTGTGAGTTTTCTTCTTGTGTGTGTGTCACATAAGTGCATGCAAATGTATGCACGCACAGTTTTAATTTAACTGATCTGATTGGTTGACGCGCGACCTCGTGGTCTCGCTCTTGATTTCAAAATGGAGGAAAAATCTCTCCGTGTGTTGACTTGACAGAAGGAAGAATTACAGCGTACAAGTTTTGAAGACAATGCAAGGCGTTTATCATCATGGATGGGTAGGACCAATGCTTAGCAGTAAAAGAAAAATACCTAAATAGTATCAAAAACAGCAAAATCCAGTACTAAGAATTTTTCTTAACAAAAAGAGAATAATTAACATTTTATTTTCACAGTGAGAAAAATTCGCAATGTTTTCCACTGGCAGAACCCTAAATCGCATGTTTCTTTCGAATAAACACACCTTATTATAGGAAATTAACGAATTTAAAAATTCACGTTAATTTTTGTGTGTCAATTTCCGCGACATTAATTTCTATTATTGCGTTCGACGGATAGGGGATTTTCTGAAATTATATGTTCTTGCTGTCGGTTGGAGAAGGACGCTTTATGTGTAGCGCATAAAAACAATCTAAAGCTTAGTCAGTACAGTCACAAAACAGCCAGGCACCCTTTTTTGTTTAGCTACTAACGAGGATATGGGAAACACTTTATGAATTTCATTGCGGTGGCACATAATATATTTTTTTCTACATTTCATTTCAATGATCATTCTCCAGACTTTAATATATCTGCCAATTCTATCTTCTATAACATCGACATTTAAACATTTGCAGTCCAGAACCGACATCTGACACCATGAATCAAAATCCATGTAGATCCCAGAATCGATCTTCAAGAATTAAAAAAAAAAAAAACGTTTTCAGAGTTCGGCGGTAATTAATTTATTGAACTTCACGGTTAACACACCAGCACCAGAGGCAAGGGAGGCCGTGCGACAGCCTCAGAAAAAATCAATAGCTTGTTGGCGTTTGGAAACACAGCACTAGGTACTATTTTCTAATATTCCTATCCCCATAACTCGGTTATTAAAGATCGTTGGTCTTCGAATTTTTTTTTCACTCCAGTTGACTATGATATTAATTAAAACTGAGTTAATATTATCCTCGAATTTACTAGCTGTAACCACGATCCCGCTAATAACTCAATAATATTTTTGATGGCTTTTAACTTCATTTGAACGACATTCTTGTTGGTTGCCCATGGAATTTATAAATAAAAAAAATACTTACTGGTTTGATTTCCTTTCTGGAAACGCTATGAAAAGCTAGCCTGAGTAGATCTGTTGATTTTGGTTTAACAGTCTCCAACTGTGATTCATAAGATTGAAAAACTCAGTTCACTGACCAGCAAGAAGAGACAATTCTAGTTAACGGGACTCCGAAGAAATATTATTGCCACATACTGCCAATTTCAGTTTTCTTATTGGTCGTGGCACCACAAATAATGGGATCTCAGACTTTCATGATATCTCTAGTTTTCTATTACGTTCTGATTTGATTGACTGCGGCATTGACTGCGGTACTACAGATAAGGACACGATTGGCGACGTTTTGTTTTCATTTCAGTTATATGATTGGCTGCGGCAAATGTCAAACGACTCAGGGCCGTAGCTAGCATGAGGCGAACCGAAGCACTTGCCTCCGTAAAAATACAATTTTTAATACCAGTACAAACATTGGATCTCTCTTGTAAGAGGCTAGCATAAAAAAATGAAAGCGATTATATATATATATATATATATATATATTTTTTTTTCTGATATTGCCTCGGTAAAAACTTTCGTCTGGTTACGGTCCTGAATGTTTTTCAGATTTTTACCGACCAAAGATGTGAATGATCAGTGTTCTCTCACGAATTGTTCTTCAGATCTTGCGAACATTAAGTAGTTTTCTTTTGAAAATGTTTTTCAAAATACAATCCAGTTAAATAATTTCGCAAGCGGTTCATCTTAGCGGTCCGTGTAGCAAAATTCGGACAACTCAAGGAACCAATCAGATGCTCGTTTTTATTGTGTACTTCTGCCACGCAATGGATACCTGTTATAACTGGAGGGCATTTTGCATGCGCGTGCGTGAATCCGCTGAGCGATTTTATTGTGATCGCGGGAATCCAGATGGCGCGAAAAGTACGAATTCGCGCGAACTCGCGATGCTTATCTTCGTCGGTCTTTTAATTTAAGTACTTTATTTTCTCCGCAAATTAACCACGAGATTGTTTTTAGATGCAGGAAACTTAACTTTGAAATCATTTGAAAGTTAATATTTTACTGGATCCTTTTTCTGTGTCACGTATAGTCCGTGTCGTGAAATTTATTATAATAGTATTTAAGGCAATTTTCAGTCCAAGACAACGCTGGTGTATTGGCTTATTGTGGAGTCAGTGTTTAGTTTGCAGGAAAGAGGCATTGGAAACGTTACAAAATAATCGATGAACGACTTTCAAAACACCGGACAATTTTCCACAATGTTGTGGCTTATTATTGTATAGTTCAAAATTAATCCGTGAAACGCAAATGGAAAGCATGTAGTATATTTTATCAAGAAAAAATAATTGGACAGAGAGGGAGTCTCCCAGTAATTGGCTGGGATATCTTAATTGCAAAAAAGTTATTTTTAGTAACAATGCGGACCAATGCGGAAACATTTTCCGGTGAGCTGGTTGACTTGAATCAGCGCGTCAAATCGAGGCGGAGTCAACAAATTAAAAAAAATGGCCACCATCGCGGTGGTAATTTCGCATGTGAAAAAGAAAGCAAAAAGGTCCTGTTTTGAGCAAAGAACGTTATATAGTACCACACAGCGACTGGATACATAGATCTCCATCTGTCTTAAAAACACAAACTGTTGCAACTGAAGCGGTAAAAAGGGGGCTGGACAATTCAACTTACCGGACAGATGACAATCAACCATCCACTCCAATCTCTTGTAAGCGTCGTTTCTAAAAGTTTGAAGTCAACCCGTGAGGTATGTTTGAGTCTTTGACGTCACTTTCTCCCATTCGCAACCAAGCCTTGGAACAAGGTTGATTAATGGCGGCCGTAAATTCTCGGAAATAAATGTTAAAATAAAATGACTTCTGATGTTCGTAATGAATTGAAATTTGGCAAGGTGAGTAAGAAAGTCTAATTGTACACGAAAATGTAAAAAAATGAAAATCAAAAATTTGATCGCAGGGGCACTTTAAAGAATTGTAGCTACGTTTCAATACAAAAACGCATTATATCCAAGGCCACGTTTTTTAATAAATGAAAACTACGGATGATGCCTTGTTTGGAAGCGCCGTCGTTTACACGCTTTCTATTTACCTTTTTTATATAATCCTATAAAAAAATGGAACGGACATCTTCATTCGCCTTGTCCAAGTTATGTTTCATAAAAACCAATTAGTTGTTTTTTCTGAACGTTGCTTTGATTGGATTATAACTGGTCACCAGTGAGAATTTTAAGGACAAATTTTAAGGACAAACACCGCGCGGGTTTAATTTCAGCCGACTAAACGCAATTTTTAGTTTCACAAATTAAAATGTTTGCTGGCCTTTCCTTGGATTTTTAATCCAAAATGATGCCTGTTTGTTTTCGCCATTGGAGTATCGTCTGAATTTCAGTTAAAAAAAGTTTTTATTCATTTACAACTGCTGGGGAAAAGTGGAGCTGCAAAGTTCCTTCGAACTGAGTGACAAACTTCAGGAATATTTTCCGGTTAAGTTAGCTGTGACCCGGGATAAAAGACATCAAAGCTATTTACAAAATTCTGTTAGTATGACTATGAACCAGCAAATATGAAAGTAAAACTGTGGCCGTGGAGACATGCCGAGGCTACAGATTGAAGCCAACATCTTGTTATGTTTGGCACGAAAATGACGAAGAAAACGAATTTCAGAAAGTCTGAAGTGAATATTTTGGTTTACTCACGAAAATATCGATTTTGGATCTCCTTTCCCTTCTTAGATTACAACCAAACTTCAATGAAAAATAAGCCAGTGGTGTTAACCGTATTAAAAAGAGGCATCGTTAAATAAAATCCAAGAAAAAGCCAGAAAACTTTTTTTGTGAAGTCGGACGCTGAAACTCGCGTTGTTTGTTATAAACACGCGAAAATAAGTCCTTTCTCTCAAACTATTTTGGTGAAATATTCCAATAAAAGCAACCTACAGAAAAGGATCTAATCGATTCATTTATAAAACATAAATGTGACAAGGCGAATAAAGATGTCCATAGACATTCATACAAAAATACTAAATACAAAGCGTGTAAACGGCGGCGGCTTCCAAGCAAGGCATCGATCCGCTCTTCGAAATCATTTACTAAAAAAAAAATGGCCTTGGGTGGAATTTAAGCGTATGGTCAATGCATTTTGGCCTTAGCTACAATTTTTATTGATTCCCTTTATTTTCTAGATTAGGTCATTTAAGGTTTTTGACGTCGCATACAGTGTCAGCCAAACTGCTTTCTGATCTTTTGTCTGACAAAAGGGAGGCCCGTGATTTATAAATGGTGTCCTTTTATCACAAAGTTCAATAAATTAATTAAGGTGAGATCACTAGTAAAGTGTGTTTTATTTATTCGCTTTTAAAAAAAAAAATAAAATAATACAAGTCAACTGGATTTTTTCGAAGTCAATAATCCAAGTAAGCTTAAGCTAATAGAGGAAAACTAACTACGCAAGAATTAAACGTAAAACACGCGGCCCATCGAAAAAAGAAAATTCAATCACTTTTCCAGAAATTGTACTTACACTTTGGCTCTAATGAAATAACCTCTAACCCGTCAGTATAGAGCTTCTTGGTAGCTGACCTCAACAGAACTGATATCCATAGTTGCCGCTGACAAAGTCCTTCCAAACGTATAAAAGCTTATAGAAAACAAATGCATGCGAGCCGGTTTTAGCATTTTTAACTCCTTGACGTGTTGAAATCCCTAAAAAGTGATTTTTCCAGAAGAGCATCCTTCTATCCTTCAGCTACCGAAAACATGACAACTTTGAATTCTACAGTATGCAACTATTTCATGTCTGAAAAGTTTGGATGGGCTGGCCATCGATCGAGAAAAGCGACTTCAAACTTTTAGAAACGACGCTTACAAGAGATTGGAGTGGATGGTTGATTGTCATCTGTCCGGTAAGTTGAATTGTCCAGCCCCCCTTTTACCGCTTCAGTTGCAACAGTTTGTGTTTTTAAGACAGATGGAGATCTATGTATCCAGTCGCTGTGGTACTATATAACGTTCTTTGCTCAAACAGGACCATTTTACTTTCTTTTTCACATGCGAAATTACCACCGCGATGGTGGCCATTTTATTAATTTGTTGACTTCGCCTCGATTTGACGCGCTGATTCAAGAAAGCAATTCCGGAAGTCAACCAGCTCACCGGAAAATGTTTCCGCATTGGTCCGCATTGTTACTAAAAATAACTTTTTTGCAATTAAGATATCCCAGCCAAGGCCCCTAGACTCCCTCTCTGTCCAATTATAATCTCTTGATTTTATTCTAGTTTATTAATTGGAATTGGCTTAAAAAGGATAGAACAGTAAACTAAGTTTCTAAACTGAAGAATGCATCCAGACAGAAATATTCCAGAACACGCCGATGCAACTGAATGGACTTGGATTCCGATGCAACTAAAAGGACTTGGATTCCAATGCAACTAAATGGACTTAGATATCGATGCAATTGGATGGACTTGGAT
This sequence comes from Dendrophyllia cribrosa, assembly GCA_024195265.1. Taxonomy (NCBI): domain Eukaryota; kingdom Metazoa; phylum Cnidaria; class Anthozoa; order Scleractinia; family Dendrophylliidae; genus Dendrophyllia; species Dendrophyllia cribrosa. Next base: position 14,203,446 of record JAJLRJ010000005.1, read on the forward strand.
TCCGATGCAATTGGATGGACTTGGATTCCAATGCAACTGAATGGACTTGGATTCCGATGCAACTAAAAGGACTTGGATTCCAATGCAACTAAATGGACTTAGATATCGTTGCAATTGGATGGACTTGGATTCCGATGCAATTGGATGGACTTGGATTCTGATACAACTGAATGGACTCAGATTCCGATTCAACTGAATGGACTTAGATTCCGATTCAACTGAATGGACTTGGAGCAGTTGGAGACAACATTTATAAACATCCCTAAAAACGGCGTTTTTATTTAATCTTTCAACGTATCTAATTCGAACAGACGGATGGAAGATGTTAAGTTAAATTTATTTATTAGTTCATTCTTAAGCTCCGGCTACACGTTCCTAGCATTGTTGTATAACATTTTGTTGGTTCAACAATGTTTGAACGTTTAGCATGCCATGTTAGATGATGTTTGACTAACATTGTTTTTTGTTGGATGCTTTGATTTCGATAAAACATTTTTGCTACCTTATAGCAATGTTGGAGCGATGTTGAATAACGTTTAGCCGCCCGTCCAACATTGTTATACAACAACTGTTGGACGTGTCTGATACAACGATGTTCGGGAATGCACTTCACATAAACGATAAAGGAACTAGGGCAGCAAACTGTCTGTTTTGCTCCAGTACGAGATCCCGGCTCGATACAACTCATTTACGTGGAAAATGATCCTTGGACACAATAGGCTCCTGTTGGAAAACTGTACTGGTTGCACAATTTTTTTTTTTTTGCACAATTTTTATTTTTATTTTTTTTTCTCGATTAAAATCGAGATGTCTCCCATATTAAGGGATAAACCGTAGATTTTTAACAAGATACCATCAAAGCATACAATGTTTTGCAGACAGCCTTCAGTTCCATAAAGTTCATATTCAAGTACGTCAGATTATGGAAAACTGTATACCGTGCTAATGAATTTCTGAATTTTTTGTTATAGCTGTAAAAAAATGAAACAACAACTCTTGCTATGACATTAGAGCAATTTTCCCATGACCTTGAAAAACGATTTCACTGAGAGGTTCGCCATATTCTTTCATCCGTCAGTAGTTGAAAGGATCCAAACAAGCTTTACTCGTTTTCCCGCTAAAACATCTCAAATATGAAAAGACGCTTGTCCGATTGACCTATCAGAATGCTGAAAAGCAAGTGAAGTCAAAGAGAATACCTACTTTTTAGCTCACAATCCCTTCGCTTTGCTTTGCGTGTTGACTGAACCAACCAAAAGCCGGTTTGCCTCCGTTCGTTAAACCAATCAAATCAGTTCCTTCCAGTTCGTTTGCTGTTTTGGTTATCAAATGAGGTATAAGAATGAGTCATGTCTTCCTCAAGTAATGTTTACGCGTAATCATGTTAAGCCGTACGAAAATCGCTCTAATGCAAATCTAAATCTTCCATTTGATGATGGTTTTGAGTCGGACAACAAGAACTGGTCCTGTTCTAAACATGAATTTATGAAAATGATATATGTGAACTGCGGATGAACTGTTCTGTTGAAATGTTCCACAATTCATGTGAACTGTTCTGTTGAACTGTTTCACATTTCATGTGAACTGTTCTGGCACCATCAGTGACTGGCGACCAAGGTTCACACGCAGCAATGACTCATCAAAGTCGAATGATCCGTCTCACTGGACTGAAATGTCACTGAAAGGAATAAAGAAAGATGTGTCAGCTTTAATGAAGTTCCAACACTGCTTTGGAGTACGTAGCTCTTACAAGGTCTTCTCTGATTTACTGAGAAAACAATAGAACAAACAACACAACAATGGACCCTAACCTCTCTTGTTTTCAGGGCTAAGGTCCATTGTTGTGTCGTTTGTTCTATTGTTTTCTCAGCAAATCAGAGAAGACCTTGTAAGAGCTGCGTACTGCCCCCACCTCCCTGCATTCATATACGTCAACACTCACAACAAACTGATAATTGAATTAGTTATTACAAAAGAGGAAATCATACCTTCTTGAAATAGACAAAAACAAAATGCTTTCATCATCACAACCAATGTACTGTCCGTGTGCCTTGGTTCTAAACTTTGAATGTGGTGATGCAATAGGCCATTTGCACGATGACGTCATATGACTACAACTACCAGAATCCTTCAGTTTTTTCTTTTGTAGTGCAAATTAGGGCTATTGATATTTAAACCGCACTGGGATTACAAAATTTAAATAAGAAAGGAAAAACGAAATGAATTCTGGTAGTTGTAGTCAAATGACGCCATCGTGCAAATGGCCTATTGAAATGAAAAGTGTTCAACAATATGTTGCTGTGGTGCTGTTCAACAGCACCCCAACCAACATGGTACTGAGACTGTGAATACATGAGTCTGTGAATAAAATCCGGAAGTGTAAGTCACGTGACCATTCAAATAAAACCTATTCAGAAGTTCTTTCCGACAGTGCTGATTGTCTCTTTATGTTTTGTTAATTTTGATTTCCCTACCAGTTTCTTGTTCAGGGATTTAATATCAGGGATTGATAGATTTCAGTTTTGTCCCTTCAGAGTGAGATACTCACCTCGTTTGGCTAAAATCAAACGTCACGTCATCGCCAATCAGCACAAATGGAGGCCAGTACTTCATGGCATTGTAGTCTGTGGATTCCCGCATCCATTTCATGGCCTGATTGAGACACTTACTGGTACTTTGGCCTTCCTTCAAATGTTCGTAAAACTTTCTCATAAACTCCAGAGTGGCATCGTCATCAATCGCCCACAGTGACGCAATAACAGAACGTGCACACCCACCACACCTTCAGCTTTGATCTTCCCTCGCCCGCTATGACAGCAGCTTAACACAACCAGCCTGGCATGCAATTTTGCATTTAATACGTCTTCCATCGTCAAAAGATAATCTTCCTCCGTGGGTGCTGCGGGTGTTTTGGAACTTGCAGGATCTGGAGACAAAAGAATTTCCCCGGTTTCAGCACAACCATGAGCTGCAATGTGTATTAAGGCAACTGAGTTTAGCCTGCTTAAAACCTGAGTTTTTGTTGCGTTTTTTCCAGTGAGAGGCTCAATGTTCAGAATTTCTCCAATCATTTCTACCTCTTCTTTAGCACTCGGAAGCTGCTCTACTGCATTACCTTTGATACGGACTGTTTCCACCCACGGATCGCCAACAAGCAGTGCACCAGACGCACTGTGGCGCCGTTCCGGACACTCTGCCATCAGCTTTAAACTGGTTAATGTTGGAACCAGTCTGATTCTGACCGTTTCAGACAAATAACTGGAATGTTGATCGACAAGAGCAGCATAAGGAACCAAGAGCAATGGACCATCAGGAACAATAATAAGTTCATCATCTTGTATCAAGTGTGAAATCAGGCCAATGAGCACATCCGACAATACTTTCAAAGCATCACCCTTGCCTACTGATGATGTCAATTCGTTCCCATCCGGAGACCTGTCGGGGAATTCTTTAGACTCTTCATCTGCTGGTTCATCCAAGGAACGATTCTCGCACATGATGTTTTTAAAAACACCAATCTGTTCGTAAGTTTCTTGAATTAAAGATTCCAAATTATCACTAGTTTCCTTTTGCATAAACTGGCATTGCCGTTCCTTCTGTAGTACCCAGAAATTGAGTGACTCCTGGTTTTCTGCAAGAAATATCGTCAGTGATGGAATGTGGCTTGAAATGCCGGACATTGTTTCCATCTGGTCCTCTGACACTGACCGAGCTGAGTGTACGCCATATTGTGATTCCATGAGATCCATTAGAGCTTGTGCACGTCCCTTCTCAGCTGAAAGAAGCGCCTCGATAACCTTGCCTTGTTTTAATTGAAGACCCACAACTTACTGTAAGGCTCATCATGTTTATTCCGAAAGTTGATGTTCCATTTGTCTATCGATTGAAGAAGAACCCTCATTTCACCAATCATCCTGACACTGCATTTAAAAAAATCCTCAGCTCTAGACAAGTCTCCGAGAGAGTAATATGCAAGACCAAGGTTGTTGTATGCCTTTCCTTCTGAATCTTTGCTTCCAATATCTCTGGCGATACTAAGAGCCTGCTGATGAAACTCGATTGCTTTCTGGAAATCACGGAGAGAGTGATAAGCAACACCAAGGTTGTTATACGAGTTTCCTTCTGAACTTTTGCTTCCAATATCTCTGGCGATACAAAGAGCCAGCTGATGAAACTCGATTGCTTTTTTGAAATCGCCGAGAGAGTAATAAGCAACACCAAGGTTGCTATTTGCCTTTCCTTCTAAAACTTTGCTTTCAATATCTTTGGCGATACCAAGAGCTTGCTGATGAAACTCGATTGCTTTTTTGAAATCGCCGAGAGAATTATAAGCACTACCAAGGTTCAAATATACATTTGCTTCTGGATCTTTGCTTCCAATAACTTTGGCAATACTAAGAGCTTTTTTTTTTATTTTTATGTTGATTTTGGCACCTTTTGCCAGAGTGTTTTTTATTTTTTATTTTTATTTTTTTTTTATTACTTTTACTTATTGACTACATTACATTACTCTACAACACATTACGATACCTAACTTTACGTTACAGTGGACGAAAGTTTTAAAAAAACAGTAGATTCCAGCAGTGCAAAAGTAATTAAACACAAGCTTATAAAATCGTTCGTTCAATATCTATTAACGGCTTCCATTTTTCACTGTGGATTGTAAGTTTGTTGTTCTTTTTTGCAATTGCTCGTTCAATACATTCTATGTACTTTAATTTATTAGTGACATGAGACAGTAGCGGTAATGATAGTTTTAAACGATTTTGGTATATGATCTGTTTCCCAGTAATAATGATGTGATTCAAAAGCGACCAATGCGACCTCTTTTGTGTTAGGCCGAAAATAATGTCACTATCAAAAAATCAATATCAATATGTAACGTCCTAATCCAGAGAACAACAGACCTCCAAAAGGTTATAGCGAAATTGCAGCGACAAAAGAGATGCTCGAGAGATTCTTCTTGTGTTTTACAAAAAGTGCAAAGAGGCGACTCAACTAATTTCATTATATATAAGGATGTATTAGTATAGATTATTCGATTGAGTAGTTTATACTGAAAGATTCTTGTCTTGGTATCAAGGGTAACTAGATGCGGAATTAAGTAAACAACATCCCAGTCGAGGTTAGTGTCAGGAAACAAAGATGTGTATTTGTAACGTGCCGATGGGAAAACCTGAATCAGCTCAACTAATTTCCAATACAGTTTCGAGGAGGTAAGGGAGTCAAGAGAGACATTCACATCAAAATACAGTGAGTAATCCAGATCTGAACCTTGGGCAATAGTTGAGGCATCAAATCTCTCAGCAGTGGAGTTAAGTAGGCTTTTCCATAAAGATGGAATAGAATTAAATAGGCCCAAGAAGATAAGGTAGTCATTGACATTAAGGCCTTTACTTTCAAAAAAGGACCAGTGTTTTAGCTTACCATTATTCGTTAAAACATCGGCAAGGGATATTATACCTTTGGAATAAGGTTTCTTACAAAAAAAGGGGTTTCCTCCGATACGCAGAAATTGATTGTTCCATATAACCTCTCTAAGGACGTGCTCTTTAGTCAGAATGGGTTTCGAGGAAAAATTGGCCCATACAGTAAAGCATTCCACATAGAACTTTGGAAGAGTGTTAGGTAAGTCAGCGATGTTAAGATTGCAATGTAATATAAATTTACCACCGTAATCTTTTAGAAAAAAAGAAAGGACTTGTTTCCATGGGCTGTTATAATTTTCAGAATATTTCTTAAGGCACATGATACGTTGAGTATCGATCAATGTTTGTATATGAGGCATTCGCAGGCCTCCATTATTGTAGTCACTAATCAAAGCAAGGCGTTTAATCTTATCCTTTCCTCTCCATATGAAGTTATATATAATAGAGTTTGCTTGTTTAATTATATCTTTGGTGAGACAAATAAGGGATGCACGGAACATAAATTTAGGTATAACAAATGTTTTTATAATCTGAATTTTTCCAAACGAAGTAAGACCTCTCCATTGCCAACCCTTTAAAGTTTTAGTAAGTGTTTCCAAAATAGCTTCGAAATTAAGTTCCTGTTTTTTGCGCCAATCGTACGTAAAAAAAAATACCTAGGATCTTAATAGGCTTATTAAAATTTTTAATACAAACGTCCGGAGGATTTATATTCATTCGATCGCTTCCAAGCCACATAGCTTCCGTTTTTTCATTATTTAGCTTTAAACCAGAACAAGTTCCGAATTTGTTAAGCGTTACCGAAAGGCATTGGAAAGAAGTAAGATTTTGTAGAAACGTAGTTAAATCATCTGCGAAAGCTGTTAATTTGATTTCTTTGTTATCAATCATAATACCTTTTATGTCTTTGTCATTTCGGATTTTAATGAGCAACAGTTCTAAAGCGATAATAAAAAGGTAGGCGGACAATGGGTCGCCTTGTCTCACGCCTCTGTGTACCTCGAAAATCTAGGTTGAAAAACCATTATTCAGAACGCAGCTCGATATATTGGAGTATAACACGGTTACCCATTTAATGAAGGATTCGCCAAAATTAAATGACTTCAATGCTTTTAACAAAAACGACCAACTTAAGGAATCAAAGGCTTTTTCAAAATCTAAAGCAACCATCAATCCAGGTAATTGCATAAGTTTGGTGTATTCCATGATATCATCAATTGTACGGACGGCGTCAAATATCGTTCGGCCTTTGACATAAGCATATTGTTCTGCATGTATAATGTTTGGTAAAACTTTTTTTAAGCGGAGGGCGAGGGCTTTGGAGGCAATTTTAACATCAACGTTTAAGAGAGAGATTGGACGCCAGTTTTTAATATACCTTCTGTCTCTATCTTTCTTATCAATCAACTTAATAATTGCTTGTTTTTGTGTATTAGATACTTCTCCATGATCAAAAGAATAATTTAAAGAATCAGTTAGTTGTTGACCCAGCAAATTCCAAAAGCGTTTGTAAAACTCGGGTGTAATACCGTCGTTTCCAGGAGCTTTGCCATTTGAAAACTTATTAAGGGCAGCATAACACTCAGCGAGGGAAAGCTTCCCTTCACATAGCCCCTTTAAGTTTTCAGCTAGTTTTGGTATATCGCTGTTGTTAGTAAAATCTATGCATGTTTCTTCACTCACGTCGGATTCCTGATAACTATACAGATTTTGGTAATATTCCCGAAGCTCTTTCATTATAGCATGTGGATTAACGATTATTTTACCTTGACTATCGAAAAGACGGCGAACAGCAGATTTACCAAATCGAGATTTTTCTAAGTTCAAAAAGTATTTATGATTTTTTTCACCTTTCTCGTACCAATTTACTCTAGATCGCAGAATACTTCCACGAACTTTGTAATCATACAGAAGTTCATACTCATATTTTGCAGCCTCAAGGTTAGCAATGTTTCTTTCGGACGGATCCATATTGCAATCTAATTCGCATTGTCTAAGTTTCTTTTCAGTATCCACCAAACGGGCTCTACGCTCTCTAGCCTTCTCTTTGCTATATTTTATAGTTACTTGTCGTATTTCATACTTAATTAAGTCCCACAAGATCCGTTTGTCTTTAACTTCATCATATTTAGCTAGCCAATCAGGATATTTTGAACTGATTAAATCAACATAAACAGCATCATCCAGGAGACTAGAGTTGAATTTCCAGTAGGAGGGGTCGAAAGGTTGTCTATCTAGACTATTGAGTGACAAGGTAACTGCCGAATGATCAGATTTTATAGCTGGAATAATATCCGTTTTAGCTATGTCATCCTGAGCTTCTGTACTGATGAGCCAGTAATCCAAGCGACGTCTAATCAACGGGGGTTTTTGAGTCCAAGTAAAATTCTTTTTTTCAGGATTTTGCATTCTCCAAATATCAATTAAATTGTACGCCAACATCAGCTCTTTTATACATCTCACAGAAGGTTTTGTCTCAATTCTTCCTCCTTAATTGTCGAGTTTGGCATCAAGGTGAGTGTTGAAATCACCACCTATGATAATCTGGTAGTCTGGGTCAACGTCAAGATCACCTAATGTAGTTATAATGCCTTCGAAAAACCTGCATTGATCAGAACTGTTTGTTGGTGCATACAGATTCACCAAGAGGAAGGGGGAGTCTTGAATAACTGCTTCTACAACTATATATCGACCGTCGGTGTCTTGTAATACATTTTTAATTTCCATATGGAGCTCATCATTAATTAGAATGAGGACACCTCTGCTATGATTTGTGCCGTGTGCAAACAACATTTTACCTCGCCATTGAAACTTCCATTCGTTCTCAGTATCTCGAGTGCTGTAGGTTTCTTGTAAGAAAGCAATGTCGGCTTTTTGATTACTGATCCATGTGAATAGGACAATCACATGACTTTTGGAGGGCATATAGTTTATTTGTGGCCCGAGTAGCATCATTTGCGCCCGAGCGGAGCGAGGGTGCAAATGATGCTACGAGGGACACAAATAAACTATATGCCCGACAAAAGTCATGTGATTATCATTATTATCAATACACAAGACCAAATCGTACAAATTCATTTAATAAGAAAAAAATGTTTAACAGCAACAGGGCCGTAAATGCGTTTGCAGCCCGTCAAATTCAATATCGCCCGCCACTCACGCGTGTTTTCTCGAAGGCAGTTTCTTATTTGGCCGCGTATATTGATAATAATATTGATTTTCTTTTAAAAAAGTCGCGAATCCCTCGAGCATTCAGAGATAATAAATTGAAATTGTAATTAGCCATATTCATATAATAGTGTTAAAATCAACCTAAACAATGAAAAATGGTGCCATAACGTGAAAGACAAATGAAGGATATAAAGCTTTTGAAATTTAAAGCATCTGGAAAGTTTACATACATATAAAAACAAGACAGACAAACAAAAACCTAAAAAATACAAAAATAACAACAACAAAAAAAGAGTGATGAATATGAATAAAAATATTTGGCGACTGGGAATAAACACATATAACACAAAACATAAAACAATACATAACTAACCGACAACATGCCCCATAACACGATGTATGGGCGTCATTTCTACCTAGCCAAACGTGTTACTTTTTTTTGTACTCCGAAAGAAACGACAAACATAATAAGCAATGAGAAAAAAAAGGTTAGGTTTGAAAAGAAAAGAACCTAACACATTGAATAATGCCTATGTCACAGAGTTGTTGACTTAATGCAAATTTAGCGAAACCGATATAATTCTAGTTTGCAAGGGAATAACTATAGCGCAGTAGGAAAAAGAAAGATAATATATCGCCATAGAAAAAAGTATTTAATCTAATGGTTTATCTGGGGCAAAATATTTACCATTAATAAAAAGTTTATCAGGATGAGCCTTACTAAAATAGGCGGTGTGGCCTTTCTCCCTTGCCTGTTTAAGTTTTTTTAATTGTTTTTTCCTTTCTTCGTACAGTGGTTTCGGGATATCGTCGAACACCGAGAAATCCTTGCCTTGTAGGTTTTTGCGGGCATGATCCATAACGAGTTCTTTATCCGAATAACGGAGAAACCTGGCAATTATTGGTCGCGATTTAGAGCTGTTAGGCTTGCCTAGTCGGTGGATACGCTGGAATTCGATCTTGTCACGAGGATTTTTAATTTTAAGTTCCTTCTCCATGAACTTATATACAATTTCCTTAGTGTCCTCACCTTGTTGCTGATGGCTATTAGACGCAGCGTCGCTTTGAGAAGTAACAAATTCCTCATTGATTCCGATAAATTTGATGTTTTCTCTTCTGGAGTACGTTTCCATATAAAGCATCTGTTTCTCTAATTCTTTGACCTCAAAATTGATCGCCTTCGTGTCGCGCTTTAGGTCGGAAATGTCTTCTTCATTAAATTTAACACTTTCATCAAGCTCTTTGAAAGACTCGTCCAGGCGTTTGGTTTTGACCTTTAAGGTTTTAACGTCATTTTCCAACCTGTTAATGGACTGCTCTATATTAGAGAGCGACGTGAAGACATCGTTTAGTCGCCTTTCGATGATATCTAACTTTCCTAGTTTGGCGAGTACGTCTTCGATCTTTTTGCCCAGATCTTCGGCCATGTTGAGCGTTTCAAAGGCTTCGTCTGTTTCGCTTGTACTTTCAATATTTTCCCGTGTACGTTTTTCATTCGGTGAACAGCTAGTAGAAACGTCAGAGGATGATGTTCGGACTTTTCTCTTAGCAGACATAAGGGTTTAAAGAGTCATTTCAACCGGAGCACATCGCAACACGTCTACATAGTCTCCATGCTAGTCCTAGTCCAAATAATACTAAGAGCTTGCTGATATAACTCGATTGCATTTTTATAATCGCCGAGAGAGTTATAAGCAAGACCAATGTTGTTATATGCCCCTCCTTCTGAGTCTTTGCTTCCAATATCTTTGGCGATACTAAGAGCTTGCTGATGAAATTCGATTGCTTTTTTGAAATCGCCTAGAGAGTGATAAGTAAGACCAAGGTTCAAATTTACCTTTCCTTCGGAATCTTTGCTTTCAATATCTCTGGCGATACTAAGGGCCTGCTGATGAAACTCGATTGCTTTATTGAAATCGCCGAGACGGTAATAAGCAAGACCAAGGTTGTTATATGCCGCTCCTTCCGAATCTTTGCTTCCAACATCTTTGGCGATACTAAGGGCTTGCTGATGAAACTCGATTGCTGTTTTGAAATCACTGAGCGAGAAATAAACACGACCGAGGTTGCTGTATGCTTTTTCTTCTGAATATTTGCTTCCAATATCTTTGACAATACTAAGGGCCTGCTGATATAACTCGATTGCTTTTTTGAAATCGCCGAGAGAGTCATAAGCAATACCAAGATTCAAATATGCCTTTCCTTCTAAATCTTTGCTTTCAATATCTTTGGCGATAGTAAGAGCCAGCTGATATAACTCGATTGCTTTTCTGAAATCGCCGAGAGAGTGATAGGCATGACCAAGGTTGTTATAAGCCTTTCCTTCCAAATGTTTGCTTCCAATTTCTTTGGCGATACTAAGAGCCTGCTGATGAAACTCGATTGCTTTTTTAAAATCACTGATAGAGTCATAAACAAGACCAAGGTTGTTATATGCCGCTCCTTCTGAATCTTTGCTTCCAATATATTTGGCGATACTGAGAGCCTGCTGATGAAACTCGATTGCTGTTTTGAAATCGCCGGGAGAGCGATAAGCAAGACCAAGGTTGTTATATGCCCCTTCTTCTCTATCCTTGTCTCCTGCGTCTTTAGCTTCACTCAATTCTAAGTCGAAGTATGCTTGGGCTGTTTTAAAGTCACTTAGCTTGTAAGCTGTAATTCCAAGACTGTTCCACGTAATTTCTTGGGACGCTCTGTTGTGTACTCCATGTTTGTATTCTTTTTCTTGGGATAACTAAAGAATGTGAACAATACACAGCCTTATCAGGAGTAAACATCACACTGGTCCACTGTCAAAATTTTAGGGATGTTGAACGATGCGCTTACGTACAATATGTGCTAGAACAAGCATGAGTAAAAAGATGTGTACGAAGCAGTATAATGCAAGGCATGAATACTGCCTGGAATTTACAAAGGTTTATACAGCCAACTTCTGCCTGGCAGTTCCCTCGATAAAACAGACACCCTGTTTATTATTGCGAACACTGAAGAGTTTAAACGCTGACGAATAATATTGGCTGAAGATAACTTCCGGTATTTAACGAACAAGAAATCATGATACCAAAGGTGGACGTTTTACCAGAAGTTGGCTGTACTGTATAATGAAGAACACGTTTTGACTCTTGTTTAACTCTTAATGAAAACAAAATACCTTGTCGTCCGTGGCTCCAGTCTGGGAATTACTCTTCCATTTATCTGCGCATGCCAGAGACATTTTTCCAAGTTCCAACAACGTGGTGTTTTCTTTGTCAATCTTTTCAAAGTTAAATTGGTAAGTTGTTTAAGCTGTAATTTTGGCTGCTTTTGCTATAATACGCAATGAAACGTTAAGCGTACAGAGCGCAGTGTTAGCGGTGGATCTGTTTGTTGTGAAGGGACAGTCACTTAACCTTGAGAATTGTCTTGAATGCTTGCTTCTGATACGGCCTAAGTAACAGTGGGGCTGCTACGATGCCCATGCGTTTATCGTTTTGCGTTACGTCTTTTACTTTATTTTTGTTAACAGATAAGAAATAAACTGAACACCCTCAATATTTTTATGCTAAAAGGTAACTGCTATATTATATTGTAAGAATATGCAAAAGGTTTGCAGTCCTTTATCAGCTACAAATGATATACCGTGTAGCATGAAATTTTTGCAGGTATATATTTTGTGGATTTTGCGGATTGCCTTAATACGCAAAAATAAGTTCCCGCAGAAAAAAACTCTCGCATGATAATACTCCGCAAAAATTTACTCCCTTCAGTCAAGAAAAGCATATTCAGACATTGTTACATTTTGCAATTAAAGTTTTACATTCTCGTAATAGAATATACTATATCACCTTCGAATAGAATTCAGTGAAATGTCTACATGTAGAACATGCCGTTACTCAACAAGTAATAAATGGTGATGCAATGTTCTGCTGCTTGAACAGAAAATCGCAAAAATAGTTCATAGCAGAAATTTCAGTCATTTCGAACCGCAAAAAATTATTCTCGCAAAACAATCGCCAAATCGTCAATCAGCAAAATAAAACTCCCGCAAAAAAAATCATGTTACACGGTCTCAACTTATATCGTTACTTAATTGTCTAGATTTTTTTTTTTTTTTGGGGGGGGGGGGGGGGGGGGGAGGGGAAAGGTTGAATTCTAAAAAGATTATTTCCTTATGCTTACATAAGTATGTGAGTTTGTACGTCCGGTGCTTCTAAGCTGAGTGGTTACATTTAAAGGGATGGTTTTACGGTTCGGCGCATGTGCACACATTAAAATGCTTTACTCGCTTTCTTACCAATTTTATCGATTAAAAAACCACTCACATTTACTTCACACACTATAATTAGTCGAAACAAAGCGAAGGATGACCAAAATTTATAGAAAATTTCAAGGAATAACACCGACAAAGTCAACACTGAATTAAACCTTTGACCCGAAGAATGGGGTTAGTTTCTAGAGAAACTGTGGTGCTGCGTCGGTGGGGGGATGAAACACGAGAATTTAGTTTTATCGACTGAGTCGATAAGCGAATCCATTCGCTCCGACGAAGGGCTAGCGCTCGAAACGTCAGCTACTTGAATCTTTTTACGGTGGTCAATTTACCTTATCGACTCAGTCGATAAAACTAAATTCTCGTCTTTGACCCGAAGGATTTATTCTACTCTCTGGTAGCTTTCATGGCCAACATGGGTATGCATAATCATCCATTTATTCAGCTGACTGACCGCGACATTTTCACGGGCAAATTTCCCGCCAGAGTTATGTACTCGCTTCCGATTGGTCTAAACAATGAAATTAAATGGGTTACGTCATAGCTTGCATATGCGCCGAACCGTGAAACCTTTTCTTTATGTTTCGACTCTGAGAACAAACTGATTTAACCTAAGATGCTGTTTTCACGTGGGAGATTTTTGATGAGTGAAACTTGCAATGTAACCGGACTAGAGCATTACAAGGCAACTTGCAATATGCACGTTATTAACAGAGACGACTTGTATTGCGAAAAAACTACAGATACTCCAGTGTTTTTATGCATTTCGCAACGCAAGCCTTCATTGCAAGACAAGATGCAAAGTCACAGGGACACACAATTTCTTTTGCAACTCATGCATCTCGCAAGGGCCGCTTGCATTTCAATTTGCAAGAAAAAATGTTTTAAAACCATTCAGTCAAAGAACCAAAGGATACTGCTAATCCTTTATCGCACCACCTGATGGCTTTCTCAAAAAGATTTAGCTCCACCAAGGCATTCGCTCCTAAAAAAAATACACATTTGTGTGATTATATGTTTAAATAAAACGGCCGTATTATATAGTGGAATAATGGTCGGCTCTTGTTTAATTGTACTCTCCCAATAGAAAATTCTACCATGCTCAGACCGTCGTCGGGTCTTATACAAGAGGATTCACAGCTGAAAAGACAACCCTAGCTTATAACTGACATCGCGAGAAATTTGGGACATTTGAGCCCGCGGAGTTATCAGCGGCAATCTGGTAAAACAAAATGGCGGCCAGTGTCCGTAAAGCCTCTTCAACCCTTTTATTTTCTTTTAACATAAACGGTAGATGTGATCCACTCGCTTGTAATAGGTCTTGATAAGAAACGTTTGCTATTACTTGTTTGAGCTCTCTCCATCTTAACAGTACCTTGTGGGGGATTGTTATTGTCAGGCATTTTCCAGATCGTTGCTCAAAAATATAGTGTAAAGATGATTTTTGATCAGAAATGTTAATTTGAAAGTTAGTTTTTAATTGCTCTTTCCATGAGACGTGGTCCGACATGGCAGATCGTGTAAATAGCGCATAAATTTTGGCTCGAAAATCTCGAAACTCCCGCATAAATGGTAATAACCGCTGAATGGAAATCTTGACTTTTGGCTCAAATACCGCTTGCGATACGCAAAAATGAGGTGTACTTGAAGGGAAATTCGCTTTAGTAGAGGGACCACTGGTCAAAAATACAGAAGAATAATAAAACTAGAGAAAGAGTTCTTTCAAACGATGCCTCTCGGAGCAAAATTGGAGCAAAGACGGCCGAAATATCACCGTTCGAAGACAGTGGATTTTGGGATTTCAGCGTGGACTGCTGCCTGATGTTCAGCTGAATGCCATTTTTCATGTTTTTCAAATGCAAAAAGGAAACATCGAAATTAACCGCATGGAGCTGTGAATCGAAAAGTGAGTTAGTTTAACATATAGTTTTATCAAATCCACTTGCACATTTTTTCGATCACATTCGGTTAGCCGACAATCGCTATTTATTTACTATGTGTTTCGGAATTTTCGATACATTCTCCCACTACGCCTTACAATTTTTTGCGCAAAAATTGCTCGCAGAAAACGTTCAAAAGGAAACATGAAATTTGAAGTCTCCACTTTGATTTTTGTACCATGTGTTTCTTAATACAACAAACTAGCATGTCTCGGTTGCACATTTTTACTTTCGCTGATTCGTCAAGAAATATTTCGTAAAATATTTCAATCTCCATATGTTTCTTTGTGATATTTCTGTTCGCTTCCATGCTCAATCTACCGCAGGATATGCTATTCGCGGGCTCAGATGTCTCACTTTTCTCGCGATGAGAACCAAACAGTACCAGCACTGTAAAACCCAGGGATTGATAAACACTTGCCAACGCTGCAGTCAGGCCTGAAGCCATCAATACCGAACAGCCAGAGCATGATGTAAGGACATCGATACGTTGGTAAAACGTTCGATTTAATCGATTTCTTTGTTAATTAGACTTAAACAGTGCTGTTGAATATTATTTTTATTTAATTAATGTTGACAGCAGTGACCAGAATCTTGCTAAAAATAATGTTACCTTCGAAAACTAATATTACCTTTACAATTTAAAAAAAGGAGATGTTACATCAGCCCTTCTATCTCATGCAGACCAAACTAATATTGGTCAAAATTTGTTTCATCCGTTGTTTTTCTTCAAAATGGATTAAATGTACATAGCTTATTCCAAACCAATGCCTAAGCCAGGGCAACTCTTCGGTGTTTATTTGTAATAACATTAGTCAATGAGATATGGTTAACTCGTCGCTGTTTCTAGGAGACTGTAAATTAAAAAAAGTCACCTGTTATTATTGCTTTGACTAACGATGGTTGGAAGTCAGTGGCAGCTTTTGCATCTCTCAGTGAGTCACTGTAATTCCCTGTGAAAGAATTAAAGCGGTTTTCAAATCAGTTTCGGAAAACAAAACCCAAGAAGTCACTTACAACACTGAGATGCAATGAACCAATCAGAATTTAAAGCAATTAGTAGCTGGCACCAAGCGCGGGAAAAACGTGGCGAACGAGTAACCATCGGATTTGCTTTTATTTCTTTTGAGATCCCGGAGGTGGTGCGAGGTGTTTAACCAAGGACCACACAATTAATGCAAAAATTGCGAATATAAAGAAATTTTACCAGAAAAATTCAAAAAATCTTACCCAAACAAAAGTGTGCTTCTGCTCTGTTGCTATAAAGTTCAGCCTTAAGTTCGTCATCTTTCAAGTTCACTTTAATTCCTTCCGTGTAGAAGTTAACAGCGTTGCTGTAATGCTTCTTACTGTATTCATCGTTACCTTCATTATTGAAGGTAAACAAAATGAAACAAATAATATTGAAAGATCGTTAGTGTGTACTTCTACGAAACGGTTTTCAAAAAAATAAATAAATAGATATATCTGATCACGTTACTGATCTTCTGATCTGTGCATGACTGTGATAGGTAAAGACGCACACGAGCCACAAGTGGCCCACTCGGCCGTTTAACCAGTCCGGCACACTGTGCATGACTATGATAGGTAAAGACGCACACGGGCCATAGGTGGCCCACTCGGCCGTTTAACCAGTCCGGCACACTGTGCATGACTGTAATAGGTAAAGACGCACACGAGCCACAGGTGGCCCACTCGACCGTTTAACCAGTCTGGCACACTGTGCATGACTGTGATAGGTAAAGACGCACACGAGCCACAGGTGACCCACTCGGCCGTTTAACCAGTCTGTCACACTGTGTATGACTGTGATAGGTAAAGACGCACACGAGCCACAGGTGGCCCACTCGGCAGTTTAACTACAAGCCTGTTTCGTGATTGCTCACTCTTCAGGGGATTTTATATATATTTATATATATATATATATATATATATATATATATATATATATATATGTTTTTTTTGAGCGCTATAATAGTTTTATTATTCAACACATTGATAACAAAGCACAGTTTGAAGAAAAAATATCGAGGCCGGTCCGTCATTTTTGCATTCTCTTGTCAAAATGCGAAATTTACCTCCATCGTTGGATATACGTCATGTAGACATAGCGTATATCGATAACGTTTTGACCATATTTGGGCAGTGTATCAATGTGTTGAATTATAAAGAGATTTATCCGCTGGATAGCGCTATCCAACGGATATATTACTGTCCGGTGGATAACACAATTGGTTTCAGTTTAACAATTATTCACTAGATAGTGATTTATCCGGCCCCGGTTGTTCAAAAGGTGGATAGCGCTATCCACCGGATAAATCACTATCCAGTGTATACGTATTAACAAAATCCTTTGTGTTATCTGCTGGATAGTGATTTATCCGATGGATAGAGCCATCCACCTTTTGAGCAACTGGGCCCTGGTGGATAACGCTGTCTAGCTTGTGGCCAGACTAGAAGGTGTGTAATCAGGGGCCAAAATGACTGTACCCAGGGGGGAGGGGGGAAGGTAAGGTTGACGGGACTTTTATGGTATCGTCATCCATTTAACACATCAAGATCAACATTTAACATATCCATTAATTTGCTGTCAAAAACCTCTGGAAAATTAATAACGTTTCTCTTAAGTACTATACGGTATTGTATTGTATTTACCTTTGCAAGTCTCGTCATCAAAATCCAGCATCCGCTCACCAGGCGGTGTGACGTCACTTTCACTTGTGGCTTTGATTCCACTCCTTGCCATGAATGCTGGGATTTCAAGAAAAGTCCTGTTTTATTAATATAATACATGTTTATTATTGTTACCACCATGCAGCGGTACTGGTAAACTTTGATTCACTTTACAATCTATGCATGATTTAGATGCTAAATGAGATACGATACTTTAATTATACCATGAGTAGCTTTTATTGTAGATCCAAAGTAATCAAAGCACTGCTCTTGTTGACTGACATTTCGAATGGACGAATGGAAGTCACCCTCAGAGTCTGGTATCATCAGTTGATGGAGTGTCTGGTCCCCGGGGTGGGGGGTACTCCCTATAATTGGCTATACAGGGATGCTCCGCCCGAAAGGGGTACCTTTTTGAGGCTGGAGGTATATGAAAGGGTCGGGATTTCACGAGTTAAAAAATGTGAAAGGGTAGGGATTTTACGAAGAATAGGAAATGGTAGCGAAAACACGAATCGAAGCATAAAAAAGGTAGGGAAAACTGCCATTTAAGTATTATAAAAAAGGCCTTTCAAAATATGTCAAACAGACGCACGTAAAGGCTATATGAAAGGGGTACCATTTTCAACGAAAGGTATATGAAAGGGGTACCATTTTCAATGAAAGGTATATGAAAGGGGTACCTTTTCTGTCAAAAACGGTATATGAAAGGTTAAGGGTTTGGAACTCGGGGCGGAGCATCCCCGTACAAAACTTTGTTGAGTACCCCCCCCCCCCCCCCCCCCGGGGGTCAGTTTAGCTGTTTGTTCAGTTAGTCAAACTAGTTGTAAAAATGACACATAAAATTTTCCATAATCACAGTGCTGGGCCGCCATATTTACATGACTGTACTAATTATTAAACCACAAAATTTACAGCAATTCCTGGGAATGTGTTATCATCAGAACTGTTCCAATAATTAAATACTTTCGTAGCGTTAAGAGACTTCAACCTCTTTCCCAGGGAGTTTATTATTCCCGTCTCCTGCGGCTTGAGTTACGTTTTAAACCATCTACAACATACTAAACCAAAAACGGACGATTTTTGTTGTTGTCGGTAAAACGTAAATAAAAGTATGGTTTGAATTGATCCGGGAAGCTTTCGAGGATCGTGATTAATCATTCACTGCCGAACACTTTGGAGATGTCATGTAAGTCCATTTACTTTAATTTCTACCCTGCATTTTGCCAGAAATGAGGTTCAGGAGCTGACGACCGATCTCATTCTCGTAAGTGTATGCAAAGCGGCATCAGACGCAAGCGATATGTGCGCTATATCAGTCATTCATTAATAAAGCGGCCGCTTTTTCCATGCAAGAAATCTATTTTTATTACCAAAAGCCAAATCAATCAATACGCAGTCCCTCGCTATCAAATTACAACTGTGTGTTACAAGATGCAGAGCTGGCCTTCTTGTAATAACTCGACTACGAGCAGTCCCCCTTTCCCAGCTTAGTCCGTCGAGCGAGAAACGAAAAACATTGGCGAGCAGAAAATGGCCGCAAGTAAACTGGGGGCGAGACAGGCGCGCCCGTCTCGCCCCCAGTTTTCGCACGGCCATTTTCCGGTCGCTGATGTTTTTTTGTTTCTCGCTCGACAGGCTAAGCTGGGAAAGAGGGACTGCTCGAAGTCTATGTAATAACATTCTCACAATTACTGACGTAGAAATTGTTATGAACTCGGACCTCTCTCGAGTAACAAAGCCACTGCATGTGTTTATATTATAAAGAATGCAAGTTTCGATTAAGTATGTAAATTGTTGGCTGCGCAGTAGGCGATGAAAAATATTTGGTGAAATTTGTGGACGCCTGCGCGAAATTTAAAGGCTAAGAACTGGTTGCTCTTGTGAGCGTGTCAATATTTCTGAGTTAAAGGTTTTATTAACTTTGAACGTCTCTTGGAGAGCAAAGCTGTCCTTGTTATAAAGAAGAAAAGGCTCGATTGAAGGCATAACAGGCGATATAATTTTTGTAAACGCGTCCGCGAAAAGCTCGCGGGTATCTTCGTGTACTCGACGTTTGACGGAAATTTATATTGTTGCGAACTGCTAGAAATTTTGCCCAGAATTTTCTAGGATTGTTCGTAAGACAACAAAATCAGAGCGCTTAAATTAAAATTAGCCATGCAGTTTAGCTTGCGGGATTATTTGCTTGAGAGCAAATTTTAAAAGTTCTGGCAGCGTAGCTGAGAAAACGAGCGACGAAGCCGGGAAAAAGAATCATGGATGGTCAAGCGCTTGATCACGAGTGCACGAAAATCACCTCCTGTGAAAATCACATCTTTCTTTTTAATTCGTGACCGTGCTTAAAATTTACAATCTTAGTTTATTTTTTTGTCATCATAATAATGTTGCCAGGCATTGATACAATGTCGGCAATTTTATCCTGATCTATTGCAAGTATATTCTGTGTGAAATGACTGGCGGCCAACTTCCGTAATTACATTTTATTGGTATAACTGAGCTTGAAATACTTAAAGACTAGCAAGCACTTTCCCTGGAAAAAGTGAACACTGGTCACTTGAACACAAAAGTACAAATTCTCCAGCCAGCTTGCACTTAATATTATGGTTAATCTGAACTGGCGGGTGTCACGCCTCACACAGTTCGATGTAACGTAAAAGTACTAATCATTCAGCCAGCTTGCTCTTGAGGGGAGCATTGGAGCCTATTAGAAACTTGAAGACCCCTCAAAATTTCCGTGACAACCGAAAAGCCGCAATAAAAACTGCTCAAAACAAAAAAAAAGCTTTTCATAAAAACCGAAAACCGGATGTGAAAAAAAGAAAAAAAAAAGAAAACCGCAACGATTACCAAAACCGAAATACCGAAAATTTGGAGTGCAAAAGTCAAAAAACCGATCTCAAAAATGACAAAAACCGAGAAACCAAAAACCCGAATGCCTCCTCTAGGAACGGCTTCGTATTATTGATAAAAAGAAAAAGAAAGGGGCGCAACTTTTATAACAAAGTGATACATCCAATCAAATCACTTAGGCCCGGTTCAAACGTCGAACTTCACATGTGCCGAATCTAATGCAAATAAGCAAGAACAATAGATTTTGCTCATTTGCATTGGATTCGGCACATGTGAAGTTCGACGTTTGAACCGGGCCTTAGACGATAGCGGAAAAAGAACTGATAGCTTTCTGTGACGTGCAAAATGCCCTTCCAAATACTTGTTTTCAAAGGACTTTTTGCTCTTAAGTTGTCAAGTGTTTAAATACTAACTGTTTTAATTATATCACTGACCGTAAACAGCGTAACTGATACAAGAAACAGAACGAACTAATAAAAACTAACATGGCCACTCCATGTGTTCTCCACTTATAGAGACCTCCGCTGACCCTAAACATTGCGTCACTTAATCTTTGTTCCCAGACCCCTTTATACAATATCAAGAGTCCATTATCCAATATTTCGGTCTCATAAACGAGTTTGTCCCGCTTTAATTAACTCTAACTCTTTAAACCATTACATCATCTAGTTCTCTCTCTCTCTTATTTTAAACAATGCGTATTTGTGTCACACAACTGACATGTTTTTAATCCATCGAAACAAAATTTGGTTTATTTAAACAGTTTACCGCTGTGGCAGCGAAAGTTCACACATTTAACAACAACGTTTGCCGTGCTGTAGCGTTTTACTAAGTCTTAAAAAAATATGCGAAGTCTTCTAGCGCTCGAAGCCTTATGCACTAGTCAGTTGGGAATTACAGAACTAAGAAAAGTCTGCAGCCGATCGAGCGAGCGATCGAGTGAAACTGATTTGCCCCGTCTGCTACACGAAAATGTGCATACATATACCTATACGCCCTGTCTGATAGAGTGGTTTCATATAACCCTTGAAATTGAAATTTGACAAATACACACTATTAGACACTAAATCCATTGTTTTCTTTCGTTTACTTTTGACTATTTGACAATGACCGTTTCATTTCATTCCACGAGTTTTCTGAATTCTCTAGTCGCTAAATAGCCCTGTGTACATGTCAGTAATTAAAATTATGTGTTAACGCATCACAACAATTACAGGTACGTCGCTGGATTACTGTAAAAGTACGCACCTTTGATGACTCTTGGGTAGTTTCTTCACTTAAAATAAAGCGGGGTCAAACAAA
This sequence comes from Dendrophyllia cribrosa, assembly GCA_024195265.1. Taxonomy (NCBI): domain Eukaryota; kingdom Metazoa; phylum Cnidaria; class Anthozoa; order Scleractinia; family Dendrophylliidae; genus Dendrophyllia; species Dendrophyllia cribrosa. The sequence goes on from JAJLRJ010000005.1 coordinate 14,225,063, forward strand.
AGTCCTTCAATTGAAATGATTTGCATGCGCCTTGTATTCAATGATCAAAAGAATTACACACTGTTGCACAATGTATTTGCCGAGCCCTTTTATTATTCACAAGTGCAATTTTTATAAATAGAATACTGTAATATTTTACGTTACGAAGTCATGACGCACTTTTTGGCTCAAGTGTTTCTGTCTTTGTTTATTTCATTTTCATGAGAATTAAATCTCTACTAAACATAATCTTTTGGTTTCATTCTCCAGCGTTTTTTCTAGAACATTTGTGTGTCAAGTAAAACTATGGCTCCCTTCTAGGCTCTCAGTGTTTTCTTCTTTGCCTATGTTTTTCACGAGATTTAACTCACATCTAAAGATAATCTTTTGGTTTCATTCTGCAGCGTTATTTCTAGAACACTCGTGTTCACGTGATATTTCACCTGTTGTCACGACGCCCTTCTAGGCTCTCATTGTTTCCTTTTTTTGCTTATTTTACTTTCACGAGAATCAAATCTCGAGCGATACATTTTTGATTTTAAGGTGATGTTACAAGGGATGACTCTTAACGTTTGCACGTTGTTCTGTTAAACGTTGACACCGCGTGTTACTGAGCGCGCGGACAATTTGTAACGCATTATTTTGTTGCGACATGTTGCAAGTGTTTGTAAAGGAATCAAACTCTTGCAACATGTTGCCGCAACAAATTGTTGAAATAAGAATCGCCCAATGTAACATTCCTTTATTCTCTAGCGTTATTTCTAAAACACGTGTGTGTCACGTGATATTTCGCGTCATAAAGTCAGGGCTTTACGAGAATTAAAGCCTGGTTTCCATATAACCGTAACTACCCCGTAAATGCCGTAAGCGAGCCCCCGGTAGAACTGCGGCAGTGACCGGGATGTTACCGCCGGCAGCCGCAGTTGTGTGTTTCCATTTGTGACCGCATGACCGTGACGAGCTTTTAGTGCGGAAATGGCTGCGATTTGATTGGACAGTTCTGATCATGTGTTGTCATAAAAACAATGCAACTCCAGCGGGTTGTCGCCGGTTCCCGCCGGCATGTGTTTCCATTAAAATCTTATCAAGCCTGCGGTGCCGTAAAGCCGGGATAAGTTGAACTCAACTCAACTTTCCGGCACAGGGGACATCGTGCCGCCGGTCATCCCAGATGCCGGAACAGAATGTTTCCATTAAAAATAGAACTACCGCCGGTGTGCCCCAGTGCTACCGCCGGTTCGGCTTACGGTACTTACGGGGTAGTTACGGCTATATGGAAACCAGGCTTAAGACCTCGAGCGCTATTCTTCAAGTTTCAGTTTCGAGCGTTTCGCCGGAAAGACGTGAAAATCAAATTTAACGCCAGACACGTAACAAAATTGTCAATGTTCTGGCCTCGAAATGAAACACTTTACGCTCACCTTCAAATAAACAATATAGCAGTATTGGTTAGCAATACGGCCGTTTTTCCCGCTAGTCAGAAAAATGTGATTCTTTGAATTAACTTTGGACTGATGGTTGATAAACAATCAAAGGCTCCTATGAGCCAACTCGTGAATATGGAACGCTACGCTCTTTCTATACTTAGTAGATAGCGGACCAGGAGTCGAGAAGCGCGAGAAAAGAGTCATGACGCACTTTTTGACTCAATTATTTCCTTCTTTGCTTATTTCGCTCTCATGAGAATTAAATCCCCAATAAAGTGAACATTAACTGTTGGTTTCATTCTCCAGCGTTATTTCTAGAACATTTGTGTTTCAAGCTAAATCATGGCTCCCTTCTAGGCTCTCAGTGTTTCCCTATTTGTCTATGTTTTTTACGAGATTTCAATCTCACCTAAAGATCACTGACCGCTCAAAGTGGCGTTAAATTAATGGATATTTTTTGAATTGTTCACTTCATTCGAACATTCGCGGAAACGGAACTTTTCTCGGGTGTACTCGAGTAGCTGAGCGGAAATCAAGCTAAATCATTGCTAGAAGCTGGCTATTGAAATATATCGGTTAAAAATACTATAAACATGGCCTTTTAACGTTTGGCATGAATTGCCATGGCTTCTTGTCTGGCTTACTGATTTTAGCTTCGTGTTATTCGTTAAGGCCGACATGGCTATCAGATTTTCGGCGATTCTAGCTTGATTCAGCGACTGAGCCTCTAGTTAATGTCACGAAATCAGTTATATTTACAAAAATATTGCCATTCCACTGTAATATTTTCCCAAACGCGCCATTTTACGCTCTTTCTCAGCACTTTTTACAAAACAAGTGGAACAGCAGCCGCCATATTGGATCGAGTATTTTTCCTTCAACCCTTCCCATGACACACGAGAATTTAGTTTTATCGACTGAGTCGATAAGGTAAATTGACCACCGTAAAAAGATTCAAATAGCTGACGTTTCGAGCGCTAGCCCTTCGTCGGAGCACACCCTGGGCGCTTCAATTCACCGTAGTATTCTCTCGACCGAAAAACCAATCAATAGCGACTGGGTACGAGTCTGCGCCCTGGGGACGAGGTTGATGAGCGGTTAGTACCGTATAACGTCAACAATACTGTACATGTTGTTTTTTTTTCCTCTGGACAATGTCTGGAACCCGGAGCCCTGAAAAAAAAAAACACTTTTTTGGTCTTGGAGCAAAGGAGCACCGATTTTTTGTGTCCGGAGTCCTGGAGCTCTAAAACCTTTGGGTCTCTGTCTACTCAGTGACAAAATCCAATCAACTGACAACGTTTCTTGTTAATTTTTCCCGTACCTGTAACAATATTTAATATAAGATAAGGTCTCACTGGTTACACTCGCGCAGTTATATTCTGTAACGCTTGAGGTCACGTCGCAACTTAGTAATATCAACCGCTAAAGATGAACGTTTTCGCCTGCTACAAGTATGCTGCAGTGTAAACTGAATAGTCCGGAGAGGGAACACCCGCATAAAACTGAAAGGTGCGCTGTTTGCAGCTTGGGGGAGAGGGGATAATACGGTTTGGTACCTTTCTTCCAACGCTGAGGTCCTTTAGGCTCATCACGCGCTTCTCTCCCATGGGGGGAGGAATGGGGAACGGATTGTGTGACGAAAGTAGTATAGGAGTTGGGGGTACCAAAGCATTTTTGTAAAAATGCGTTGTTACCAAACCCAACTCATATCCTACTTTCCATCAAATGGAATAAACTTTCTGATCTCGATTTATGATTTCGACTTTTGATCTCAATTTCTGATTAATCTATATGTTTCTATAAAATGATTAAACTATATGTTTTCCATAAAAATGATTAAACTATATGTTTCTATAAAATGATTAAACTATATGTTAATTAAAACAAAGTGCGTTTATTTCATTGCGTGATACAATTCTCGGAAACACAGGATGTAATACCCAGAAACAGAGAACGGGGAATCCCCCGCTTACAAGTCTGAACATGTTTTGATAAAAAGGAAATGAGTCATCACTAATAGTTATTGTTTCAGATCACGAGACGGTCGTGTGATATTTTTAACCAATCAGAGGCTTCACACTTTGATTCACAATTGTGAACTTTTTCAGTGAAAAAGTTCACAATTGTGAAGTTGCTTGTGAAGTTAAGATGCCTTACTCACATAACTGAATGATGCATCATCCACCTTCTGATTGGTTGAAAAAATCATACGACTGACTCATGATCTGAAACAATAGCTATTAATGATGACTCATTTCCTGTTATTAAAACATGTTCGCTATTTTTGTTTTCTGGGAATTTAGACCCGCACCGCTTATAGCTATTGTTTTAAAAATATAATCTCATATAATAGTATAGAATGAATTGTAATTTGGAAATTCATGATGAATTTGAGAAGATGGGAGAGTTGACCTGTCCCTTTTGTGACCAACGATTAGCAGATGTTGGTAGAAATACGGAAATGATGAGTATTGGTGAGTTGATATGTCCCTTTTATGATATGAAATTATTAGAAGTTGATAGTAGTGCTAGATTGGTTGAGTTATGTTGTTGTGAACAAGATATAAATAGTATAGATGGTATGAGCGTCTGTCTAAATTGCGGTTCCGTCCATGGTTATGATTATGTTAAAGAGTACGTTGATTTTTATGAGAATATGTATAGAATAAGGACGAAGAGTGTGTATGTAAGAAAATATCATATCGAAAATATAATCAATAAATATAATAAAGAAATTCATTTGAGTTATCAAGACCGTAACAAAATATATAAGATTTTTGGATTAATAAACAACGTGTTACCAGAAGTCAATAAGAACCGGAAACGGATGATTAGTGTAACCTATGTTTTGAGAAGATTATTAAAAATTTTAGGATTACCTTATGATAAAATAAAAATAACTTCTTCTAAAAAGACATTAAAATTTTATGAACAATGGTGGGATGATGTTTATAAATTAATAAAGAATGATGTCAACAAAATTATTAAAAGGTGACCTGTTGCATGATTCTCAGAAAAATTAGTCATACGTCATGCAAAGGGGGTTTTCCCTATGAATGAGTTATTGAATAAAGTTTGTTAGTAAAGTTTATCGTAAAATTTACTATAAAAGTTTACTCGGAAGTGAATTTTTTATCATACTGTTTCTCGAATTTATCGGCAAGAGGACAAATATCGATGATTATTTCGTCTAACTGTCTCATTTCATTGATGAATATATTGTGGTTGAATTGATTTCCTCTAAGACAAGACCGTAAAAAAACTAATACTTTTTCATATGTCGTATAAGCAAATTCAGACATTTCGATTTTCTTTTTATAATTCTTGATTTCACTTACTGTTTTTAGCACTAAACCAGCTCCAGAAATAGAAGCTAGTATAGCAGGATTTAATGTGATACTACCAGCTACAGTACCAATAACTATTAAGCCTGTTGAAGTTACATTAATAGCTAAATTCAATCTCTTAAAATATTTGAAAGCCTTCATATAACACCAAAATCTTTTGTGGTAGAATCGGTATAATGCTTTGATTTCAGATAATTTTTCTTGGCTGATATATCTGTCAATATGATTAAAATTGAATATTTCTGTTTTCGTCATTTTATATTATATATTTGGATAATAATTATATTTTAGGATTTGAAAGAAGACAATAAATTACACCACTTATTTGACCCATTATTGGAGATCTTTTTAATTTCTTCGGCATTGAAAGGAAGCAATATGTGTATCCAGGCCCCATTTCATAGTCATTATAAAATCTTCCAAATGCATCATGAAAAATAGCATGTTTAATTAAAAATTGGTAATTGGTATTTAGAGTACAAGAACCTGGTCCTATTAATCCAATGTCAGGGTGTTTTTCTAATATTTGGTTAAATGATATTGGCTTATTCAAATAGTTAATGTACAAATATTGATAAATTAAAGAAGATTTCAAGATTTCATCTTTAGTATTAGGATGCAGGTTTTTTTGAGTTGTAAAAAATTTATTGCAAAAATTAATTGCGTTATCCAAATTCAGCATATATAATATAATTATATTAATTTATGGTGCTGTGTATTCGATTAATAATGAAATGTCTTGATTTTTAGCCGTTTCAACCATCTCCACAGCCATATGACCGTATGGTAAATCTAAGTTTATATCTATCGTTTGTCTTTGACTTCCAGATAAAGTATAGGTTATTGTTTGAATTAAAGAGAATCCATAGAGTATTTTTAAGGATATTGTTTGGTAGGAAACATCTAAGAGATTATAGTGGCCTGTTATTTTTTTTAATTTGCTACCGTTTGGAATCATGATTTTGTCACAACCATTTAATAAAAATGTTTTTCCACCACTTTCATTTGTTTTTAATTGCCCAAATAAGTGATGGGTTGCATTCATGATTTTGTGTGAATTCATATCAATATCGGTCTCCATCACCATTTTGTTATTTTCATAAACAAAGGGAGAATCATAAACAGAACTTTCAACATCTGATTGAGAACCTTTAACGCCATAAATAATCAGCTTTGCTGCGCCTTGAACAACATCGTCAGCTGTCCCTTTCCATTTCAGATCCAGATAAATGAATTCAGGTGGAGAAATCTGCCATTTATGCATGTGAATAATTGACCTTGAATACTTCATAAATTTTTTTGTTGATTGTTGATTGATATTCAGGCTTGTGCTCACAACGTCAACGCTCACACCCGTCATGGAGGCGGGAAAGAATTCAATACAAATCGTATATTCTCCTTCTGGAAGTTTTAACATGTTGAAACCAAGTCTCCCAGAGTATTCATTGAAAACATCTTTTGTTATTTTCAAATCATACGCCTTCTTATTGAAATGATGTGGAGAACTTGAAAAATCAGTTATTCCAGTCACTGTTATATTATGTTCAGAGTTGGATTCATCCACATCCTCCATCAAATGCCGGAATTCATCCTTCAAGTGGGAGGTTGACGATATATGCGATTCATTGACATATTTTTTGAGTTCAGCTTCTGTTTTGATCAGTTCCTCTGCCAGAGCTACTGTCTTCTCATTTAGCTGTGTATCAACATATTGTTTTGATGTTGCTTCATTGGATGTTTTTGGATCGGGAAGACCGATGATTTTCTCCGATCCCATATCAAGAGTACCAGTCATTGTTCCACCAGATAAAGAAAGCCTTTTGTCTGCTTCATCATCTACATACCCTTTATTCACAGCATGATCAACTGCTGTTGGATCTTTTATATTGAAAATTGTATTATTATTCATATCCAAACCAGTCTCCATTGACAACATCTCTTTACGACTGACAAAAATGTTTTTGACATCGTCATATGAAACAAGATTGTTGTAACTTGCAGCTAAATCCAAGTATGTCTGTGGTTTTGACTTGACAATATTATAAAGTTCTTTCAGATCAATATCTTTCAAGACCTCGTGTGTGTGTGAAGGATTGGAATTAGGATGCCATTTTTTTAATGCAGCTATGTTCACAACAGAGAGATCGTTGGATTCATCGGTTATTACATTTACGATTTTTTTATTTTTTGCATCATAATTTTCACCTTCTAAATTTAAAAAATGTGTTTTTCCATGATAAAAAGGGAAAGCATCGTTATCACCAGCTGCTTGAACATTTAATATAGAATGATAATTGGCATCCATGTGATCAGTCAATACTATTCTTTCATTTTTCATATATGCATCTGTAATGTTTGCTTTGTTATTGACCTGATTTTTGAGAGTTATCGAATTAACAGCAGCCAGGTCATTATTCAAATCAGCGTCCATGTTTGTGATTAATTTTCTATCCATATCAATCTCACCGGGTAGAATTAGTTTATGTCCCCTCAAATCAAGATCTCCAGTCATATGAGATGATCCGTCAACCTGAAGAGAATCAGCCCTCAGTTGAATCAGTTTGTTTTCCAAACTTGTTCCAAGCGTGTCAACCTGATGCTTTGTGATTACGTCGTTATTGTTAATAGCTTCTGCAACATTTGTCAATCTTTTATTCTGAATATCATAATTTCCGTCATCTGTTAATACAAACCCGACACCAGGTAATCCTCGTTGAGATTGATTATTAAATGTTGATTCAGGTAAACGTCCGTTTGAGTAACTCATTTATATAATAACATTATATTACTTTGATTATATTTTTTCATTAAAATTTTTGGTTGTGAATTTCCTTGGTTTGTCTATATATAAAAATGAAAATGGTTCTTTAGTTGCTTTATCATATAATTGTTTTGAAATACTGTTTTCACGGCAAATTAGACTTTTCTCATTGGTACTTGGGAATTCGTATATACAGAAATGTGAACAGTTCAATCTTATGTCTTTCGGTGTCTTATAATAGCTCTGACTCAAATAAATCACACTACAGTTTTTATGTCTCCCTCGTATAAAATAGTCGACTAATGGTTTTTGGTTTTTATCACATACGAAATCGTCGAATATCACTATTTTCTGACTTTCATTATCAATATCATTTACAGGAATAATTTGATCATTGCTTGCTTCAATAACATTATAACCAGCTTCATCACTTATTGGCTGGAACATATCCATAAGATTCTGATACTTGGACTGCTCTAAGTTTTTCGCATACAGGTATATTTTATCAAAGTACAATAAATTGTAAATCATATGCATAAGTGTATTTGTTTTTCCCGAACCACTTGGGCCGCAAACCAACATCCTAAATGATTGATCTGGCATGAAATCATATAACTGTCTAAAGTTCGAGACCATATCGTCTTCAACATCGTAATTTGGTATTATCATTTATATTATATGGGTATATTATTTCAATATAACATGGTGTATAACACGGTGTTCAACACGGTGTTCAACACGGTGTATAACACAGTGTTAAACGTTATTTTTTATATATGATTTTCATTTTTATGTAACGTAATAATATAACAATAAATGAGTTTACTTAAGTGGAAAGAACTTGCAAAGAGAAAATCTGAATTAGGGGATAAAATCAATTATGTCCATGATGTAATCACAAAACATAATATCGGTGAGCAGACAAGCCAACAGTCATTAGCGAAGGTATTCAAACCAGTTACTAGTAAATTAGATGATGTTATTGACAGTAATTTAGATTTAAGGGTACCCATAAGAAAGAAAAGAGCACCTAAAAAAGCTGATCAAGGTATTGATTATATGCCTGAAGTTGACCCTTTCGAAGACATGCAAGTTGATGATTTATTTGGTGATTATGTCCCACCAAATCAAAATAAACAAATTGTACCTAAACCACCTACTTATGAAGAATCTTTACAAGATCTTATGGAAGGAAATAAGAATATTTATGTTGATCCTGAATACTTTGTTAATCAACCAGATGATTTACCGCCAGAATATGATGACGACGATGAGATGGACTATGGATTAGATGATGAAGATGAAAGTAATTTGATTTTGGATGATCTTGGTATTACTAATTATGAAAATGTGGATAAGATATTGAATCAATCATCAATAACAGACAAAAAAACTAAGACATATCTTAATAAGATTATAAAAAATGCTAAAGCAAAAAGAAGTCAATTAGGTGGATTTAAGTCACATGTTACAAAACAGTTCAAAAGTGGGGCTATATCTGAAGCCGATAGACAAATGAAAAACAAAAGAATAGACAACGCAAGAGTTACTTTAAATGAATACATAAAACATTATAATACTAAATTGGAAACAATGAAAGGTTCTGGAATCAAAGGCCGAGGAAGAAAACAGAGAGGTGGAAATATTATGTTTTTTAATGATGTAAAGCAGCTTTTGAAAAAATTGGAATTGATTATTGGTGAAAGATTGGCAGGGAATACGAGCATTGAGATGAGGAATATGGGAGTAACTATACTAGATAAATTAATGAAAATGTCGAAAATCAATAGGTCACAATATAGTAAATTGTATAGTCAATATTTTAAAAATATAATGTAACTTTATTATATAAATGGAACGAGAGATAGTTTTATCATCTTATAGTGTAAAAAATCAAGGGAATAATAAACCTGAAGATTTCACAACAAAATTTACTAGACCAATGATATTGGATAGTAATTCTCAATATGTGATCGGCCTTAACCGAATTATCAATATGAGTTTTACATGGTTTAATGTTAATGCTGGATACAATAATCAATTAATTAAATTTAGCTCTGATAGTGGTTCAACATTTAACAACATCACCTTTCCAGCCGGAGTATGGAATTATACAGACTTCAATACATATATCAAGGATATAACGAAGACTGGTGATACGTATCCTATCACTCTTGAATTCGATAATACAACATTTAGGGTTACGATTACATTGACTCAGAATTATCAGCTTGATTTGACGCATTCCAATTTTAATGATCTAATCGGGTTTGATAAGACAGTATTATCTAATGAAACAAATATAGGGCCGAAAGTGCCCAATCTCAGTCAAGACACAGATATCCTGAATATCCATTGTAACCTAATAAACGACAGTCTTGTCGACGGTCAAGATACAGACATCATTTATTCCTTCTCGACCAGTGTACTCCAACCTAGTTACTCCTTTACCCTCGAACCACGAAGAGTCACATTCAATCCAGTCAATAAGAATAATATTAGTAGTATCAGGGTATACATTACTGATGGAAAAAGAAGATTAGTTGACCTGAATGGAGCAGATACATCTTTCTCACTAATTCTGAAAAGTATAGAATAATATAACATAATAGTATAATGAAACCGTATGAATTCAAAAGATTTTACCATCCAAAACTTGGTAAATTTGTATACAGACACAAAGGATCGGGAATTATCGTTGATAATATTTTCAAACCGTTGAAGAGTGTTGCATCATCTGTTTTCAAGAAATTTGCTAAGCCAATAGCAAAGAAGGCGTTAGAATCGGGGATATCCCATGCAGGTGAGCGACTGGGTAAGGCGGTATCTCAAAAATCTGGTGATTTGATAATGAAAAGATTGACAAATTTGAGAAAAGGAGCTACAAGACAAACAGCAATTGTTCCATCCTCACCCATTAAACAGCTGCAGCAACATTATCAGCCAAAACTAGATCAAGAAAGTACTGATATGATACTGAATAGACTCATTTCTGGAGATGGTTTGAGGAGAAGACGTAGAGTTAGATTTGTATAGAATCAATGAATATATTTTTTAATTGTTAAAATTATATAACATAATAATATATGTCTTTTAGAACAGATAATTTTCTACAAAGAAATGAGTTGGTGCGATTCCAACTCGATGATGTAATCAGGTCTCCAGCTAACGGTCAACACCAAACGAAAAATGGTTATAAATTTACAATTAATGATCGATCGAGTTTCTACGATTGGTACAATGCCTATATTGAAGTCCAATTCCAACTACAGAAATTAGCAGACGGAGCAGGATATGCTGCTGCTGATCGAATAACGGTAATTAATGGGGGGCATTCCTTAATTGACCACATAATGATTAAATCTGCAGGAAAAATAGTTTATGACACTGACAATCTCCATAAAGTCACTTTTGTTAAAAACCTGCTAGAGTATTCTGATGATTATAGCAGATCAGTCGCTAAAAACAGTTTCTGGTATTTGGACACGAATGCTACAACAGCCAACACGAATACAGGATTTGAAGCTCGCCGGTTGCAAACTCAAGCACTTCGAGACAATGGGACTGGTGGTGCTAAAAACATTAATGTGATTATACCATTGAACAGGTTCTCATTTTTTGAAGAACTTGAAGATAAGATGCTTGTACCAATGCAAATACAATTTAACATTGAGCTACAAAACGATGGTGAACTCATTCACATGGCTAATGGAACTGATGCTGGAAGAATTGTTGTTAATAGGTTTTTGCTATGGGTGCCAAAATTAACCCCAAAGGATTCATTGTATGACAATTTCGTTAGTTCATTTCTTAAAGAAACTCAGTGGAAATATTTAAGGGAAATGTACGAAGCATCAGCTCCTACACAATCATCAGGATTTTTCCAGATTTCAAGCAGTATTGACAATGTCAAACACATTTTTGTTTACTTGAAAAGAACAAACCCGCCTAATGATGCAGTTGAAGAAGACAGTCCTTATCTAATGAACACTTTTAAACTTAATGCTGCTGATAATAACTCTTCCCTTTTAAACTGTAGACTAGAATATGGAAATGGAGTCTTTTATCCAGAAACAGAGTATGATACAGAATCAAAAGTGAGAATCTTTAACGATTTGATGTCATATACTATGCGGAAAAATGACTATAACAGCGGAACTCAGCTGAACTTAGCAAACTATAGTTCTCTGTATGGGTTGATTTACTTTAATCTTACGTATCAAACTGAAAAAATAACAAGAGATCCGAAACAGCTAATCTTTAGGTATAGACTAAGCCAGAATGCAGTTGCAAACTTCAATGTTCATGCTGTAGTCCTATATGAAGAATCTGTTGTCATTGACAAGGTGGGTAATGAATTGGTTATAGTGTAAAATAAATATCCTTATTTCATATATATTATGTGAAATTTTATATAATATATATTATATATAAGAAATGACTCAGCTTTTTGAAATCAAAGTAAATTTGTCTGACAATCAAAAGAAGAATCTTAGCAATGCTTTCAAAAAAAGGGAAACTATTGTTCTCAGACTATCAAATAAATCTCTTCATGGCAATGACGTTTTATATGTATCATCGATGGTGAAGAAGAGATTGGAGAAGAATCGTATGATGAATAAGGGTATGGATATCAAACTTGTTAAAAGTAATATCAGAAAACAGGTTGGAGGTAGTCTACTAACTTCTATCTTAAGTATTGGAAAGACGCTAGCACCAACTATAGGCAAAACCCTTGGGCTATCAGCTCTTGCTGGATTGGCTTCAGAAGGTGCTTCTCAGATTGTGAAATCAATATCTGGCAAAGGCGTACAGTCGGGTGGTTTTCTCGTACCACAAGACAAAATTAATAAGCTGATAGAATATAAGCATCTTTTATCTGCGAAACAAAAACAGGATATATTGAAAGCCCTTCAATCAGGTTCAGGTGTTCATGTGAAACCAACAAAAACACAATCAGGTGGATTTTTAGGCACTCTGTTGGCAAGCATTGGTGTTCCACTCCTTCTAAATGCTTTGACTGGTAAAACTGGTAGTGGGGCTCCACGAATGGGAACTAGTAAGAAAAAGGGTATGGGAGCTCCAAGAATTGGTGTATATAGACCACCTCCATTTTATGGGAGTTGGCCCGATAATACGATAGGTATGGGGATTAAAAAAAAACAACCAAAAAAAAAGACAACCAAAAGGGGCGAAGGCTTGCTATTAGGGAAAAGCAGCCCTTTCAATGGTATTCCTCTTCTCGGAGCAATACTGTAAAACCGAAATTCCACAAAGACATCCCGTTAAGTAATCATGATCTAATAAAATGGTGCAGATATTTAAACATCCCAATCAGTGATGTTCTGTCAAGGGATGAAAGAGTTCCACATAATCATAGCCAAGCATTATTTATTTACAATCTGGAACCTAGTTATATGGCAGGATCTCATTGGGTTACAACTTATGTAAAAGACAACGTGATAAATTATTTTGACAGTTTTGGTATGCCTCCATTTCAAGAGATCGTAAATCATGCGAAAAGAAGGAATATGACACTGCTTCACCAAAACAACCAAATCCAAAACATAAAAACGTCTACATGTGGCTACTTCTGTTTATACTTTCTGAACGAAATGAATAAGGGGAATTCGTATTATAATTTATTGCAAGTATTTGACATATATGATACAATGAAGAATGAGAGATTCCTCGAACATTATTTTAGAAATATCTAACTTATATATATATAATGGTAAAATCATATTGTGTTAGACAGAAGAAAGTCACTGAATGTGTTCCAGGAAGCGAACGATATGTGAAAACTATAAATGGTCGAACTATGTTGAAATGCACTTGCGCTGAATGTGGTATAACAAAAACCAAATTTATAAAACAAAAACAGGGAAACTAATTGAGCCCTCACAAGATGGGGGCTTTTTAAATATAGAAGGTAGTCACAGTCTTGGTGAAATAGCAGCTAAAAGCGCTTTAAAAGGTTTGTATAATTTAGGTAGAATCGGAGCATCAAAGGCAATTAAATCTGGTTATGCTAAACAAAAAATAAAAGGAATGGCTGATAAATATTTGGATCAAGCCTTAGATAGTTTAACTTCAGATATTAGTAAGAAACTAGATCCATTGCATAAAGGTAGTGGGATTGATATTCATAAGGCCATTGGGAAGCTTCCGAAACCAAAAGGCGGTTGGACATTACCCGGCCATAAATATACTGGCCCATATAATGATTTAAAGAGTCAAGTGAAATATGACCCAACAACTGGCCAAATATTAGAAATATATGACCAACCTACAGGAAGAACTGATGAAATAGCAATGCAACATGATGTCGATTATTCAGTCTGCAAGGATGATAGGAAATGTAAAAATAAGGCAGACCGAAAAATGGTTCAAGCTTTAGACAACGTACCGTATAATGAAAGACAATGGGGGCATTGGTTGGCTAGAAACACGATTGATGTAAAACAAAAACTTGGATTAGGTGTTAAAAGGAAGTCAAAAAACGTAAAAAGGAGTTGAGTAATGATTGGGCTGAACTCCTTGCAAATGAACTACATAAACCAATCAAACGGAAATTTCAAAAGAGACGTGTTATTGTTAATGGAATAGATGATATTTGGAGCGCTGACCTTGTAGAAATGCAGAAGTTTTCAAAATGGAATAAAGGATATAGATATTTGTTAAACATCATTGATGTGTTTTCAAAATTTGCTTGGAGCATTCCCATTAAAAATAAAACCGGTAATACAATTACTGAATCATTTGATGATGTTATTAAAAAGTATAAAAGAAAACCGAAATATTATGGGTAGATCAAGGATCTGAATTCTATAATAAAACTTTCAAAGACTGGCTAAAGAAAAATAATATTGAGATGTATTCTACTTTCAATGAAGGTAAAGCTGTTGTTATTGAGAGATTTAACAGAACATTAAAATCTAAAATGTGGAAACAATTTACAGCTCAAAATACAACACAATATTTAGACATGTTACCAAAACTATTAAATGAATACAACAGTACAAAGCATTCAAGCATCAAAATGAAACCGGCAGAAGTAAATAAAAAGAACGAGGGAAGTGTATATCTCACTTTATATGGTGATATGGAACCATCATCATCAAAAGTAAAATTCAAAGTTGGTGATAAGGTTAGAATTTCAAAGTATAAAAGAAAGGTATTTGATAAAGGATATACAAGTAATTGGACTGAAGAGGTATTCACAGTTGATAAAATCCAATACACAAACCCTATTACATATAAGTTAAAGGATCTTAATAATGAATCAATAGAAGGGTCATTTTATGAACCTGAATTACAATTAGCAAAACAGGATGTATTCAGAATTGGCAAAGTCATTAGGAGGGATTACAAGAAAAAACAAGCTTTGGTATCATGGTCTGGTTATCCAAAAGAATTTAATTCATGGATACCGTTAAAAGATGTCAAAAATATATAATGTTTATATATATCATGAGTGGTATTGAGAAATATATCAAAAAAATAAATTTTCAAATTCAGGAATGTGAAGATGAAATAGACAATCTTCATGATAAAATATATGATAATGAGCGTAGATTGGATCTGTTACAATATAAAAGAAATTATGGAAACTTTATCATAAAAAAATACATGAAATGGATGAAGATATAACATTGAAACAGTTATTGAATATTATCTGCAATGAGATAGAAAACAATAAATACGATGAGGAATGTAATGTGTTGAAACAAACAAAAGTTGATAATATAGCTGAATTGAAAACTGAAATGAATATCTGAATATAGTTTAAAAGATTCATAACTGGATCATTTGAATTCTCAACCATATTTAAACGCATATAAAGATAAAATAATATATAGTAATAATATAATGGAAAAAGAAGTAATAATAAAAAGAGGTAGGGGGCGACCGCCTATATACCAAACCCAAGAAGCCAAAAAAGAAGCTATTAAAAGATCCAAAACTCGTTATATGTTAAATAAAGAGTGGTATTGCCGTGCATGTAATAACAATATCAACTACTCACTTGCTGGAAAATTCTGTCATTTGAAAACTAATAAACATATGGATAATATTAATAGGCAGATCCGTGAATTCGTTCATTTAAACACACAATAAAAACTAAGAAATATATAGTTTAATGGATCCATTATTGGATCACTTAAATTCTTGATAAAGGTTAAACGCACTAAAAGGACTTAAAAAAATAATCATAATATATAGTAATGGTGAAACAATCAAGGGGAAGACCTAAAAAATATATGACCGATGAAGAAAAACGTATTATGGGACGTCTTTATTGTAAGAAGTTTAATGACAACCCAGATAATAAATATCATTGCATTGAATGTAATAAATATTTTCATCCTGCAAGTAAATATAAACACAATAAAACTATGGTGCATAAATCGAATGCACAAAAATACAACAACGAATAACGCAAGGCGATCATAAAAAGATAATCATATATGACAAATCATATATAACTATCTCAAATTATTTCCAAAATAATGCCAAAAATAAACGCACTCTAAAAGGTACTTAAAGAAATATTATATAATTATATATATATAGATAATGGAAACATCAGACTTAACAAAATTGAGTAAGTCTCAACTAATCCAAATGATATTAAAACTACAGAATGCTAAACCAGCTCCTAAAATTACAATAGTGGATAACAAAAAACAACGTAGGAGACCAATTTCTACACCAAGAAAAAGTGTTAAACAGATGGTGAATGAGTATGAAGACCATATTATTTTACCGCCGATTGAGTTCAGAGACGACTATAAACCAGTTCCAGCACCTAGAACTAAAAAGTCAGTTGCAGAAAAACCAGTTCCTACTCCAAGAACTAAAATAGAGCAAACAGACAAAGCTCTAAAAGGTTATACTAAATCCTACGAAATAAGTATTAAAAATAACAAAGACCCGCTGGTGCAACTGCAAAACACAAGAAAGGCTATTGAATATCATATTATAAGTACACTAAAATCCATGAAAGGACTGAAATTTGTTGAAACACTCAAGGTAATATTTACCAAAATATCAAATGGAGAAACAGTGTATAAAACTGCCTATTTCAACAGTCTAGTTCAAACAATCATAAACAACCTAGAGATCGCTGAATCACTACAAGTGTCAAAGCAAAACATATTAAACAAGATTGCAGTTTGGATTTCAGAGGGATCTGGTTGGACTGTTCAATCAGTGGAAAATCATTATCTTAATGTTGTAAAATATCAACCAATGAGAGGCTCTTCATATATTAAACTACCCCAAGAACTCAGAAACAGTGCGAAAGGATTGATCAACATAAAAAATGAGGATAATGAATGCTTTAGGTGGTGTCACATCAGACATCTAAATCCTCAAGACAAAGACCCACAGAGAATTAAAAAAGTTGACAAACCATTCATTGAAAATTCAAATTATTCGGGGATTGAATTCCCAGTCACCATCAAACAGTACAACAAGATTGAAAAACAAAATAAGATCAACATCAATGTTTTCGGTTATGAAGACAAACAACCATACCCAATTTATGTATCAAAAGAAAAATATGAAGACCGCATGAATCTTCTTCTGATAACAGAAAATGAAAACAAGCACTATGTCTTGATTAAAGATTTCAACAAGTTAATGTACAATCAGACCAAACACAAAGAAAGAAAACATTTCTGCATGTATTGTCTTCAATGCTTCAGCTCTGAAAGAGTATTAACTAATCATAAAGAAAACTGCATGCAAGTGAATGGCGTACAAGCAATAAAAATGCCTGACAAAGATAATAATATACTAAAATTCAACAATGTCCATAAACAACTACCAGTACCATTTGTTATTTATGCAGATTTTGAGGCTATTACTGAGAAAATACATGGTTGTCAACCCGATAATGATAAATCATACACAGAGGCTTATCAGAAGCATACAGACTGTAGTTATGGTTATAAGGTAGTTTGTTGCTATGATGATAAATACACTAAACCAGAGCAAATATATAGGGGCGAAAAAGCCGTTTACAAATTTATGGAAGCTATGCTGAGGGAAGTTAAATATTGTAAGAAGGTAATGAAAAAAGAATTCAATAAACCATTAAGAATGACAAAAGATGATGAAGAAGAATTTCAAAAAGCTAAAGAATGCCATATATGTGATATAAAATATACTGACAAAGACATTCGAGTTAGAGATCATTGTCATATAACTGGTAAATACAGAGGCTCTGCTCACCAAGAATGTAATCTGAAACTAAGAGTAAATCCAGCAGAGATAAAAATTCCTGTTATATTCCATAATCTAAGAGGTTATGACAGCCATTTTATAATGCAAGAAATTGGTGAAATAGTCAAGAAGTATACATACAAAAATAAGAAAGGAGAAGAGAAACAGATGAATATAAATGCTATACCAAACAACATGGAAAAGTATATGGCTTTCATGCTTGGTAATCATCTTACCTTCATTGATAGTTTCCAGTTTATGAGCTCTAGTTTAGAAAAACTGGTAAGCAATCTACCAAAAGAATCATTAAAATATACCTCTCAACAATTCAAAGGTGAAAAGCTTAATTTAATGTCACAAAAAGGAGTCTATCCATACGACTTCATGGACAGTTTTGATAAATTCAATAAAAAACTACCACTAAAAGAAGAATTTTACAGCATATTAAATGATAAATATATATCAGATGAAGACTATAAGCATGCTCAAACTGTTTGGGAAACATTCATGCTTAAAAATATGGGTGAGTACCATGATTTATATCTTAAATCTGACATCCTTCTGTTAGCTGATGTGTTTGAAAACTTTAGAAAGACCTGTCTGCAATACTACAAATTAGACCCATGCCATTATTTTACATCTCCAGGCTTATCTTGGGATGCTATGCTAAAAATGACTAATATTAAATTAGAACTAATGACTGATATTGACATGTTTCAATTCATTGAAAAGGGGATGAGAGGTGGTATTTCTTATATAGCTAATAGATATGGAAAAGCAAATAATAAATACATGAAATCATACAATGAGAAGGCGCCCTCAAAGTATATTATGTATCTTGATGCTAACAATCTCTATGGTTGGGCTATGTCACAATACCTACCAACCGGCGGTTTCAAATGGATGACAGAAAATCAGATTAATAAGTTAGACTTAACTAAATATAAAGAAGATAGCAATAAAGGTTTAATACTAGAAGTTGACTTGGAATATCCTGAAGAATTGCACAACCTTCATAATGACTACCCATTAGGACCAGAGAAGGTTAAAGTGACTAGCAATATGTTGTCTGGGTATTGCCAAAAAATAGCTACCAAATATAATATATCAACAGGCCTTGTACAAAAACTGATTCCAACTTTAAGAAACAAAGAAAAGTATGTTCTTCATTACAGAAATCTACAATTATACACTGATCTCGGTTTGAAAATAACGAAAGTTTATAGAGTACTGGAGTTCAATCAGTCCGCATGGTTGAAGCAATATATTGATTTCAACACTCAGAAAAGAACTAATGCCAAAAATGCTTTTGAGAAAGATTTCTTCAAACTTATGAATAATTCAGTATTTGGAAAAACAATGGAAAATATCAGAAAGAGAATAGATGTTAGATTAGTAACTGATGAGAAGAAACTATTAAAAATGACTGCTAAACCTACATATGTAAGTAGTAAAATCTTCAATGAAAACCTTGTAGCCGTTCATAAGATCAAAGAAACACTAACCCTTAACAGGCCGGCATATGTGGGTATGTGTATCCTAGATCTTAGTAAGACATTAATGTATGATTTTCATTATAACTACATCAAAAAGAAGTATAATAAGGCTAGACTTCTATTTACTGATACAGATAGTTTAACTTATGAAATCAAAGCCGAAGATGTCTACTCAGACTTCTGGAATGATAAACATTTGTTTGATAACAGCGACTACCCTGAAAGCTCATTATATTTCGATAAAACCAATAAAAAAGTAATTGGTAAATTCAAAGATGAGGCTGCAGGAATTCCTATTTGCGAATTTGTTGGCCTACGATCAAAAATGTATAGCTATATAAAAGACAACCAATCAGGAGGTAAGACTGCTAAAGGGATTAAAAAGAATATTATCAAAAATAATATCAAACATGAAAACTATAAAAATACGCTATTTGAAAAAAAACAGATGCATCATAGAATGAAAACAATCAGAAGTCAAAAACATCAATTAGGAAGTTATGAAATCAATAAAGTATCACTCAGTTGTTTTGATGACAAAAGATATCTACAAGAAGACGGAATCAACAGTTATGCATATGGCCATTATGCGATCATTAATTAAATCCAATGAGACTATGTTAAGGTATTACCAGAAGAAAACATATAGTAGTTCAAAATATATAAATTCCATAAGTTAGAAACCATTATCTATATTCCAGAAATACGAGCTCAAATTCCATGGAAACCATTATATGGAAACCATTATGTATATTCCAGAAATACGAGATCAAAAATACGAGCTCAAAAATACGAACTCAAATTATATAGAAACCATTATATGGAAACCATTATATGGCAACCATTATATGGAAAGTAGTATTTGAGTTGGGTTTGGTAACAGAGTATTTTTACAAAAAATGCTCTGGTACCCCCAACTCCTATACTACTGACGAACCCTTAGGACGTCTGTATTGGAGGCTACCTTTAAGGTTGTTCATTTTCAAAATATCCTCAGATGTAGCTAACGTGGTACCTTGTGACAGAGATTTTCGTTATTTTTATTTTTTAAAATTAGCGTGATGACAATTGTTCTGTTGTGGAGTAAAAATAAATTGGGACCACGCCACTAACATGGGATACTTCTGACAACCGCCCACGTTTCTTTTGTATGGCACCCCTCCCCCCTAAAAGACATATTTCCATCTATAAACTCCAAAAAAAAAAAAAAAAAAAAAAAAAATAGCACTAAGGCAACCGTACCTTTACTGAAATAAAATCGAGCTACACCTAAATAAAATCGAGCTTAGGAACGACCTGTACATTTTGGGCGTATTAATTGCCTAATGACCTTCATGTCAACATTTAGGTTGCGCCTTCTGCACACACTGACACACTGCACCATGCACACTGTAATCATTTGGTAAGTGATTACAAAAATATTACGCGCCACCGTTATGTTGAACTACAAACGTGATCACTCGGGGATGGGGCAAAAGGCTCTTGCTCGGGGAGGTTGCTTCCCCTGGGAAATTTGAAAACTAAGTCTTCTGAAATGGTCAGAAATGCATATAGAACAGCCAAACGTGAAGAAAATTATCAAGTACCAACACAAAGATAATTAAAGATACTCGGTGTATCACATCAAACTCGTCGACATTACATATTACAAAATTGAATTGAAATAGGCGCTTTAAAGAACACCCCTCTAAAGCAGACACCTAAAATTGGTGTCATTCATTTTACTGTAACTGAACTCTCTTTAGACGGACAACTCTCCAAGTGAATAGCTGGCCAGTTTGGTCTCGATGGTGTCAGCCTTAAAGAAAGTTAAAGGGGTTATGTCGCAAAGTGAGTCTGCGCAATGAGTTCCTGTTATTTGACGTCACCTGATGTCACACATAACAAATTTCTATTGTTCCCTCCCGGATCGCGGCAAGTTTTATCGCGCTTGCACTCGTGTCGAACCACGCGAGGTAAACAAACACACGATCGATTTCGCTTTTAAATTCCTTTCCAACTTCCACCACTACTGGAAGACATCGAATTTTTTGAAGGTATGACTAACAAATCGCAGAAATAATTTAACAAAAATCTAGCTAAGTAAATACTCTAACTAATTTGTAAACTTGAGATCTATCCTTCCACGCAATACGACGGGATGGAACGGATTGCAGCGAATTCGACAGTAATGGCCGCCAACTTGATAAAAAGCCACCGGACGTTTTTCAAGTTGTTAGTACCCAGTACTCACCCGCCATCTTCGCGACATAGCCCCTTTAACTGTATTCAATAGACGTTACACGTTTTAACTTTTACCTAAGTAAATTCGAAATACCAATAGCCGCTGCACGCTAAATTCAACTCGATAACCGATAAAGCAACTCGGCCAGCAAACTGTCTGTTCTACTCCTGACATTTTGCGAGATCCCGGCTGGACAACTTATAACCAATAGGCTCCTGTTGGACAACTGCACTGGCTGCACAATTTACATAAAGGAGCTCGTAGATGGCTCGTAGATTTTAACCAAGATACCATCAAAGTATTTCTAGTATAAAAATAAGATAGATTATGGAAAAATGTATACCGTGCTAACGAATTTTTTTTTATAGTTGTACAAAAATGAAAAAACTCGTGCTATGACATTAGAACGATTTTCCTATGACCTTGAAAAACGGTTCGCTGAGTCGGTTCGCCATTTCTTTAGTAGTTGTAAGGTTTAAAACACTGAAGCTTTAAATTGCTCGTTATCCCGCTAAAAACATCCCTAATATGAAAGCGGGCTTGTTCCATTGAGCTATCAGAATGCTGAAAAGCGAGTAACTTCAAAGAGAATAGCTACTTTTTATCTCGCAATCCGTTAACTTTGCTTTGCGTGTTTACTAAACCAACTAAAAGCCGCGCGCGTTTGCCTTCGTTCGTTAAACAAATCAAATTACTTCCTTCCATTCTTTTGTTGTTTTGGTTGTTAAATGAGGTATATGAATGAATCATGTCTTCCTCTAGTTATGTTTACGAGTAATCATGTTAAGGCCGTACGAAAATCGCTCTAATGCAAATCTAAATCTCGCATTTGATAATGGTGTTGAGCCGGACAACAAGAACTGATACTGTTCTGGTACCATCAGTGACTGGCGACCAAGGTTCACACGCAGCAATGACTAATCAAAGTCGAATGGTCCGTCTTAGTTAGTTAGTTAGTCCTCTTCATCCCGTGCGGGACATAAGGCGTCAATGATCTGTTTCCATCTGGACCGGTCCTTTGCTGCATGCTGTGCCTCGCCCCATGACAAGCCCATCTCGCTCAGCTCGGCCATCACAGTACGTCTCCAAGTTGTCTTGGGTCGCCCTCGCCTCCTTTTTCCAGGTGGTGTCCATCTAAGGGCGATCTTGGGGATACGATCTAGGTCCATTCTGAGGACATGCCCGAGCCATCGGATCCGGCGGCGCTTGATCTCAAGTATCACACTCTGGCTCTTTGTCTTCTTATAGAGTTCATTGTTTGAGATCTTGTTGGGCCAGAAGATGCGACATATTCTCCTGAGGCATCCGTTGTGGAAGGCGTTGATCTTGTTCATGTCGCTCTTTATCACTCTCCAGCACTCGGCGCCATATAGCAGAACTGGCTTGACGATACTGTTGTAGAGTCTCAGCTTCGTTCCAAGGCTGTATTGCTTCGATTTCCAGACAGGCTGGAGTCGTGCAAAAGCACCGCGAGCTTTCCCAAGTCTTGCCTTAATGTCCTTATGTGCTGCATTGTCCTTGGCGACGAGACTACCTAGGTAGGTGAATTCCTCGACAAAGTCAAGTTGTTCACCCTCTGCTGTAATTGGTGCATCGAGAGTGGCATTGATGCACATTACCTTTGTCTTAAAGGTGTTAATGTTCAAGCCTGCCTGCTTGGCAAACTTACTGAGCCTGTCGGTTTTCTCCTGTAGGTGGCAACGTGTTGTGGAGAGAGCAGCTAGGTCATCCGCAAAATCAAGATCTTCAAGTTGGGAAAAGAGTGTCCACTGAATGCCCCGGGGTCTGTCAGCCGTTGTTCTGCGCATGATCCAGTCAATGGCAAGCAGGAAGAGGATGGGAGAGATGATACATCCCTGACGTACACCTGACTCCACGAAGAACCATTCTGACAGGTTGTTATCTATGATGACACTGCACTCGAACTGGTGGTAGAACAAACCCATGGTCCGTCTTACTGGACTAAAACGTTACTGAAAGGAATAAAGAAAAAAGTGTCAGCTTTAATGGAGTTCCAACACTGCTTTGGAAACGGATTTTTTTTTGCCTTTTCTTGGTTTTCGATCAAATTTGAAATTAAAGCCTCTTTCATGGTTAAGAAAACAGTCCCTTGATTTAATGGTATTCTAATGAATTTCCGCTCTTTTCTCCTTTTCAAAATTAATTTGTAAATTAAAAATGCCTGGAAACCCACCCTCCCAAGCAATATTAGTTTTATATTGATAGGGAAGCGAAGAGGGGGAGAGGAGGGGGGTGTTTTGTTCTGTCTGGGATCCTTCACTAGTACACCCACCTCCCTGCATTCATATACACCAAAACTCACAACGGACTCTAAAGGAAAATAGCCGATGATAAAATTAGTTATTACAAAAGAGGAAATCATACCTTCTAGAAAGAGACAAAAATATATGCTATTTTAAAAGTAGAAATACAATGGAAACATTTAACCCTTTCATCGACACAACTAATGTGCTGTCTGTGTCCTTTGGTTGTAACCTTTGAATGTGGTGATACAGCACCCTAACCAACATGGTACTGAGACTGTGAATACATGAGTCTGTGAATAAAATCCGGAAGTGTAAGTCACGTGACCATTCAAATAAAACGAATTCAGAAGTTCTTTCCGACAGTGCTGATTGTCTCTTTATGTTTTGTTAATTTTGATTTCCTTACCAGTTTCGAGTTCGGGGATTTAATATCAGGGATTGATAGATTTCAGTTTTGTCCCTTCAGAGTGAGATCCTCACCTCGATTGGCTAAAATCAAACGCCACGTCATCGCCAATCAGCACAAATGGAGCCCAGTACTTCACGGCACTGTAGTCTTTGGAATCCCGCATCCATTTCATGGCCTGATTGAGAGACTTACTGGTACTTTGACCTTCCTTTAAATGTTTGTAAAACTTTCTCATAAACTTCAGAGTGGCATCGTCATCAATCGCCCACAGTGACGCAATAACAGAACGTGCACCGGCACCCAAGAAAGCACGTGCAATACCCACCACACCTTCGGCTTTGATCTTCCCTCGGCCGCTATGACAGCAGCTTAAGACAACCAGCCTGGCATGCAATTTTGCATTTAACACATCTGCCATTGTCAAAAGAAAGTCTTTCTCCTTGGGTCTTTTGGAACTCGCAGGATTTGGAGACAAAACAATTTCACCGGTTTCTGCACAACCATGAGCTGCAATGTGTACTAAGGAAACGGAGTTTAGTCTGCTTAACACTTCAGTTTTTGTTGCATTTTTTCCAGTGAGAGGTTCAATCTTCAAAATCTCCCCGATCATTTCTACCTCCTTTTTAGCTCTCGGAAGCTCTTTGAAGCTCTTTCTATTGACACGGACAGTTTCCACCCAAGGATCGCCAACAAGTAGTGCACCAGAGGTAGTGTGGCGCCCTTCCGGACACTCTGCCATTAGCTTTAAACTGGTTAATGTTGGAACCAGTCGTATTCTGACCGTTTCAGACAAATACCTGAAATGTTGGTCTACAAGAGCAGCATAAGGAACCAAGAGCAATGGACCATCAGGAACGATAATAAGTTCATCATCTTGTACCAGGTGTGAAATCGGGCCAATGAGCACATCCGACAATACTTTCAAAGCATCACTCTTGCCTACTGATGATGTCAATTCTTTCCCATCCAGACTCCGCCGGTCGGGGAACTCTTTAGACTCTTCATCTGCTGGTTCATCCAAGGAGCGATTCTCGCACATGATGCTTTTAAAAACACCAATCTGTTTGTAACATTTATGAGTTAAAGATTCCAAACTATCATCGATTTCCTTTTGGATAAACTGGCATTTCCGTTCCTTCTGTAGTACCCAGAAATTGAGTGACTCCTGTTTTTTTGCAAGAAATATCGTCAGTGATGGAATGTGGCTTGAAATGTCAGACATTGTTTCCATCTGCTCTTCTGACACTGATCGAGCTAAGTGTACGCCATATTGTGATTCCATGAGATCCATTAGAGCTTGTGCACGTCCCTTCTCAGCTGAAAGAAGCGCCTCGATGACCTTGCCTTGTTTTAATTGGACACGCCACAACTTACTGTAAGGCTCATTATGTTTATTTCGAAAGCTGATTTTCCATTTGTCTATCAATTGAAAAAGAACCCTCATTTCATCAAGCAGTCTTACACAGGATTTGAAAAAATCCTCAGCTCTAGAAAAGTCGCCGAGAGAGTCATAAGCAATACCAAGCCAAAAATATGCCTTTCCTTCTGAATATTTGCTTCCATTATCTTTGGCGATACTAAGAGTCTGCTGAAGAAACTCGATTGCTTTTTTAAAATCTCCGAGAGAGTAATAAGCAAGACCAAGGCTCAAATATGCCTTTCCTTCTGAATCTTTGCTTCCAGTACCTTTGTCGATACTGAGAGCCCGCTGATGAAACTCGATTGCTTGTTTGACATCACCGAGAGAGCAATAAACACTACCAAGGTTGTTATATGCATTTCCTTCTGAAACTTTGCTTCCAATATCTTTTGCGATACTTAGAACCTGCTGATAAATCTCGATTGATTTTTCGAAATCGCCGAGAGAGTGATAAGCAAGACCAAGGTTGTTATATGCCTTCAGTTCTGACTCTTTGCTTCCAATATCTTTGAAGATACTAAGAGCCTGCCGATGAAACTCCAATGCTTTATTGAAATCGCCGAGAGAGTCATAAGCAAGACCAAGGTTCGAGTATGCCAGTCCTTCTGAATCTTTGCTTCTAATATCTTTGGCGATGCTAAAAGCCTGCTGATAAAAATCGATTGCTGTTTTAAAATCGCCGAGAGAGTGATAAGCAACACCAAGGCTCAAATATGAAATTGCTTCTGAATCTTTGCTTTCAATATCTTTGGCGATACTAAGAGCCTGCTGATGAAACTCGATTGCTTTAATGAAATCGCCGAGAGAGTGATAAGCAAGACCAAGGTTCGAATATGAAGTTCCTTCTGAATCTTTGCTTCCAATATCTTTGGCGATACTAAGAGCCTGCTGATAAAACTCGATTGCTTTATTGAAATCGCCGAGAGAGTGATAAGCACAACCAAGGTTGTTATATGCCTCTCCTTCTAAATCGTTTTTTCCAATATCTTTGGCGATACTAAGAGCCTGCTGATGAAACTCGATTGCTTGTTTGAAATCGCCAAGAGACTCATAAGCACAACCGAGGTTGTTATATGCCTCTCCTTCTAAATCTTTTCTTCCAATATCTTTGGCGATACTAAGAGCATGCTGATGAAACTCGATTGCTTGTTTGAAATCGCCGAGAGATTTGTGAGCAACACCAAGGCTCAAATATGAAGTTGCTTCTGAATCTTTGCTCCCAACATCTTTAGCGATACTAAGAGCCTGCTGATAAAACTCTATTGCTTTATTGAAATCGCCGAGGGAGTAATAAGCAAACCCAATATTACCATATGCCTTTTCTTCTGAATCTTTGTTTCCAATATATTTGGCGATACTAAGAGCCTGCTGATGAAACTCGATTGCTTTATTGAAATCGCCGAGAGAGTAATAAGCAAGACCAAGGTTCGAATATGAATTTTCTTCTGAATCTTTTCTTCCAATATCTTTGGCGATACTAATAGCCTGCTGATGAAACTCGATTGCTTGTTTGAAATCGCCGAGAGACTCATAAGCACAACCAAGGTTGTTATATGTCTCTCCTTCTAAATCTTTTCTTCTAATATCTTTGGCGATTCTAAGAGCCTGCTGATGAAACTCGATTGCTTGTTTGAAATCGCCGAGAGAATCATAAGCACAACCAAGGTTGTTATATGCCTCTCCTTCTAAATCTTTTCTTCCAATATCTTTGGCGAGACTAAGAGCCTGCTGATGAAACTCGATTGCTTGTTTGAAATCGCCGAGAGATTTGTGAGCAACACCAAGGCTCAAATATGAAGTTGCTTCTGAATCTTTGCTCCCAACATCTTTAGCGATACTAAGAGCCTGCTGATAAAACTCGATTGCATTATTGAAATCACCGAGGGAGTAATAAGCAAACCCAATATTACCATATGCCTTTTCTTCTGAATCTTTGTTTCCAATATATTTGGCGATACTAAGAGCCTGCTGATGAAACTCGATTGCTTTATTGAAATCGCCGAGAGAGTAATAAGCAAGACCAAGGTTCGAATATGAATTTTCTTCTGAATCTTTTCTTCCAATATCTTTGGCGATACTAATAGCCTGCTGATGAAACTCGATTGCTTGTTTGAAATCGCCGAGAGACTCATAAGCACAACCAAGGTTGTTATATGCCTCTCCTTCTAAATCTTTTCTTCTAATATCTTTGGCGATTCTAAGAGCCTGCTGATGAAACTCGATTGCTTGTTTGAAATCGCCGAGAGAATCATAAGCACAACCAAGGTTGTTATATGCCTCTCCTTCTAAATCTTTTCTTCCAATATCTTTGGCGAGACTAAGAGCCTGCTGATGAAACTCGATTGCTTGTTTGAAATCGCCGAGAGATTTGTGAGCAACACCAAGGCTCAAATATGAAGTTGCTTCTGAATCTTTGCTCCCAACATCTTTAGCGATACTAAGAGCCTGCTGATAAAACTCGATTGCATTATTGAAATCACCGAGGGAGTAATAAGCAAACCCAATATTACCATATGCCTTTTCTTCTGAATCTTTGCTTCCAATGTATTTGGCGATACCAAGAGCCTGCTGATGAAAATCGATTGCTTGTTTGAAATCGCCAAGAGAGTGATAGGCAAGACCAAGGTTCGAATATGAAGTTCCTTCTGAATCTTTGCGTCCGATATCTTTGGCGATACTAAGAGCCTGCTGATGAAACTCGATTGCTTGTTTGAAATCGCCGTGAGAGTAATAAGCAAGACCAAGGTTGTTATATGCCTTTCCTTCTAAACTTTTGTTTCCAATATATTTGGCGAAACTAAGAGCCTGCTGATGAAACTCGATTGCTTGTTTGAAATCGCCGAGAGACTCATAAGCACAACCAAGGTTGTTATATGCCTCTCCTTCTAAATCTTTTCTTCCAATATCTTTGGCGATACTAAGAGCATGCTGATGAAACTCGATTGCTTGTTTGAAATCGCCGAGAGATTTGTGAGCAACACCAAGGCTCAAATATGAAGTTGCTTCTGAATCTTTGCTCCCAACATCTTTAGTGATACTAAGAGCCTGCTGATAAAACTCGATTGCTTTATTGAAATCGCCGAGGGAGTAATAAGCAAACCCAATATTACCATATGCCTTTTCTTCTAAATCTTTGCTTCCAATATATTTGGCGATACCAAGAGCCTGCTGATGAAACTCGATTGCTTTATTGAAATCGCCGAGAGAGTCATAAGCAAGACCAAGGTTCGAATATGAATTTCCTTCTGAATCTTTGCTTCCAATATCTTTGGCGATACTAAGAGCCTGCTGATGAAACTCGATTGCTTGTTTGAAATCGCCGAGAGAATCATAAGCACAACCAAGGTTGTTATATGCCTCTCCTTCTAAATCTTTTCTTCGAATGTCACTGGCGATACTAAGAGCCTGCTGATGAAACTCGATTGCTTGTTTGAAATCACCTTGAGCTTCACCAAGGTTGTTATATGCCGGTCGTTTTCTATCGCGATCCCTGTCTTTGTTGTGTACTCCATGTTTGCATTCGTTTCCTTGGGATAACTAAAGAATGAACAACACACAGCCTTATTAGAACTAAACATTACACTGGTCGACGTCCATTGCTAAAATTTTTGGGATGTTAAACGATGTGTTACGTACAATGTGTGCTAGAACAAGTATGAGTAAAAAGGTGTGCAGCAGTTTTATGCTACGAAGGTCTATACAGTCAACTTCCGCCTGGCAGTTGCCTCGATAAGACGGACACACTGTTATCAAACACAGGAATTTAAATCCCGACGAATAAGTTTGGCTGCAAATACCTCCCGCTATTACGAACAACAAATCGTGGCACCAAAGGTGGCCCATTTAGCAGAAATTGACCGTATAATGAGGAACACGATTTTGACTCTTGCTTAATCAAAGAAAAATCGGCTTAAAATTTGAAGAAGATACCTTGTCGTCCATGGCTCCAGTCTCTGAATTACTCTTCCATTCATCTGCGCATGCCAGAGACATTTTTCTATGTTCCAACAACGTGGTGTTTTCTTTGTCAATCTTTTTAAAGTTAAAAATAGGTTACTTGTTTAAGGTGTAGTTTTGGCTGTTTTTTCTATAAAACGCAAAGAAAAGATAAGCGTACAGAGTACAGTGTTAGCGGTGGATCAGTTTGTTGTGAAGGGACAGTCAACTAAACCTCGAGAATTGTGTTGAATGCATACTTCTGTTACGGCTTCTGAGTAACAATGGGGCTGCTGTTTTTTGCTGAGTGAAACTTGCAGTTTAACCGGACTAGAGCATTGCAAGGCAACTTTCTAAATGCACGTTATTAACAGAAACGACTTGCATTGCGAAAAAACTACAGATGCTCCAGTTTTTCTGCACCTCGCAACGCAAGCTTTCATTGCAAGACAAAATGCAAAGTCATAGGGACACACCATTTCTTTTGCAACTTGTCTCGCAAGGGCCACTTGCATTTCAATTTGCAAAAAAATGCTTCAGAACCAAAGGATACTGCTAAGCCTTTATCGCACCACGTGATGACTTCCTCAAACAGATTTAGCTTCGCACAGTTAGTCGCTCCTAAAAAAATAACATTTGTGAGATTATGTTTAAATCAAAGTGCCCTTTGAGCTATCTCCTGTAAGTTTTTCCCATCATGCAGTGCTGTCATATTATGTCCGAATAATGTTTTTAGGCTAGACTGTGTGATTTCTTGAGTCAAATTTCTCTTTTATCAATTTTTTGGACGTCATTGAAAATGGTGATGCTCTCCTCTTGTCTTGTTTCTGGAGCAAGTGTTGGTAGTTTTAACTCGTCTGGATTTCCACCTGGTTTACTATCAAAATATCTAACAAGACCCTCAAATAAACAATATGTTGCTGTTTCAGTTCTTGCCTAGACATGCACCACCACTTATAAAATAATGGCATTCTCGTCATTTTTAACAGAGTGTAACACATGTACATGGTAACAAAATCTCGATTTGTTGTCTGTTCAGAGATTGAACAAGTTTTCTATAACTGTTAATCATTCATACAATAATTACTAGCTTTTAATTGTCATTTGCTGCAGGAAAAATGCTATCATCTGTTTAAAGATGGTGGCTCTTAGGGAAGTGGTCATAACAAGTGTACTCGACGAGAACCCACCCTGTGTAGGGGTAGGGGGTTACACAAGATACCACCTATCTAATGAGTCTAATGGACAATTTTTTTTATATTCTGTCTGCATAAAGCTTGCATTGCTAGTAAAATGGCACAGGAATATTTTCATCTTTCTCTCAGTTTCTACTCCTGATAGAATGGGGGCTATACGAACAAGACACCATCTTTTTAGGTGGGGCGAGAGGGGGTACATAAAGAGACCACCAGTCTTTTTGTTAAATGGTGGTTCCTGTCCGAAAGTCCATTTCCTTTACTTATTTCTATCTGAATCTGGGTTGTTTTTATTATGTGTAACAATATCTTCAACAAAAATAATTTATTGTCGAAATATTAAATTGACATTGTAGAATTTTTTAAGCTAATAATTTTAAGTCATTAATTTAAGTCATCAATAAATGTCAGTGTTATATACAAGCTATGTGATCTTTTCTTTTGTGATACTTTATGGTCCCGGAGCAAACGTTATCCTTTAGTTTCCATTCCAGCTTAATTCAATACCTTTCTATGCATACATGTGCATCTCATCGTAAATAAACTTTAGCAATCCTTGTGGGATATGCCAACGGAGGGCAGGCAGGAAAATTTAGCCATCTGCCGACATAGTTCGCAGGGAATTAATGTTTCAGTTTTAGTTTTTGGGTGCAAACATAAAGCGTAACGCATTTCGAACAAGCTCGATTTATTTTAAATAATTCGTTATAAAAGTTATAGTGTAAAACCCGTTCTTTATCACCTACAGCTTAGAAAATACATTGAAGTGTTTATTTCGAAAATATAAGTGGAAATCATGTACTGTTTTCTTGCAGCAATCCGTTCTCTGCATTAGTCAGCTCATCATCATCATCATCATCATAGCTTTATTTAAAAACACGGTATCCCATCATTAGTTACAAAATGCTCTTCCAGAGAGCCGTGTGTACTAAATATTCTCTATAAAGACCTAAACATGTTAAAAATTTCTAATTAAAATTAAAAATTAGCTAACTTCATTTCACTCATTTGCCGCCATGTTTTGAAGGAGGGCCCTGTTGAGCGCGCTCAACCCAGTCTCGACCGGGTTCGGACACCGATTAACTATTAACCCAGGATTAAAGGTATTTAAGGGACGGACCATTAGAAAAGTGATGGGGGGGGGGGGCGGATTTTCAGCTTGCACGAATTTTGTTTTCGCCCATTGCTTGTGCAGGATTTTTTTTTGCAGGTGAAACCCTCTGCACAATTTTTTTTTTCAGACAAACATTGCTTTGTTTGTTATTTACTAATTAAAAAGGTGTAATACTTAAAAACCATTTTTGACCATTACGTATATTTGAAAAATATATATTAGGAATAGTTAACATCAAAATGTTACTTTTTAACAGCAATTCATATCAAATGTTTTACAAATGTTGGCATCAAGAAGCTGTTATATTAAAATATCCAGTAGGCAACACTTGAAATTCTATTTTTTATATCACAATGTATTTAGCATGTACTTTAAATTTGAAAGTGAATTTAATGGTGAAATTCTTCTTCATCTTATTTAATACTATGTGCACTCTTTTACTGGATACTTCCCCCCTTCATTTTACTCACGAGTTTCATTTGAACAGCGAGATCTTGATTCATTATCTATGCTTTTGTGCTTTATACATTTTACTAAACTTACAACAGATCAGTTCATGTTGGTAACAGTTAAAGTTTTAACAATCACCTTTGTATCAATGAACTTTTTCACTGTGTTATAGAATTTTTCATCAAGGGGACCCCTCTAATTTTATTGTGGGCACAAATAATTTTTTAAATTAAACAAATATTAATATCAATGTTAAAACGTTATTTAATATTGAAACTGTTTATGGATAATTACATGTATTGATCATAGTCTACTGGTATATCCCTATTGACTTAAAGTCTATATTTTTTTTATGTTGCAATTAAAAAGAAAACTGTTAAAACCGACGGTCTAAAAGGAGGTGGCTTGCCACCCAATACACAGGCTCTTAGGCTCTGCCAAGCTGCAATACACATATTATCGAATTTCACTCTTCCCTCTTATCTCTTATCATAGTCCCGGCTCAGTAACTTGTTTAATCCGATTTTGACAATACGACTTTGTCGCATAAATTGATTCCGCCATGTAAATCAAGCCTAAAACTGGCACAGGTGTGTCGCAAACGGCATGAGAAATGTCGTGCGATTTTGAAACATGTTTTAAATTCTACGACACCAGGCCGTTGGAAAATAATTACCGAGACGCAGTAGAGAAAAACAAAACACATTGCATAACTCTGTATATTCTCAAATTAAATTGAAGTTAACTGAATGTCAGCTTATGTCTAACTGACAGATGTTATCTTAATCAGTTGTTCAGGTCAGGCGACATTCTGCGAAGGTTCAAGCAAGACAAGACACTTACTCCACAACAGAATAGTAAATTAACTAAAATAACCTCAAGAAGACAATATAGACACAGCATTTTCATTCTTGGATCTTAGTCTACATCCCTGAAGAAACACTTTCTCACAAGTCTTGCACGCCATAGACTATATAAGTCAATTAAAACAGACACTACTCACGGCCTAAGAAATTTTCTGATCCTCAGTAATATTTTCACAACGATAGCCGATTACTTATCTAACAAATGAGTCTAAGCCAAATTAAAGAAACCCTAATATACATCAGGAGAGCTATTACAATGAAGGCATGGATAATAGACAGATAAAATTCTAATCAGTTCTATTGTCAACATGAAACCCTGCTGAAATTATCAAAGGACCAATATTATCGAGCAAACATGTCATATATTCCTAGGGTCATCTAATGTATACCTACTTTAGAAAGCTATAGTTTTTAAAAATACGTTTTACGACTTTTGCCTGTCTCATTTTATACTACTGTATATAAATGGATTGTGAAGCGAAATAATCCATTTCACAGTTCGACGGAATACCAGATCTATTCTGAAACCATCCATAGGGAAAACTAAGGACTACCCGTAGCAAAAAAAAACAGACTAAAATGAACCAAAATGAGACCTTAAAGAGTCAATGAATTGAGCCTTAAAATGAACAAAAATTAAAAACCAAGATTAAAGGCCAACCGGCAAAATCAGTACACTGAAATATACACTGTACTGTGTACAAGAATCAGAAGAAATGTTATACTGATTAATCAGTTGCTTGAGAAAATAAACTCTTCCAGTTATTCACATGTACATACAGCGTTTGTGAAATTCTTTCTGATCACTTTCAAGCACCCGTTGTAAGATGGATTCCACACTGTACAGGAACAATACTATTTATTGCTTACCTCAAACTCTCTTTTTCCTTTCTTTGGAACGTAATGCTATAAACAATATCAGTTCATTTTTACAAAAGATTGAGAAATATTAAGCACACATCGTAAAGGATATTTGCCAATTCAAGCGCGCCTCGACAATTATTCATCTCTACTGATCGATTTCCAAAGGCCTAGTACTGGAATTGCAAGTCTATGATCCGACATAATAAAAGGAATATTCATACTTTTTCCAAATTTCCCATCCAGATAAAGCCAGAAAGACTCCCACCGAATTTCACGCTGCAAATATGCCAGCAGTAAATACATATCAATAAACGTTTCATTACAAAGTTCACGAAACATGAGAACCCGGCCGGCTAGTGAACATGCATATTGCGCATAGTTACTTAAGTTTATAACAAAGGGTGAAAGTCATCATGTTCCCAAAAAAAGAAAAAAACAGCCATAATCATAGGCCGTAGAAATCACTGCTATGCAAGGGAAAATTAAACAGTAGGAATGTTACCTAACTGAATGCCGGGGCATTTCGGCAAAACAGCGATCGTGTAGGCAGGCAAAATGCGCCCGCTTCTTTCCTTGAGTTTTCAGATTTTAACTTTGATAACAAATACTTATTTTCTAAAAATATCATGAATATAACATATGTTCTTATATTTTCCTCCAAAAACGCGTTTTGTACTAATACTTACACTTAAAAACTCAGAATTCTAATAACCCAAACCTATATTTCACAATTACATTTGTTTTCCTTTCATTTAAAAATATTCATTTTATTTTATATAGAAATTCTGGAAATGTTTCTTTTTTTTTTTTTTGATGACGCATTTAATTAAAATCGACCTGTTTAACTCTTGAATATTTGATAAAATACAGCCATATAAATTGCTCTCTCTTGGAACGTTGTCTGAAGTCTTAGTTCACTAAATCAAGTTATGAATATATGGCTTTGTCAGGCCACAAACGTGCACTACAAATGAATCACTCTAATTCAGAATAAACAAAATAACGAGAGCTTGAATTTTTGATAAAATACGGCCAAATAAATTGCTCTCTCTTCTAACGTTCTCTAAAATCTCAGTTAACTAAATCAACGTATGAATATATGGCTTTGTCAGGCCACA
Organism: Dendrophyllia cribrosa; assembly: GCA_024195265.1. Taxonomy (NCBI): domain Eukaryota; kingdom Metazoa; phylum Cnidaria; class Anthozoa; order Scleractinia; family Dendrophylliidae; genus Dendrophyllia; species Dendrophyllia cribrosa. The sequence continues at coordinate 14,260,173 of JAJLRJ010000005.1, forward strand.
AACGTGCACTCGCTAAACCGCTTTCAAAAATTATGCTACTCGACTCTTGTGTTGCTATTGATGTTATCTAACAAAAATATGCTAACAAAAATGCAACAAGAATGTCCCCACAAAGTCACTAAAAAGTCTATTAATAGTATCAAACACAAATTTTGCTAACAAAAATGCACAAAGAATGCATGTCAGCCAACATAAACTCCTGTAAGTTAAACATTAACTTACAGGAGATAATAAAACGACCGTATTTTTACAGTGGAATAATGGTCTGCTCTTGTTTAAATGTGCTCTCCCAATGGAAAATTCGAATTCTACCATGCTCAGACCGTCGTCGGGTCCTATACAAGAGGATTCACAGCTGAAAAGACAACCGTCATAACTAAGAACCAAACAGTATCAGCACTGTAAAAATCAGGGATTGGTACACACATGCCAAGCCCGCAGTCGGGCCTAAAGCCATTAATACCGAAGAGCCAGTGCATGATGTTAGGGCATCGATACGTTGGTAAAAAGTTTGATTTAATCGATTTCTTTGTTAATTAGACTTAAACAGAGCTGTTGAATATCTCTTTCATTTAATTTATGTTGACAGCAGAGACCAGAATCTTGCTAAAATAATGTTACCTTTACAATTTTAATAAAAGGGAGATGTTACATCATTCCTTCTATCTCATGCAGACCAAACTAATATTGGTCAAAATTTGTTTCTTCCATTGTTTTTCTTCAAAATGGATTAAATGTATATAGCTTATGTCTGACCAATAGCCTAAGCCAGAGCAACTCTTGGTGTTTCTTTGTAATGACATTAAGCTACATTAGTCATTGAGACATAGTTAACTCGTCGCTGTTTCTAAGAGACTGTAAATTAAAAATGTCACCTGTTATTATTGCTTTGACTAACGATGGTTGTAAGTCAGCGGCAGCTTTTGCATCTCTCAGCGAGTCTCTGTAATTCCCTGTGAAAGAATTAAAGCGATTTTTAAACAAGTGTCGGAAATACAAAACCAAAGTGGCAACACTGAGATACAGTGAGCCAATCAGAATTCAGAGCAATAAGTAGCCGGTACCAAGCGGGGGCAAAGCATGGCGAACGAGTAACCATTGGTTTTGCTTATATTCCTTTTGAGATCCCGGAAGTGGTGCGAGTTGTTTAACCAAGGACATCACGTCCATAATTAATGCAGAAATTGAGATCCCGGAAGTGGTGCGGGTCGTTTAACCAAGGACAACATGTAATAATAATGCAAAAATTGAGATCCCGGAAGTGGTGCGAGTTGTTTAAACAAGGACAACACGTCATAATAATTAATGCAGAAATTGAGATCCCGGAAGTGATGCGAGTTGTTTAACCAAGGACATCACGTCCATAATAAGTAATGCAAAAATAGGTAGTCAACGACTACATGTGTCTACTGGTGGTAAACTTGCAATCTTCGGGAATTGAAAATTAAGCCTGAATATATACAGGATGGCGAAGAGGTGTACCGATAACGAAGCTGTCGTTTTTTTTTTCTAATTTCACTGTTTAGGGATTTTTAAAAATGCATTTCACAAATCACGTTTTTGAAGCTCGTGATGTTGCCTTAGATGTTTCTATACGATCTAGGCAACGTTTCGAAGTTGTTAGACTGCTAGGAATAACAAGAAGAAGTAACTTCATTTCTGTTTATTGTTATAGATAGAATTTTATGCAGTCCAGATGGTCAGAAATGATTAACAATGAACTGATAAGTAAGAATATGCGTGTTTTTGTTTTTCTAGGGGGATCTGGGGGTATGCCCCCATCCCCATAGAACATTTTAAAATTTCAGACTCACAAGATGGCCAGAAATGCATAAAAATAAGCTAATAAGTGAAAAGATGTGCTTTTTTTAGGGGAGTCTGGTTGTATGCCTCCCCATTGAAAATTTGAAAGTTTCAGTCTCACAAGATCAGAAGATGGACAATCCTGTCATGTGTTGTAAAAAAAATTAATGTGCTACGGTAGGTAGAACGCGTCGTGTTTCACAACATACGATATGTTTATAGGTCGAGCTAAAGGGCACGGTTTATTTGATGCAGCGTCTCTACTATCTGAACCGTTTCACGGATCCTCAATTTTGTAATCACGAATCACGGCAGATAAAATAGAATTTCTCGCTTTTCATGAATGACGGGCCGAATGTAGACTGAATTGTTTGTCTCGCGAAGGAGTTTTCTTGTCCCATTGCTGGGATTGTTTGTCTCCGAAAGGAGGTATTTTGTCCCATTGTTGGAATTATTTATCTCCCGAAGGAGATTTATTTTTCTCAAAGAACAATAATTTTAGTCTTTAAGAGCTCCTGCCCGTAAATATCAAGAATCCGGCGACAAAACCGAAATTTCATAGTTCATTTTATTTCACCTAAAAGACCGCCTGGGTGAACTGTTTTCAAAAATCTCATTTGAAAGTTCCACCGCTTTTTTGTTTTTGCGAAAAATAAAAAAGTTCAAGATACGGCTAGAAGGTCGCTTGACCCCCCGGAAAAACGATGAAAAATCGTGCAACTTCAGCAAGTCCGTACGCAACAACGAAAAGCTTTCCCGGTTTACCATTTCCTGACTTAGTAAACAATCATTTAATCTTCCCTAAAATGTAAAATACATGTAATTTTTTTAATTTTAAGTCTGCTTATTGACCCGTCGAAAATTATGAACTTCGGGTGTTCTTGCTCGAGGTAAAAATTGGGTCATCTTCGGAGGCCTATAAAAATCCTAGTACATAAATTTCTGTACAATACTGTTAGTCAAATTGAAGCTTAATCCTTCTAGTTCACTGTCTTAAGTTGTCTTTCTTGGCCCACTAAAAGCGACGCGGCGACAATAAAAAATGTTCAGGGTATTTTCAACAAATTCCAACGCGGCCTGCTGAACGGCTGTCACGCAAGAAAATATCGTTTGAATATAACACCTAGTACTGGCTGTACATGTCTTTCTGAATAAAACGACACGTCAAGTCTGAGCTTTATCTCAAAATGTCTTTTTTGGCCCGCGAAAAGTGACGTGTCCAGAGCAAAAAACATCGAGGCTATTTTCACCAATTCCGTATGTGTCTTCGCTAAATGGCTGTCACGTAAAAGACAGCAAACTCTCATAAAAAAAAAAACGGTTCGAAATCACGTTATTCATAAACTTGCTCAGAAATCGGACAATCTCCTTTTCCTTACAACTATTATTTCCAGAGCTTGTGTTTGGTTGTTTCTGGTAGCATTTCATCATCTTAAAATCGCACAATATTCACTGAATATTGCACAAACAAGAAGCTCCGACTACGATAAACAACCGATAAAAAGCACCTTTCACCCGCCGATCAAGCAGCCAGCTAAATACCTAATAACAACTTCAAAACGCCTTACCTGACACCGTTGCTCTCTTGTTCTTCTAAGGATCCTATACCTGTAGTTTCCGAGCGGGATATTTAATAAATAGAACTCTCTTTTTTAGCATTTCCTGCAAATACATGATGTTTTACGTGCTGTGACATCGCATCGATAAATAGCATAAATCAAGCAAGGCAGTTTATCTTGTGTTTATCATTTTGGCTGATTAGGTCTCTCGCGGATCCTACGTATGTAGTTAGCAGCAGCATTATCGTTTGCGGTCCTTTGCAGTTTATTTGTTTCGATCATTGGGCACTTTGGGGCACTTTAAAGTGCCTATGAAATGAATTTTTTTTCTTCGTTTTTCATTAGTTTATTATATCCAAAGAACGAAAACAATAATCATTTCCCGAGGAAAAGAAAGAAAATCGGTTTTTTAGCCCCTCGAAGATGCGTCACTTCGGTTGAAAAGTGGCTACAATTTTTGGAGAGCCTGGGGCGAGTGGGCGTGCGTGATGACGTAAATTACGTAAATAGTATGACACATTGGTTTGTTTACGCTATAATTCCCTTGGAATCCTTTAGCGTGATGGTCATTTTGCCAACGTTTTTGGCTGTACAAATGTCAGACAGCGCCTAATTTGTTTCTTTACAGTCCTCTGAAGGTGAAGAGGATCAGTTTCGGATCACTCCTGATCAACTGAAATGATCGTGTCCACTGTAGTTTTGCCGTAGCGAGACGAACCGACTGCGCCGCTTGAGCGAAGGAAGTGAACATTAAGAAGACGGACTTTGATCATTTAGATTATTGAACGTGAAAGGTATACATTTCAGTAGCACAGCGTCTCAGTGGTTCGCCAGTTGAGTTGTAAGCTTATTGAACGCAGAGGCGTTTTTGTTATTTCTTTTTAGTGGCTCGTTGACTAGCGTTTATCGAACGCGAACGATATATTTGTAGTACAAACAATCATGATATTAGCGCATTAGCGACTCGGCCGGTCTTCTCTGAAGTTCATTGATCGCGCGTGGAGGTTATGAACTTATTTTATCGGCTTGGCAATTCGCTCGTCTACTTAAAGTTCTTTTTTCAATGCGAAGGATATGTCTTGGCGACTTGCTAGTTGAAAGTTTCTAAATTATACTGATATGTTATGCATATCCGAGGTGGTGTTTTTCAGGCGGCTTGCTGAATTGAATGTGCAAGGTGCCTTGATAGCGTATTTTTTTATTTATTTATTCAAAATGTTTGAACTCAAGTATATACGTAATAATTATGCTTCTTAGTTCAGTGTCTTGCCAGCGATTGATCGTTTCTGGAAATTTTAACCACTTGGCGGCTTGTAAGTGAGTTCAAAGTATCGTGTTTACATTATGTCTGATTTATATTTCATTGTATAAAAATTGATCTGATCGAACACGCAATGATTCAGCGATGTATTTTGTTTCGAATAGTCTTACACATTTGTACGTGTAGATTTTTGATAGATGTTCCGTAGAATAGACGCCTTCCAGTGAACACTTGCGTCGCTGCACTTTGAATTTTATAATTCGGAATACCGTATAAACATTTATATTACTCGCCAGTCAGTGCCGATCGAGTCAGTATATTTTTGTAGGCCTCACTGACTTCGACGGCTCTCCAGTCGAGCCGAGGCTTGAAGGAACTTCCAAACAGGATATGGATTGGAAAAATTATGCTTGATTAAACGGCCTCACCGGCCGGAATGTTATTTTCTTTTGCAAAATAATATTAATCTTAACAATAAGCGCTTTCATTGAAAACAACATCGCTTGACGTACCCTTTCCGATGTCGACGAACAAATTTCGTGTATTTCGCCGGCCTATTTTCCTCTGGAGCAAAATAAAGCTTTGTTACACCCTCTGTTATCGAAGAATTCTAATATCTCGTATGTTTGAGGCCGCTCGCCACATAATATTGGTCCACCTCTAGCGACGTCTCTTGTCAGCTCTCTTGTTACTTGGGCGTAGCGACCAAGTATTAAAATGCAGTTTGGTCGTCCACAAATGTGCAGTATTGCGCAACTCTGGGGACGGCGGGATTGTTCAAACCTTCACCGCGGTCACACGTCCGAGGCGTTTTTCGTTTTATTTGGTGGGATTCATTTAGAATTAAGTGGAAACGTGGGCAAGGATGTATAAAATAATTAGTTTATGTAACTATCTTTTCATCTTTCCGGCTCAAAATAACGAGCTTCTTTTCGATCGTTGAAAACTGATCAAAACGCTTCGTGCCTGAGCAAAATTGTGTTGGCAAATGGCGCCGACAGTTCTGCGGTTCATAGTTTTCAAACGCTTGGAACTTTTTTTAGTAAACTTTCAAAACGTTTAGTGAGTTGACAGTGTATTGTCAATATATGAAACTTTTAATTAACAGTGAAAATGACAACCTTAACTTTGAAGTACTTTGGTTAACTTTTGCAAATTTCTCTCGTATGACCGCGGTGGAGTACACCTGTTGTTTGTTGATGCGAGGCGAACGTCACAGAGTGCGAGTTGTGTTTTCTCTGTTGCATCTAACAGTTTCATATTCAATATGCGTAAGGAAATTACTCAAGAAGACACTGCGAGAGTATTTGACACTCGCGATTAATTCTACGATACCTTCATGACGGAAACCCGCTAAAACATGTTTAAAACGAACTTGAAAAAGATAATTTAGACTAATACATACATAGCGCTTATTTAATAAGAAGTGAATGGTGGACAGCGAAGAAGAAGAAATATAAGCGTGATAGGAATCCCAATTAATTTCACTTCTTTTGGTTGTTTGCCTTTCATTAATTATTATTTCGTGAGGTTGAAGGAACAGAACAGCCAACTGAAACTTTGGGTGCAAAAATTCACCGCCGAGAGAAGATGTAAACAATACACGCGGTGTCTTGCGAGTTTTGCTTACGCTAGTGAATGTTTCTCGGGCGAAAATAACCTTAAAGCGATCACTTTTTCATTTAATTTTCTTTTCTGTGTTTCGGATGCAGAGGAATAAAAACTGGATATATTTTCGTGTGTCTGATTGCGAGATGTTTTATGAAACAGCTGCGTTATGCGTTACTCGAAAGGTTTCAAATTACTTTCACATTATGCAAATTGCAACATTTTTACCTCAACTGAAAAAATATATTTCAAAGGGCTAAATTTGTTTCTCTCCTCCTAAATTATCACTTCTGTCGTTAACTTTGATTAAATTTATAAGTTTCATTCAAACTTTATTATAATAACGGCGGGAATACTTCCAGCAAAACTTTCAATTGGAAAAGTTGTTTTGACCTCGGGTTACATAAGTGTCGGAAACACAGACCAGCTAGTTACAAGATTTAGCTAAAACCAATAACAACCATCGGGAAACTCTGACATACGGCCTTTTTTCAACGGTAAGTACAAAGTAGGCATCGATTTGTATTTTTCAGTATGTACTCGTCTTTTGACACAGTGGACACGCTACTTTAATAATTTGCGTGCGATCTCGCACGCTAAGTGTGCTGTGTCTTCTTGTTTTAGACGGTTAACGCGCTTCTTTGTTAGATTGCTCACACTATCCGAATACTCCCAATCATCAAACCGTGAAATAAAGTGCATGCAGATTCCCAAGACAATTATTCTCCAATATGCCTAATACAACGACGCCCAAGTATACGCTCCCACAGC